>LNAC01000351.1:456813-573945 GCA_002007465.1 Ailurus styani | reverse complement strand
AAAACAAACTGAGGGTTACTGGGGGGTGGGAGGGTAGGGATAGGGTGGATGGGTTATGGACATTGGGGAGGGTTTGTGCTTTGGTGAATGCTGTGAAAGATGTAAGCCTGATGATTCACAGACCTGTACCCCTTGGGCAAATAATAAAAATAAAATTAAAAAAAAAAAAAGAGTGTCTGATGTACAGTATCACTTAACTGATTAACTAATTT
Source organism: Ailurus styani (assembly GCA_002007465.1). Taxonomy (NCBI): domain Eukaryota; kingdom Metazoa; phylum Chordata; class Mammalia; order Carnivora; family Ailuridae; genus Ailurus; species Ailurus styani. The sequence goes on along the minus strand of LNAC01000351.1, from coordinate 573,733 downwards.
AAATTGTATAGTTTGTGAATTTGTGTGAACATGTGCATGTGTTTTTAATTACTTCAGAAGAAATAAAACAACAACAAAAACTGGCAAAGTTCCTTTAATAAGAAATACCATTTCTTCAGCTTTTTCTCTTAAAAAAAATTTAAAGTAGAAGAATCCTATCTTTAGTTGTGTCTTACCTGTCTTAAACAGCTACTGAGGTTGACTGAAAAAGTTTAAGGAACAATGGTAATCAAACCCAGAATAGAAAATGAGAGTCATTTGTAACCTCCTGGTACAGCATGTCTCCTCTGGTGGCAATCCTACCCCTCCTTGCCCCACTTAACATCATGATGAGCAAAGTAGAAGATGTTTCCCAACAAGAAAAACTTGACTTGGTTCCTGAAGGGAAACAGCTTAGAAGAATCAATCTGTCACTGCTAACCTTGTTCCACAAGTCATGATTTCTTGAATTCTGAAGAAATAAGTTGTTTTGTTTTTCACCTATATACATATATATGAAATATATATGAATATGAATGAATTTTAAATGTGAGCATATACATATTTCTGAAGTAACCACACACACACATATCATAGGTTCTTAAAAATATTATACAAAAGGACAGTTGACAAATAAATGTTTGCTAATATCAGGATTTTACAATGCAATAGAAGAGTAATTTTCAGAAACATTTTCACGTCAGGTATAGCTGGTATTTGATATTTGGGGACATGAGGCCATCCACATGAATAGGGAGCCAGTTTCGTTGTGATTTTTAAGGTTTATTTTAAAGACCTTCCCGCCCTGAAATAGCTCCCACACTGGTACTTGAAACCCCTATTAGATATCTTCAGCCCTGAAGATTTTGGTCCTCCCATTTCCCTATTAAATTGAAATTGCTTTACAGGATGTAACACCATAGGAAGCATCAGCTAACACCTGATCAGGGATTGCTTTCCAATCTGGCAGACAGCTAATTAAGTGAGATAGTTCCTATGGGAAAGTACATTGAGGATGGGGGGCCCATAAGGAGGAGAGGAATACTGACTGAGAAAGAAGATGCTAAAGAAAATTTGGTCAAATTGAAATTATCCTAGGGATGGCATGTATTGGATATCAGCACCATTTTCTTTCCCACTCACTAAAGTAGTGATTATAAACCAGGGATGCAGATGAGAATCATCTGAGGGAATTATTAAAACCATGTTCTAAGCCCCAAAATTGATTGAATGCTTCCGAATCTCTGGTGGATAGATCACGTCTGCATATTTAAAATGACCCCAGATAATTCTGTTACATACACCATCATCATAAAAAGCTAGTAAGTTAACTATATTGGGCTCAGTTCTATTCAACAAACCTTCATTGTAAACTTACTATGTAGAAGGAACAACGTGGAGGTAATGTGAATGAATTAGACACGAATCTCATTTTCAAGGAGATTATTATCTACCAGGAATAATAAATCATGAACATTAGAAATACAAGGAATAATCTAAATATTATAAAAATGCTACAAATAAAAGGTAGAGGAATAGATTACTTTCGAAAATAACTGTCAGGAAGGGTTTCCTGGAGCATATGTTTAGCCTCCCTAACTTCCCCTTGCCCCTCCCAAAGGACTCTGTGGGGTGACTATCCCACAGCCTTAGTTTCTTTTGTGTCCCTAACCTATGTTAGGCTCAAGACCACAAGTTAGTCTCAGCAAAATATGCAGGGGAGCAGGATTGCAGTCATTTTCCCTTACAACTTGTCCCAGGATGGGGTACACAGGCATTTGACCCCAAGACCTGGTGTTTCTACTACACTCTCCCTACCACCCCACCAATGTATTTATTTAGGCAATCAACAGAAGGCTCACTGTCATGTAAAGCATTATGCAAGGCTCTGAAAAACAGAAATGAATAAAATCCTTATCCTTAAGAAACACATGAGCTACTGATAATAGGATGTTGGTTTCAGGCTCTGAGGCTATACTGTCCCTTGCTTCTCTAACTTTGTTTTAGGAATGAGCTTCCATGGTATCAGCCCAGTTACCTATCTCAGTTTTAGTCCTCTCATGGGCACAACTGTGTTGGTTACATGGGTTCTTAAAAGACTCACCAACTGTTCCTGAATTCCACAGGCTGAAGTCCTGCCTCCCTTTGGCATTAATCACCTCCAAGTTCTCCTCACATAAATATCTCCTCAGTTCAAGGAATGGCAGGTTGGTCAGTGGAGTGGGCAAGGACACTAGGTCTAGGTAGAGAATCTGAAGTTTTCCACAACCAAGATTCTAGCAGGATACCATTTGAAAGAAATTAATTTATCTCTGAACAATGACTAGCAGAGAGTGGAAGAAAAGTATCCTCTCTTAATATGTTCCACTTCTAAGTTTTTCCAAAATCTCTACAGCATACTACAATCGCATCTGTTCAGCCACCTAGCAAATATTCCATATTTGCAAGTATTTTGCAAGCAGCTACCAGTGTTTAATCTTGGGATAATGCCTTCTTGATGTGCTAACCCCAAGGGTATTTTTGAACAGCCTAAATGTGAATTACTGGCTGTAAAAAAGAAATCTGGCTGTTTCAAATCATGTCTGTCTGTAACAGGAGACATGACAACATTGAAACACAAGGTCATGTCTGTGCAATCAAAGCCCATTAGGGTAAATTTGCCTGCTGGATTATCAAGGGAGCAGTGTATAATAATTAATCAGAAATTTCCATCATTAATGAAATATAATTTTGAAAATTATTCTACATTTTACCAGCAGCACAACATGGCAGCAATAAATTTGGATAGAAAGTTAAAATATCTTTCTAGTTTAACTTTCTATGATCTAGTTTTTGTACCCTAGTTTCATTATTAGTAAGTAGGAAAAAGTGGATGCTTATCCTTTGAGATATTAACAAAAGTACCTTATATTTATCTATTAATATACTAGTTATAAAGTATTTTAATATACATTGTCTCTATTGAGACTCACAAACAGTATCTTGAAGTAGGAAGGAAAGTTCTTTTTTGTTTGTTTTTGTAGTTACTTTTCAAACCACAAAGGTAACTTGCTACCAAGTGTGGTTGGTTAGTGGCAAGATTATTGACTCAAATACCGGTGTTATAATTCCTGGTTCAGGGTGCCTGGGTGGCTCAGTGGGTTAAAGCCTCTGCCTTCAGCTCAGGTCATGATCTCAGGGTCCTGGGATCAAGGCCTGAATCTGGCTCTCTGCTCAGCAGGGAGCCTGCTTCCTCCTCTCTCTCTGCCTACTTCTCAGCCTACTTGTGATCTCTCTCTCTGTGTCAAGTAAATAAATAAAAATCTTTAATAAAAAAAATTTCTAGTTCACCACTTGCATCATTAAGGATTCTTTCACTTGTGAGTGGAAGCATCTTGACCCAAACTGTATTAAACTAAAAAGAAATTAATTGGTTCATAGACCTGAAAAGATTATGGGCAGGTCTGGCTTTACTTAGAGCTAAGGCTCAAACCAAGTCATGGAGATCTATACTTCAAGTCCCTTCCTCCGTCTCCTCATCAAGCTGCTCTCCCCTTCATGACAGCCAACTAACTTCAGCAACTCCAGTCTCTCAAACTCATACTACACATTCCAAAGACAGTGAGGGTTTCCCTTTTCAGAAGTTGCAGCAATGCTTCTTTTGATCCACTTTATGTGCTACTCTGAAACAATTATTGTGCTGTGTGAGATGTACAGTCCAATTGGTTTAATCCAATATAGGTGGTGTTGGGGAAAATTCTACCCACACATGAGAATAAGAGGGATAATTTCTGACAAGAAATTTGGGAAACTGTTTCCAGCAGGAGGGAGAATTGATATTGGGAAGCAAAACACAAATGCCTACTTAGGGATCACCCTCATCTCACCCTCCACCCCACTATCAACTCCTGGAATGGAATTACCTGTTTCTATATGAATCCAAGTTTTAGAAGTACAAAGCACACCATGCAAACATCAATAATATTTCTGTCTAGTTACATGCAGGATTATATCAATTCCCTCAGAGACAGTCCCAATGATGTGGATGGCTGGGGTCCTTGACCCTAACTTGGCAGGTGACTGTGTTCCCCAAAAGTCAGTAGAACTTTCTTCTAAGAAGGGTTGATCACAAATCTGTTTAAACATACAGGGAAAATGAGGAAATACTTACAGTACTCCTGACTGGCAAGATGCTTGAAGGTTGAAAGATTAGATTGTTTCCTATAATAAAAAGTGCTCTGAATACCACTTGATTATTCAGGTTGCTTTCTGTTATTTTCTTTCCTTTCTTCCTACATCCCTCCCCCATTTTTTACTCCTTTCCTATCTTCCTTCCATCCAGTGTGAAGCACTATACTAAGAGCTGAGAAAATAAAGACAAAGAGAGATCTTTGTCTGTAAGGGAAATGAACAAGTACACAGATAATTATAATTTAGTCTGATAAATGCTATAAAGAGAGATGTTGATTGAGTGCTATATGAATAGCTTATCTGCTAGTTTCATTGTCCTACCCAAGGAAGCCTTCCCTTGTTCATTGCCCAAACCGTGTCTGATTAGTGACCTCCTTCTGTGTTCCCAAAGAGCCCTGTTCATACTTCTATTTATCTCAGTGTGTTTTAATTGTCTCTATTTCTTCACCAACCATAGCCACTATCAGCATTAAAACCAATTAGAGATCATGAGCTCCATAAGGACAGGTTCCTAAGTAAAATTTGTTGTCAGTAAAAGATTTGCTTTTTTCTACAATTTCTCATAGTGATTAGGAAATGTTCTGATCCAGTCGTGCTTTCTTGGGAAGACAAAGACTTTTAGGAAAGGACTGAGAGGAAAGTGAGCAGTGTAATATCATGCCAAAAATTTATGCTTATTGATCCATGTGATCTATGAACAAGTTTCCTAGCCCTCCCTGTACACACTTTATACCCTCTCCCCCTCACATTTACACAGCACCAATAATTCATTTCCAATGCATGAGCTACCTGGCTAGAAAGTCAAACATTAAAACATCAAAACTAAAATCAGAGATGGACCATTTGCTAAGAGAGTAGATCTCTTACGGTAATTGTGTGAGATGACAGATGTGGTAATTACCTTGAGTGTGGTAATCAATTCATAATATATACATTTATCAAAACATCACACTGTATACCCTAAATATATATAATTTTATTGGAAAAAATAGAATTTGAGTATTTCCAATGGTGTTTTTTTCCTATATAATATGAAGGATGTAGATAATCTCTAAAGTCCTACAGAAATCCAATCATTCCGTAACAGGTTTAGAAAGATTTAACGGTAATGATGTAGGAAGGAGGAAATATTGATTATGGCTCTAAATTGTACTGACATGTTTGCAATCCAGTGTATTGAAAATCAAATTTACCATAAAATCACCAAAGAAGACATGAATAAGTTTCCCCACTTTACCCAAATATTTGATACACATTTCCTTTCTAAGGAAGTACTTTTAGTAAAATCATACTCCTATACGCAATACTTATAATGGAAGAATGACTCTATCCTAACTATATGTCACAGACTTGCTTAGAGAAATGGATTTCTTCATGCTAATACTTATTCACTTTTACTGTATTAAAGACTACTCTCTGTAAGGTCTGCCACTTGAAAACTGCTTTCTTTTTTACAAGATGCAACATATTAAATCTTTAAATTCATTCTTTCTCAGTTTTGTAGCCAACACGATTTCTTGATGAATTAGAGCTTTAACCATGTGGCCTTCTTAAGTTCGTTCCATGCATCAACCATTTTGATCTACATTTTAGTCTTGCCAGATACCATATTCTCTTGATTCCCTATGAGAACCTTTGTGCGTGTGAGAACCTGTTTTGTTTGCATTGAACATTCTATTTCCTCACCTATTTGCCTTTTAAGTCCTTTTCTTTTTTTTTTAAAGATTTATTTATTTATTTATTTGACACAGAGAGGGAAAGAAATCACAAGTAGGCAGAGAGGCAGGCAGAGAGAGAGGAGGAAGCAGGCTCCCTGCTGAGCAGAGAACCCGATGTGGGGCTGGATTCCAGGACCCTGAGATCATGACCTGAGCTGAAGGCAGAGGCTTTAACCCACTGAGCCACCCAGGTGCCCTTTAATTCCTTTTCACCTTAGAGCTTCATCTTAAGTACTACAACTAAACAGTACTACTTTTTCTAGGAATCTCCTATAGAATCCCTTTTATGAATATCCTCTAGAAATTTTCCCCAGCAGCTTGCTTTTCTCTCAACAACGGCATAGTGATTGCCTATTTGTTTGTATGTACCCTACTAACCTTAATTTCATGTGATCAAATACAGCTTCTGTATTGCAGATTTTAGCACAGTGCTTGGTACATCATAAGTATTTCTTAGATATCTATCACTTGTGTAAATAAATAAAAACAAATGTCATTAAGTAAATGCTAATTAACTAGCCAAATTCAAAAGATTGATTCATTTTTGATTATTAGATTATGAGTACAATCATCTATAGGATATCCATATAATTGACTAATAGTTCTCTAAATTTATACTTACAAATCAAGGAGTAGTATGACAATATACAAGTATTTTTTTCTCCATAGTTCACGTAACGTCTTTTTTTTTAAATAAAATATGGTTTGTGTTTTTCTCTTTGTGTGGTGAGTCCACTTTCCTAACCTGCTTTATTATAATTAGAATAATATTTACTTCATTTTGTCCTCTAAATCTTGTGGTTTCAAATCATAACTGCTTTTGTGACCTCCACAAAAGCCTCCACAATGGGTCTACAAAATGAGCAAGCCTGTTGCTATTACACTGTTTGGTCTTTAGTAACAGATAATATTTGGTGGCCACTTACAAGTTATTCATTCCATCCAGAATTTTTTATGAAATAAATATATAACTCATTGTATGCACTCAAACATTTACTAGTAGTGGTTGTTACTGAATGCCTTAGGTTTGTTCATAAATACAGTTCACCTTTTACAAAGGCTTACAATTGCCAAACATCAGAATGATTACAAATCCATTCTCAAAGAAAAAAAAAATCTGCTTTTCTGAACTTGCCTTTAGATAAACTCAGAAAATTACTATTTCAAAAGGTTTCTCTTACTACGGACAATTATTAATGGAATATTAGTAAAAGTATACGACTTAGACAAAACGATAACCTAGAACTAGACTTCCTATATTTGCCAAAAAGGTCTCCTTTCTGGCAGAAAAACTGAAAAAACTGAGTCAAGAAAAAGCAAGAAAAGAAGTTAGCATGTAAGTGAAAAAACAGGTCTCTGAAATAAAGAAGTATCATTAAAATGCTATATCATTTCATCTCTTATTAGACCTAGTTATAAAAAATACTTTAAAAGCCTTCAAAAATATTAGTTCACTAGACATTATTACTCTTTCCTTACAAACTGAATAGTGAACACACATGATTATGGTACCCTCAGTTACTTGTTCCATCAACAAATACACAAATAAACAAATCTGAGCACCTTCTCTGTGCCAAATACTGCTTTAGGTGCTAGAGGTAAGCAAAACGACACATTTGCCACATTTATTTCTTCCCTTAAGTACTGACTTTATCAATCAAAGGATATTTTTGGTATATGGATTTTCTTATAATTTTTGCATTAAAAATAACTTTTAAAAGGTGAGAAATCTATAATATTTCTTTTGAGAATAGCTAATATAATATAAATGCAATGGAAGTGGATTCTTGCTTATTTTCTTGCTATGGTAATTTTTTGTGAAGACAAGTGGGGCAGTACACACCAAATTATTATATTTCTATTATCTTCACAACAGGGAGCAGAATTTTCAAGTAAGCATCACAGTAACTAACATCAGATATATTTTCTCTTGCTCTAATAAATTATATCAAATGTGTAAAAATAAAAGCTTCCCCCAAACATACATGGTTTGCATTTCTTTAAAGACATAATAAAAAATATTTTCTAAAATCAATACAAAGTACTTTTAAATTTGTAGCATTGCAAAAAATTTTGCTTTTGGTTAGGAAAGAATTTATATTACATTTCACTTTGTAAATAGCCTGCTAGTATGCTTTAACTTCCTAAAATGTCTTTATGAACAGATGTCTCTAAAACAGTAGGCAAGGAATTTAAAAACATAAGAAGTTAACCATTTAAAAAAAAACAACTATGGGGCGCCTGGGTGGCTCAGTGGGTTTAGTCTCGGCCTTAAGCTCAGGTCGTGATCTCAGGGTCCTGGGATCAAGCCCAGCATCAGGCTGTCTGCCTAGTGGGGAGCCTGCTTCCTCCTCTCTCTGCCTGCCTCTCTGCCTACTTGTGATCTGATCTCTCTCTCTCTCTGTGTCAAATAAATAAATAAAATCTTAAAAGAAAAAAACAACTACATTGTAATAACTTAAACCTCTAAGAAGCATTTTTAATTTAGTAACATTTTTTCACTTTAAATATTTTATTTTATTTTTAAAGATTTTATTTATTTATTTGACAGAGAGAGATTACAAGTAGGCAGAGAGAGGAGGAAGCAGACTCCCCGCTGAGCAGGGAGCCTGATGCGGGCCTCGATCCCAGGACCCTGAGATCATGACCTGAGCCGAAGGCAGAGGCTTTAACCTACTGAGCCACCCAGGCGCCCGTCACTTTAAATATTTTAGTGCATAAACTATTACCCTGTTGTTTATTTGTTTGTTTGTCTAATGGAAAATAAACATTGCAAAATAATTTCTTAAATTGTCATTTTAGAGTGAAACACTCAACCTGACACTTTGGAAAGTAAGTAGCCCACATCTCAAATATAGCCTCTGTTAGACCTCCATTTTAGAAATTTGCATTTCGATGGTTTATCCTTTTTGTATGATATCACCATTTTATTAGGGCTAGAAATGCTGAGAATTCACAAGTGTTTCTGAGTCAGTAGCAGCGAGGATCATGAGAATGCAATCTTTATATATGGTTCTTCCTCATCATGATTTACTGGAGAAAGGCATCAAGAACTCACATGTAGTAGACCACACTAACTTCCATCAGGCATATGTTAAAAATCTTGATGATCACTTTTTCAAACTATGTCTTTTGCAACATTTCTCTATTTTAGAATAATTCCTACGAAGATTCTATGGTTCACTGCTAGGGAAATCCTTCCTCCCCAAGACTCTTTCAGATTTTATCTGAGGTTGGGTCAGAGGAATGGCTATGAATTTCTTATTCTTGTACCATTTCTATATAGACAACTGGTGAAATCAGAGAGTAAGACATGGGTATACTCTATTTTCCTATAACACAACCAATCACATTGTAGAAACCTGGTAATTATCATTGAATCTAGACTGCTTTACATAGCTTGAAATACACTGAGTTAAATGAAAATTGTGTTTACTTAATAAAAAAATACATATGATAAAGAAAATTTAACAGTTTTTTTTAAGGCATACAAACGAGGCTATATCTGAACTTGGCTTACTTGAAAATCTTCTAATCCTCACTGCACCTTCATTTATTCTCACATTTGATTTTTCTCAACACAGGCTAGGTAACAATTGCCACCCACTCACATCCCTGACTTCCTTTAAAACTGCTTTAAGACATCTTCTTCACTACATCTCTTGGTGAACTCTAAATTCATTCTGACCGCTGCTATTCTGTATTTCCACAGGACTTTATATCAAAGTCAGGAGAGGTTATCCCAAGCTTATTTTAATTATCTCTGTTTATTTAATCATGTCTGAACTGCTAACTGTATAATAAACTCATGAAGGTCAGGAAGTCTCTTTCTATTCCCTTAGTTATCCAATTATACCTGGTACAGAATTGTACAAACACCAACAAGACAGCAAATGATTGCTAAGTGAACATTTGTTAAATGATTAAATTTGTTCTTTTTAAGAGAATAAAACAAAAACCCAAGATGTATAAAACAAAATTTTTAAAACTGAAATGAACTCTAACCCCTGGAACAGAAGGAGGAAAGAAAAAATAAAGTCAAAGAGGTGTTAAGGGCTCTGACTTGGGCAGAGCACAACAGGCCAAGGAGGATATTGTCTCTGCTATGTCTTGCTAGGCTGACTCAACTAATACAAACAACAGACATTGACAGGAGGGACAGGGGAGTTAGGTAAATGTGGTCTAACGGGACGCCCCATGCATAAATTCCTGGTACTGAGGCATCGTTGCATGTGCGAACAGCAGAGTGTACCTGTTGGACACCAACTGACCCATGGTGTCCTGCCTATATTAGGAGATGAACTGCTCCTGCCTACATGTTATGCTAACATATGGGGAAATATTGCTGAGCTTACAGTCCTGGCTGCCTTTAGGGACTTTACTCAAAACATATAATTAAAAAAAAAAAAGAAGTCGAACTATTTTTCTATCAAGTAACTGAGATCTACTCCTTCTTTTGTCAAAGACTGAGAACCAGGAGGCTCCCCTTGTTTCTCAGAAAGATTCAGCTCTGAATTCCATTTACTGTCAGCCCACAGGGAAAAAATTACTTCTGTTCACTGGCTAATGAATGACTTCTTAGTCCCTGCCAATAATAAACACACACGCAAGTAAGAGTTGATCTAGTATAACTGGAATAGTATAAGTAGACAAAGGGAATTCACTCTTTGTTTAAGGAACTCAGTTATTTGAAGAAGAGACTCAAACCAACAAATTGCCAAAGGTGATTCTCTCTGAAGATTTAATAAGAGAATAAGAGAAGTTTAGAGCCAAAGGAAAAAAATATATAATATCTCAAGCTCAACAGAAATCAAGAAACTATTGCATGATCTGATATATATACACATGTAATCAGGTATTTTACACACACACACACATATGTATATAATATGCACTTAAAAAAAACAAAGAGAATGATAACAGAGCAAATAAATACTGAAATAAAATTAATCCTCTAGGATACCAATAATTATTTAACAGCCCTGTTATGGACTGAATTGTGTTACTCCCAAATTCATATGTTGATACCCTAATCCTCAATGTAACTATATTCAGAGAAAGGGATTTTAGGAAATAATTAAGGTTAAATAAGTTCATGAGAGTAGAGTCCTAATCCAATTGGATTGGTGGCCTTACAAGAAGAGTAAGACAGAGAGCTCTTTGTCTCTCTCCACTATATAAGGACCTAGAAGTTGGCCATCTGCAAGCCAGGAAGAAATCTCTCACCAGAAATCAACCTCTGATGGAACTCAACCATGCTGGCACCCTAACTTTGGACATCTAGCCTCCAGAACTGTAACAACATAAATTGCTGTTGTTTAAACCAGCCAGCCTATGGTTTCTTATTATGGGAAGCTTAACCTAAGACAAACACAAAGCAGAATTTTTTAAAAAATAAAAAGTAAGAATAATAACTTAAGAAACAAGGGATATGTACTACTCATTCGACTTGAATTACAGGAGTTCCAGAAGAAGGGAAAGGAGAAAATGGAGAAGACAATCTCATTAACCAGATGACTAGTTCTTACAAATTAGTTTAATGGCACTGGATAATATCTGAAGGGAAAAAAATATTCACTTGTAGCAGGGAAGCCCTAAGGCACTAAGTAGAGGTACACTGCAACCCAAACAGCCATTTCTGTGCCAAAGAGTTCTTAGTTTAGGTTCTAACTGAATGTTGGTATTTTTCTTAAAACACAAAAATGTGGGCTTGTTGAGTTCTCCAAACTGACTCTGTGAGGTAGAGACAACAGCATTTTTGGATTAACAGTCTTGATTAAAAAGTAATAACAATATGCAACTTGATCTGGTTTATTGATACGTTTTTGTTGATTTTCATCTTTTGATGATTTTGTACAACATTAAGCAAAAAATAAACTTGTTTAGATAGCAAAGTCACAAAGAAATTTGAGATCAGGTTAGAAAAATTTTAGATCATGCTCCATCCCTTGAAAAATTCCTTTCTGACCACTGTAGTATATTCTCTTCGCTTATTTTGAAAAATGGTAGTTGAAGTAAAACTTTGTTATCATTACTAAGAATGATTTGCTTATACACTTCCAATGATTCTCAATAGTGTGTGGAGAAAAGTACAAAGTCTCCCCCATGCCTATTAGCCCTGTACAAGCCAGCGGCCCCCTCAACATCTCTTTGACTTTATCTTTTCATCCATTCTGTCCCAGCCACATAACTCTTACACCATGGCAGTTATGCGCCTGGCACAGGTCTTTGAACTTACTGTTTCCCAGGTTAAATGTTCTTCTCTAAGTCATATCCATGACTTTGCACACAGATTGTTAGACAGTTTTTCATTATCCATCCCAGTTCAATTTAGACACATCCTCATATATGTACTCCTTGTCTCCTACCCTGCTTTGTTTATCTTCATACCATTTACCAGCTTCCAATATACCATGCCATTTAATTACTGTGCTCAACAAACTCCTAAAGTGGTCTGTAGGATCCCTGTCTCTTTATGTTCACTTATTTATCATGTTTAATTTTTATCTTTTCCTACTAAAGTTCTATGAGGACATGACATGTTTTCTGTTTTTATTCTACTTTTTTTTCACTGATATATCCTGAGTACTTAGCATAATACCTCGAATATAGTACACACAATAAATATTTGTTGCTTTGCAGGATAAATTCTTCTTCACTGCCCTATCTATGGACTTGTCTATTTGTTTTGCAATACTCTCTATGCTGTGGTTATAAATATCTGAGCCAAAAATTAATCCTGGAGTTCATGTGCCTGGTTAAGGGATGAATTGTTATGAAGAATTAATGCCCAGCCAACAGAAAGTACTGTATTTTGACACGTTATATTTTATTTGAGGTTTATTACTAATTTATAAAGTGCCATTTTCCTCCAGCGCCTACTAAGGGACTTACAGAACAAATTCTGATGGTCTTAAAAATAACAAGCATATAAGATTTTTAAAAAAATGGAATTTCAAAAAAGACAAACAAGGATGAAGCACACCTGTCCAGGCTCCTCCCTCTCATACACTTCCAGGAACATAAGGGAAAGGAATAATTATCAATCATCAAAGGAATATGGTCAATAAATATATAATGCAACAGTTCCAAAAGGGCATTTGGCAATGTCTGGAAACATTTTTGGTTGTTACACCTAAGGGGGCGGTGTTACTGGCATCTAGTGGATACAGACTAGGGATGCTGATAAACATCATTCAATGCAAAGACACACAGCAAGTAATTATCTGGACCAAAATGTCTATAGTACCCAGGTTGAGAAACCAGGTAAAATAGAATAAAGGTATTATCATAGTTATAAGACTACAGCACACAGGACTTTTACAGCAGAGCCCAAATCAGCAATTTTTGAGTTTGCATTAGGCATCAACAAAGACACCTTCAAATTAAAGGGACCATCAAGGGAGAAAATATGGTGACATGAGGGGTATTTGGTGGCTACATAAGTACCTTCATCTGTGAGTTCCTTCTCAAGTTTGAGTTTCTGGCATTTCTCAGAAACTTTCTCTTTTTGGCTGTAGACACAGTTGATCCCTTTTAAAGTATGCAGTCTTGAATAAAGTTGTTCATCACAAGTTTGCTTTTGCTCACTGTCAATACCTAGAGTCAAGAGTTGGAATTTTTACCATGGACTTGAAAGTAGTGCTAGGAGTTGTCCAGAGATATGCTCAGCATTTAAAGATTTCTAAAATATGCCATTGTTCTGTCACTTTCATTTAATGAAAATGCACAGAAAATGACACATGACCTCCTGGGTTTCTCTTTTCTTTTTAAAGAACATATCCTTTCCATATAATTGAATAATAACTAATCAGGTACATCAGGCATCTAAGAACTTCACCTTTGCATGCATTCTCTAACATTCGTATTTAAGTAGGATGAGAACCTGAGAGCCAATTAATTTGTGTTCTAAGCAATTCATGTGAGAAAGCCCCATTCTGTTTTCTATCAAAAATCTACTCTTGGGCGCCTGGGTGGTTCAGTGGGTTAAAGCCTCTGCTTTCGGCTCAGGTCATGATCCCAGGGTCCTGGGATCGAGGCCCGCATCGGGCTCTCTGCTCAGCAGGGAGCCTGCTTCCTCCTCTCCTTGTCTCTCTGCCTGCCTCTCTGCCTACTTGTGATCTCTCTCTCTGTGTCAAATAAATAAATAAAATCTTTAAAAAAAAAAAATCTACTCTTAATACAGCCAAAGTTTGAGACACCTTTGACTTGAACCCCAGATCTAGTGATTCTGCTGGTTTCAGCTCTTATAGGATCACTATTAATACTTCAGTATTTTGTATGTTCAGTGGTTTTATTTGTAAATAAATTGAAGTAGCAAAATAAAATACAGTAAAACTAATAAAAATGTTTCTTTGAAAATAATAATAAAAATATTATTTGTCACTTGTTGGCCTAGTAAGGGGAAAAAAAAAGACAGTGAGCTGTGGTTTGGGGGAAGAATACTCAAATAGAGAATGTTTAAAAACATAAAATTGACAAGGGCAAAGTAACTATTGAATCAGATATTTTTTTAAAAAAGATATTACTTTGAAATCCTAGATGAAATGTATAATTTTTTAGAAAAATGCAACTTAAAAAATGTCCCCAATAAACAGAAGTCTAAAAAGACCATTTACCAAAGAAGAAATAAAACTGATACACAGCACCAACCCAAACCAAACAAAAACCAAAGTCCAACCAGGTCTGTAGCAGGATTTTCTTCATAGATAAAAACTGGTGGATACCTTATGCCAAAAACTACAATTTCTCAATGGGCATAATAGAGGCTTTCTTGATAGTGCTGCAAATAAAACAAAGATATCCATTATCTATACTATTACTTAGATTTTATTGAAGGTATTACCCAATCCGATTAGAAAAGAGAAAACAAATAGAGGCATAAGAATTGAAAGAAAGATATAAAACTTTTTTTCCGATAACACTATTACAGATCTAGAAAACCCAAGAGTCAATGGGAAATATACAATAAGCCACAAGGTAATTGAACAAAGTAGAAAATTATAAAATCAAAACCAAAATCAATAGCCTTCATAATAAAAACAAATTGTTATAAGGTGTAACAGAGTAGAAAGCTACAAATTTAGAATACGTCACAACACATAAGTTGAGAAGACTAAAAAAAAAAAATCCTAAAACATATACTTCTGAGAGACACAAAACCAGACTTGGAACAGGCTTAGGTCAAGACCCGGTACAAATAGAAAGGTGTACCTCATTCTTGATTATAAAAAGTTAATATAATAATGAATGCCCTTCTCACTTCATATATATAAAGTGATTTCAATTAAATTATAATTTTTCAAAACTGAAATTAAAACAAGTGAGCAAGAATAACCAGGGAATATCTCACTGAAAGGTGGGTCTAGACTTTCAGGCATTAAAAGATATATTTTCTATAATCACATTAGTGTGGTTTAGAAACATAGACAGACCAAAGTTAAACAATAGAAAATCCAGGGAAATGGTTTGGAAGTGTCTTTGAAAGTTAAACATAAATTTACCATATGATTCAGCAATCCCACTCCTACGTGTATACCCAAGAGGAATAAAATATGTACTGTACACAGCAATACATGTGAGTGAATGTTCATAGGAGCATTATTCATAGTAGCCAAAAAGTGGAAACAATCAAAATGCCCATAAACTGATAAATATTACAAAATGTAGTATATCCACACAATGGAATACTATTTGACAATAAAAGGGAATGAAACATACCACAAAATGAATGAAACTGAAAAATAGTATGCTTTGTAAAAGAAGCCAGACACAAAATACCAAATATAATATGCACTACCTATATAAAATTTCCAGAATTAGCGAATCCATAAAGAGAGAAAGTTGATTGGTGGGTCCCTGGGCCTGGCTATAGGAATAGACAGGGATGGCAAAGGGAACAGATCTTTTCAGAGTAATTCTATTTGGCAATGGATGCGAACTTTGTAAATTTACTAATTTAATTTTACCTTTTAAATAAGTAAATTTCAAGACATGTAAGTTATACTTTAATAAAGAATAAAAAATCCAAATAGACCTAATACATTTGGAAATGTATTACCAATGTATCATCTCAAATCAGTAAGGAAAAGATGAGGTTTTAAAATTAGCAGTGTTAGGATAACTGGGTAGGTACACTGAAAAAGATAAAATTGAAACCGTTCCTTTTATGAGGTACAACGGAATAAATGCAAAATTATTCAGAAACTTTACAATTACTAGGGAAAACCATTATTGAATTCCTGTCTATTTGGGGTGTTGAGAAAATTTCTAACTATTACTCAAAATCCAGATGCAACACAGAAAAAATATTGATTTTTTAAAAAAGAAGAATTAAAAATTTTTGCAACATAAACAAGTAAAAACACAAATGGTAACTGGAAAAACATTTTCCACTTATATTAGAATGGTTAATATACCTAATATTTAAATATCTAAAAGAAAAAGAGAATAAGACAACTGATAATAAATGGGCAACAGAGGTGAACAGATAGTTTACAGAAAAAAATGACAATGAGCATAAATGTCTGAAAAGTTTTTGAGCCTTGCTGCTTATAATAAGAGAAACACAAGTTAAATGACACTAAGATGCCCATTCTCCCTATCAAATTGGCATTAAATCCTATCCTTCAACAACAAACTGTATGTGAAGCCAGAGGAAATATTTTTACATATTGACGGTAGGAAAGAAAAATAGTTGGAACCCTAAGGGGTGATGGAATAATCTGTCATTAAATTGCAAGATTACATATGCATTTATGCTTTGATGTAGCAATCCTACTATTGGGAATCTATTCCAATGATACATGAGCAAAAATATAAAAAAGATAAAAGCACAAGATGTAATAGCAAAATTCTGGAAAAGACTAAAACGTCTATCAATAAGGGACTGGACAAAAAATCTATGGTATATGCACACAAATGAATATTGTGCAGCTCTAAAAAAAAAGAAACATTATATTTATCGCTAAGACAGTGGTTCTCAAAAGGATTAATAGTGTTCCCCAGGGATCTCGGGCAATGTTTAAAGACATGTTGGATTGTCACAACTGTGCAGAGAGGTGCTACTGGAATCTATTGGGTAGAGAGGGAAGAAACTGCTAACTATCCTATAATACAGGATAGCCCCTCACAACAAAGAATTATCCAGCCAAAATTTCAATAGTTTTGAGACTGAGAAATCCTGAAACAGATAATACTGGCAAATGAGCAAAAGCAAGGGGGAAAACGATTTATATAACTTAGATACTTTTCTACCATTTACCTACATCCCTAAGAGAGGCTATAAATATATAAACATATTTGATTATATTTTCTCAAAAAAATAAAATGTTATAAATGAGAAGTTTGATAATATGATGGAGGGAATGGGGTTGGAAAATAGAAATTTTCTGAATATTCCTTGCTTGTGGATTTAACCTTAGAACTATGTAAATATATTCATAATTATAAAACAAAACAAAATTTATACTAATGAAAAGCAAGATAAAATAATGAACCTAATTTTGTATTTTGGTATTGAGCTAGTGGTATAATCGCACAGATAGAAATTACATTAAATGAGTTTAAAACAATAATTTAACTGTCTATCTCTAATAGTTTATACACTGTGGGCAAAAATAAATGACCAGAAAACTTTTAAATATTTTGAATATATTTTAAATATTCAAATTGTTGGTGGCAAGGATATACACACACATACCTCATGAGACCAGGTTGTATGTGCTGTATTAAAATCAATCTGTTTCCTAGCTCACTCATGTGGTTGTTGGCAGGATTTAATTCCTCCTTGTCTGTTGTATTGAGAGCCTCTGTTTCTCTCAGGCTGTTAGTGGGAGGTCTTCCTCATTTCTTGCCATGTGATCCTCACCATGGGGCAGCTAATAATAGAGCAGATGGATTCCCTCAGAGCACACTCTCAAGAGAACTAGAGAAAGCCAGTAAAACAGAACTCATGCTCTTTGTAACCTAATCTGGGAAGTGACATCACATCACTTTTCCTGAATTCTGTTCACTATCAGTGAGTCACTTGGTTCAGCCCACATTCAAGAGGATGGGATGATACTAGGGCATGACTATCAAGTGGTGAAGATTAAAGGAAAACATTAGAATTTGTCCTACTATGGGTATAAATCAAATAAGTGACTATGTTGATATCATTGGCTATTGGGATTTGCAGCAGTAGAGAAAAGAGATCCAAGTGTAAGGTTAAAAATTAAGAAAAAATCCTATAGTTCCTGAATTTGAATGGGAAATATGAATCCAAACACACACACACACACACACACACACACACACACACACACACACGTATATGTGTATACACATTTCCTAATTTGGTCCACTGAAAAGGCCTAAAAACTAATGAGCACCTCAATGACACAGACTTCACTCTCTAAATTCTATTTTGTACTAAAAGAAATTAGGCTCCCTGGAGAAATAAAGGATGCCCAGCCTTGACAGGAAGTGGACAAAATTAGCTTGGATGAACTTGTTCTAGGGAAAAGCAATGCCACTAGATGTGTCAAAGGAATTAAGGAAACAACTTAAAGCGAATCACACCAAAAACAAACTAACAAAAAATAAGCATAAATTGGAATAATAACTACACTGATTTCAAAGATATAAATTACATTTAAAATAATGAGCTCATAAGGATATTAGAAACATCTCAACTACCTTTTCTAAGAAAAGCTAGAGAACTATCTTTTAGAAAGGTGACAAACACAGGAAAAGACTCAAGTATTATATCCTGCATTTCATGTATTTCATGTATGAAATTTAGGATAAACCAGTGGTTCTCAATGGGGGGCAATTTTGCCTACAGGAGTCACTTGACAATGTCTGCAGACAGCTGTAGTTCTCAGGACTGAGGAAGGGTACTACTAATATCCAGTAGGAAGAAGCCAGGGATGCTGCCAAACATCCAAAATGCAGAGAACAACTCCTCAAAGCAAAGAATTACCCAGTTTAAAATTATCAATAGGACTTAAGTTGAGAAATCCTCAGATGACCAAGTAATTAAAGAGATGAAATTTTTCTTCTTAGATATACTAATAAACAATTTAGAAACGTTTAAAGTAAAATATCACCTCTTTGTAATCTATTAAAAGGCAGGTTTTGCCATTGATCACAAATGGCTGTTAATATCACATAAACATGAAACCATCCAAATAATATTATTGTCAATAAGCTGAATCCACATCTGATAGAGGAACATAATAAGTGGCACCAGCAAGATGCAATTTGCTAAACACAAACTTCAAAAAAATTCTACTTGGACAGATGTTTCAGTTTCTTCAGTAAGTAAACTGCAAAAAAAAAAAAAAAAAAAGAGAGAGAGAGAGAGAGAGAGAGAAGAGACACATCAACCAACTGCAATACATGGAACATATTTGGATTCTAATTAATGCAAATAAGCAGAAAACAAGTTATAAGACCATCAGAGAAACTTGGAACGAAACTGAACATTTGATTACGATATTAAGAAGTTATTTAAATTATTTTAGGTGTGACAATGACATTGTGGTCATATTTTAAAAAAGCATTCTTATCTTGGTGTTGGGAAAAGTGGACAGCAATATGCAAAAGAATAAAATTGGAACGCTTTCTTACACCATACACAAAAATGAATTCAAAATGGATGAAAGACCTAAGCGTCAGACGTAAAAATCCTAGAAGAGCTCATAGGCAGTAACTTCTTTGACGTAGGCAGCAGCAAAGTTTTGCTAGATATGTCTCTGAAAGCATGGGAAACAAAAGCAAAAATAAACTATTGCAACTATATCAAAATAAAATGCTTCTGCACAGCAAAGAAAACAATCCACAAAACCAAATGGCACCCTACAGAATGGGAGAAGATATTTGCAAATGACCTATCCAATAAATGATTAGTATCCAAAATACATAAAGAACTTATAAAACTCAACACCCAA
Source organism: Ailurus styani (assembly GCA_002007465.1). Classification (NCBI taxonomy): domain Eukaryota; kingdom Metazoa; phylum Chordata; class Mammalia; order Carnivora; family Ailuridae; genus Ailurus; species Ailurus styani. The sequence goes on along the minus strand of LNAC01000351.1, from coordinate 553,932 downwards.
CAACCAAATAATCCAACTAAACTATGGGCAGAAGACATGAACAGACATTTCACCAAAGAAGACATACAGATGGCCAACAGACACATGAAAAGATGTTCATCATCACCATCAGGGAAATGCAAATCAAAATTACAATGAGATATCACCTCACACCTGTCAGAATGGCTAAAATCAACAACACAAGAAACAACAGGTGTTGGTGAGGATGTGGAGAAAAAGGAACCCTCAGGCACTGTTGGTGGGAATGCAATGGTACAGAAACTGTGGAAAACAGTGTGGAGCTTCCTCAAAAAGTTAAAAATAGAACCACCTTATGATCCAGCAATTGCACTACTGGGTATTTACCCAAATACAAAACAAATAATTCAAAGAGGTATATGCACCTCTGTGTTTATAGCAGCATTATTTACAATAGCCAAGATATGAAAGAGCCCGAGTACCCACTGATGAATGGGTAAAGAAGATGTATAGAGATACATATACATATACATATATATATATATATATATATATGGAATATTATTCAGCCATAAAAAAGAACAAAATCTTGCCATCTGCAATAACATAGATGGAGCTACAGCATATAATTCTAAGCAAAGGAAGTCAGTCAGAGAAAGACAAATGCCGTGATTTCACTCAAATGTGGAATTTAAGAAACAAAACAGATGATTAAAGAAAGAGAGAGAGAACATAGGAAACAGATTCTTAATTATAGAGAAAAACTGGTGGTTACCAGAGGGGAAAGGGTGGAGGAATTAGTTAAATAGGTGATGGGGATTAAGAAGCACATTTGTCGTGATCAGCACCTTGAGATGTATGGACTTGTTGAATCACTGTATTGTACACCTGAAACTAATATAACACTATACATTAACTAACTGGAATTAAAATTAAAACTTAGAAAAAAAAGCATTCTTATATTTTTAAAATGGAGATTGAAATTGTTACAGAATAATGGTAAGATGTGGCAGTTGCTTCAAAAATAATCTAGAATGGAAAAAGAGTGTATGTGTAGGAATATAGATGAAACAATCTGAAGCTATGAATTTATGATACCACAATCTCTTTTGTATGTTTTTGAAATTTTGCATAAAAGTTTTAAAAGTTTACAAGTTCTATTTATTCATTACTTTAAGGGAAAAACTGATGGTAAAATAGCAATAAAATATTCCATAATGTATACCAACTTGAAACAAAACTTAGTTGTATTTACTTTAATATAGCATTTTAATCATACTGTATGTAATATTGAGCATTAATTTTTAACTTTCTATTTATATTAAAGTAAGTTTTCTTTTAGCATTACTCATTTTCAAGAGTCATGTTATTGATAGATAATGGTCCCTTAAAAAAATATCACTTGTTTAATTTTGTTTTCAACCCCTACTTGCCATTTTATTTTTTCTACTTTTCAGTATTATAAATAGTGCTGAAATAAACACTTCTGCATATAATATAATTTCTTATCCAAACTCATTCATTTTAGGGCATATAGGTCTGGTAGAAATCCATTTCTTTGGAATAATTCCCAGAATTTAAATAACTGAGTATGAGGTCTCATCTCATCATTCTAAAGATTATTGAGACATAAAGACAAATCACTCTCTGCAGAGATTAACAAAGCATTTGGCCCCCCAAAAATGGAGCATCCTATAACAATTACTAAAACAAGAAGCATTTTGTCTGTCTCACAAAATAAAAAGTTCAGTATTAGTATAGAGGCGCCATGATGTTTTCAGTAACAAATTCTTTCTCTTCTTCTGTTCTGCCATCTTTAATGCACTTTCACTGTCACAATCCATATGTTATAGCACCATATCTAGGGACGAGACTGGAACCAGGGAAGAGGGAACAAAACCTTTCAAGCTTTTGTCTTTGTATGTAGATACGGGAGCAATTCCTTGTAGACTTCTTCTGACCTCATTTGTGAGAAATGGGTTTCAAGTCTGTGCCTGACTAGAAGCTATGTGGGAAAACAGGGTGTTTAGCTTTACACTAGAAAGTGTAAAAGAGATAAGGTAGTTAGGAATGAATGCTGAGTGAGCCAATTCATGGTACATGATCCTCACATTTCAAGAATGCCAAAGTTCTAAATGACATCCAATTTTTGTACAACCATTCTCATTTAATAATTACATAGAAGATGCTATATTGTTTTTAAATTGCTTTATTTTCTTTGCTGTTACCTAAATAAGAAAGTATATATTTATTAAGCAATTTATATAAACAATTTTGGGGTAGGCAGATATTATAGCGATTGGGGGGGTTGAGAACACAGAATCTGAAGTTAAATAGCCTAATTTAGTGTAATGCTCTAGCCCTTAGCATTCACACAAACCTGGCACACTGCTGGGCACATAAGAAGCATTCTATATGTTTTGGCTTGTTTTTGTCAATAAAATAAGCAACCACTGTAAAGTTGAATTTGAGGAAAAAATAATCTTTGAAGTGATGTTCTTCCACCTATCCTCCAAAGATGGTGCTTTAGCTCAAGACCTTTTGTTCTACTCCTTGACCTTCAAAAGTTCCCATGATATGTCTCATTATGTAAAGAGCTGATACAAGCTTACTGTCAGTTGAGTTAGGATTAGATAAACACTTCAGCACCAGAGCATTAAAAGTAGACATGACATAGTTCATTATTCTCTGATAGAATATTTTTATTTTAACCAAAATCAGTTCTTTATCCCAGTGGAATGCATATTTTACAATGTGTGATTCTCTGTTGGCAATTTTCAGATGGGTGCAATACTTTAGTAAAGGAAAAATTTCAGACCCCATTAAACAATGCCTTAGAGATGACTGTATAAATCTCAATGCCATCTCTATTGATATGAATATCTTGAAATTATTCAACTGAAAATGCATCAGAACAAAGAAATATTTGGGGCATTTGCTATAAAGTTGAGATTTCTGCCTTAATTACATACACATTCTTGGTGGAAGTCATACTATATTTACCTATAAACCCAGGGATGCCTATAGATGGCAGAGGCAAATGTTAATGAGTCCATTATTAGTGCTGGTTGTTTTTATTAAAACATCTCACAGCTCCAAAAGGTGAATGAATATATTCTTTTTTATTTTAGATGCTTGATATTTTAAATGGAATATGAAACATCTTTGAATCACAGTGGCAGATTCTTGAGGATGATTAAGCATGGTATCTATTAAAAACCTATGCAAATTACAAAAAGACCTGTGCTAAATAAAACTACACTCATACAGTGAGAATTTTAGCATTTAGTGATCTTCAAATATTTTCATTTACATTTCTTAAGTTTTTCTTTTTTGTTGTTTTTATTTGTTCAGTTTAACATAATGTCTGAAAAGTAAGGATTAAGTTAGAGATCCTCTAGTTTCATAGTTAAACCTCTTGTAAAAACTGTCTATATTCACTCTTCATTTTCTGGCATTTTATATAAATTTTATCACTCTACTTTAAAATTGTTCATGATGGTCACCAATCAAACCTATTTTTCTAAATTCATCGGCTATTTTCCAACCACCGTATTATTGATCTCTAAACAACATTCACTTTTAACATATTTTCCCTTGTCTTCCTGGTCATTCCTCTTTTCTTTTTTTGTCTTATGTTAGGATATCTATTCTCTGCCTTCTTGGGGGCCTTACTTTCTCTACTAATTTGAATTCCTTAAGGTTTGGTCTAAAAATCTATCTTTTTTTTACAATATACTATTCCCCTAGATAATCACAGTAATCACATACTTATCAATTGACATATAAGCAGAAACACAACAAATTTATATCTTTAGGCCAAATCTCACTCTTAACTCTAGACATCTATATCCACTGCTTCCTTGAAAATTTTACTTGGATATCCCAAAGGCATATGATCTCTACATGGTCCATATATGCCTCTTTTCATATCTTGTTTTCTCATATATTGGAACCCCTCAACATCTAATTACTCAAGTCAGTAGTTAAGAGTTAACTATTACATCCATCTCCTTATTTTTTTATCCAATTCATCAAAAATCCTCTCAAATACACTTGTTAAATGTTACTCAAGCTCCTTTACTTCTGAACATTTCTACTGTTAACACTATTTTTAGTCCAATCTACCATTATCTCTGTCCTTAATATCCACAATAGAGACCTAATCATTTACCCACATACATACCCTTGGCCTCCCTACGGTCTACTCTTTACACTCAAACAGAGCAGTATTTTTTTAAGATTTTATTTATCTATTTGAGAGAAAGAGAAAGCATGAGTGGGGGCGGGGGTTTGCACAGAGGGCCGACTTCTTGCTGAGCAGGGAGCCAGATGCAGGGCTCAATCCCAGGATCCTGGGATCATGACCTGGGCCTAAGGCAGACTCTTAACTGATTGAGCCACCCAGGTACCCCAACCAGAGCAGTATTTTTATCACATTAATCTGATAATGATATTCAAGTAAAATACTGGTAGGCTTCCCTTTTCTGCTAGATACAAAGGTTACCCTTAGCAACCTTTCATTGTGGTCATCAACTAGCCCCCCACTTTAGTCTGTTTCTCTTTAGCCTTGTTTTATTAATTACTGCTTATTCTTAAGATTTGCTCCAGAGAGAGAGAGAGAGAGAGAGAGAGAGAGAGAGATAAAGATGTAGCTTTAGATACATATATAGATAAATATCTTTTCTCTTTTCAAAGTTATAAAATTTTATTTCCTTTTAAGATTATTGATGAATGCCTGTGTCTCCCATTACTTGTTAAGTTCCATAAGAGCAGGGACCACATCTGGTTTTGTTTATTCCTAGCATCCAGCAAAGTGCTTGGGACCTTGTTAGTATCTAAAAGATATTTGTTTAAAAAATAAAAAAATAAAATAAATGCTTTCAAGTCATATATCTCTATCCCAATACTATCTTTACGTATACTGTTTTTTCTTAACAAATGTATTTATCACATTAGATTATTTTTCCCTTGGAAACCTCTTTGCTAAAGTGAAAAGAAGAACACATTTCCATGTACTCATAAATGCATGCAACAATGATCTACCAGCATAGAATACAGAGAAAATTCTCCTTTATTTGTAGTTTGAAGTTAAAATTCTTAGAGCAGTATGAGATAGTTAAGCTCTGTTTTGAAAATGAAACTTCCATGTGAAGCAGTTAGATAGTTGAACTGTTGATTTAACACATATTTTTACCTTAGATTATATGATATGGCTGTCAGTCTGCCATGGGGAGAGAACAGTAGAGAGAACTCTCTGCAGTTTTAGATATATGTATAGTTTTTGCTTAGATCCTGAAATGAAAGCTCAGCTGCATAGATGAAGTTCTTTGCCTACTGGCATGCAAATAAATGTTACTAATGTTTAGAAAATTACAAATCATATAATGTTTAAAAGAGGAGGGAAGACAAGCATGAATTTGCCAACTTTTTCACTTGCCAACTCTGGATTTTCAAAATGGCTACACTTCTTGTTCATTCACCACATCATCAGCAAAGGAGGGCTATATTAACATAAAAGCATCAGACTTTTTTAATTACAAAAGTGTTAGTATTTGTCAAACAGTTGTAATTGTCCTCATTTTGATTATTTCAACTATGTCTGTTAAAATCACCATCAGAAGACCAGCCTGGTACACAATTTCACATTTGAGAATCACTCATATAACAGGTGAGAGGGACTCAACCCACAATAAGATATTTCCTATTCCCATTCTTAGGAATAATTCTAAGAAATTTCTGCATTTTTCAGAAATAGGTTCCAGATAATTTCAGTATTGATTGAATTAGTGTTTAAAACTGAGAAGAAAATTGAAGTTGTCCTGTGTATTATCAATTAGAAACACAGGTAAGTCCTTTCATTAATGAAGAGTCAGAACAGAAAGCGGTGGACATAACTAATGCATGCTCTTAAGCAAAGTTTCATTGAAACTGTTAAAAAAGCAAATAAAGTTTAATTGCCCTGTGATTAAGTAGAATCTCTTTAATGTCTTCAAGCTCATTAGTATGCCCCAAAACCCTGGTGTCCTTTTAAGCACATAGTGTGCTGCTTAACAAATACATATTGATTCCCGTGGACAAGGAGTAGATACAATTAGGAGAAAAAGAACAGAGCTAAATTAATTCGCTACTGGGTGGGAAAGTTTAACAATGTCATTTGCCAGGTTTGACAGTAATTTTATTTAAAGATTTTTATAAATAACCTAAAAGTGGGAGTACACAGTAAGTTACTCAAGCTCTTCTAAGCAAAGGAATGCTGAGTCAGTGGGAGTAAAGTGCAGAAAGAACTCATGAAGCTGTGTGGGGTAAGACAAATGGCAATTGAGTTTCAATGTGGGCAAGTGTGAAGTAAAGCATTTAAAGAACAATTCCAGATATGGCATAAAAGATTATGAGATATCATTTTTGATCCAGGAAAAATGATCTAAGAATTACAATATGCTCTTTCATTCAAAAAGTCTTTCCCAAAACTTCACTCACTATGGACCTCTTAAATGTTGGCAATTCTTTAGAAGACCATAAGACTAAAGCTTTTCTTTCTTATACATTACTCAAGGTAATCTGCTTCCAAACTTATAGCTTTAATTGCCATATGTAATATTTCTTATGTTTTCTTTCCTTTAATGTCTTATTTTTCCATGATTAGCATTCCATTCCCTTTCTTTTGGTAACATGTTCCAATTTTCCTTGGGGGAACCACCACCTTCTGCACTTTTAGCCCAAGTGTTTCCAGATAAATATGATGCCGCATGTAGCCTCAATGAGGCAAAATTAGCCTGTGGGAATCAAGCAAATAACGTGCCCTGCCTGTGGTTGTCAGTTCAGGAAAGAACAAGTAGCAGTATAAAGGCGATGTGAGATGTTTGATGGAGCTTTTGGAAAGAAAAGCATTCTATCTCTCCTGGGTTTTGTTGACATGAAAATATGGGGTCTAGGTAGTAGTCATGGTTTGGGAGAAGCCTGAAGCCGACAGCAACCTTCACATGTATCCTGAAAATGGAGCCAACCCAGAGGGAATGAAGAGACATGGCATCTTGGATGCCCAATAAATTTGTACCTAAAAGTAGCCCCATAGAGTAGATGAGTGAAAAATTATTTTTTCTACATTAATTTGAATTGGATTTCTGTCACTTACAATAGAAATAAATGCTGATCAATATAGTACATTGTTGAACTAGTATAGTGGTGTACACTGGTGAGCTAGTTGAAGTGAAAACCTCCCTTCTGAAATCCATACTTCCAATTGAATGATTATGTCCATCTGGGTATTCCTTAGTAATGTCATAAATTATGCATTCAAAACTGTGCTCACTGCTTTGTCTCCCAAAGCATGTCATTTTTTTAATGTTTTGTATTTTAGGAAGTAACGTTAACATAGTCTCATACATAATCCTCAATGCCTTAGGAGTCACTTTGGCTTCCTCCTCTTAATTCAACTTTTGAAGCAAGTAACTATGAAATTGGAAGACTTTGTTTTCATAGTCTCAACTCGTATATTTTTTCTCTTTACATTGGCATTACTCTAGTTCAGTTATTATTTTTCTTACCTCTCCCAACTGTCCTTTCTTTCCATAAATGCAGATCCATCCCTCTCCATTCTATTATTGTGATTTTGACAAAATAAAAATATGATGTTACCACTTCCTTACTTGAAATATTTCAATGCTTTCCCGGGATTTTTAAAATTAAATTTTCTTGTTTAACCTAACATCTTGGAAACTTTATCATTTACCCCTTCCTACTTCTGTCCAGGTACTGTGCCACATACCTACTTCCTGGGCACACTAAATGGCTTAGGGCTTCTAAAAGCAAATAAAATTTTTTTATACAATGTACTTTTGCATTTAGAATTTTTGTTTTGTCTACCTGGAATGACCCCAAACACTTCTCCATCAAGCAGAACTCAGTTTCACTGAACACTTACCATGGACTCTTCCGGATTTCTGATGCCATCAAATGCTCCTCTTCTGGGGCTCTATAATATTTTGTAAACCACTCTGTACTTCTAGGACACTGAAGTATAATGATTGAGTTCCTTGTATAATTTCAGCAATACATGTACTGTGTCTCATTTCATTTCCAAAGTACACTACCATAGAGTGTGTTCTCACTTGCACTGGATAAATCCATCACACATGGATGAATGAATGAATAAATGGGCCTTGCCTTTTCCAGCTAATCTTGTTACTGTATGTATATTAGATACCTCAACTAAACATTTTATTTTAATTCAAAATATAGGATCACATGGAAAAACAAACGCCCCAATTCTGGGTCCAGAAACTGTGCTTTTTCTGCTATATGTGCCTTCCTTTGAAAATAGGCGTAATGAAGACAAATGAAGCCTTGTAGAAAATACCAAGTTTCCTAGAATCAGGAAGGAAATATTATTAAATATTCATTAAATTTGTATTTGGTACAGATAAGGAAACATTTATTTTATTAAGAAACAAATGGGGGCGCCTGGGTGGCTCAGTCATTAAGTGTCTGCCTTCGACTCAGGTCATGATCCCAGGGTCCTGGGTCCCGGGTCCTGGGATTGAGCCCTGCACCAGGCTCCCTGCTCAGCAGGAAGCCTGCTTCTCCCTCTCCCACTCCCCCTGCTTGTGTTCCCTCTCTTGCTGTTTCTATGTGTCAAATAAATAAATAAAATCTTTTTTAAAAATGTACTTACTAATTTATATCTAGTATTCAAAGCAGTTCCAATGTTTTGAAATATTTGATTAAGGTTTTGTTTTTTCCTAATGCATATTCTCCATTTATTATCTCTCTTTATCACTATCTATATCTGCAACTTCAGACCACACATTATGTAGGAGTTATATTTAAAAGTTTAAGATTTAATTAGTAATACAAAATACTCATTTTTATTAAAAAATATTCTAGCACACAGGGCTCCTTCTTCTCCCTCTCTCCCTCTGTCCCTCTCGCCCTTCATGCTCTTGCTATCTCTCCCTCTCACACACAAATAAATAGATAAAATCTTAGAAAATATATTCTGCTACATATTGTCTGTCCTTCATACACAATTCTCCAAACTATCACTGCAAGATTTAGGTGAAAATGAACTTTGAAATTTGCACATGAAAATTTCAAAAGTACCTAAATAAAGGTAACTCAATTCAGGAAAGATACTTTGATTGTTGTTGTAAGATGGGATCAACTTGCAGTTGGTCACTGACATAAAGAATGGCTTCCAGAAAGCTACTGTAGCCACTTAATATTTTCAGTTTATTTCAGTGATATTTTAGAACTGTTTAAAGCATTGGCCTTCAAAAATTTGAGTCATATGCTCCACATAAGTCTTTGAAAACTAGATAATCTCTTTTATCTATTATATGCTTTTTAAGTTGACATCTCAGATTATCTTATGTTCAAATCATTGTGAAAGATATATTTTTTTTAGGCAAGCTGTATATGGCATATTCTTTAAATTCATTTTTTATTAAACTTTCAAGGGGCAAATTTATCTCATTCAATTTAGAGAAACCATCTACACTGGTAAAAGCTGGTCCTCATTGTCAAATCATTCAGTCAAATTAGATAACTTTTTCTCAGAAAAAAAGCAAAACTATTTTTTTAAATGAAAATCAACATATGGCTTATATCCATATGATTACCTTCTTACTATGAATTCCAATGCAGATAAAGAGGGAGATTAAGAGATACATGCATGTACCCCTATATTTATTCCAGCATTATTTACAATTGCCAAGATATGGAAGTAACCTAACAATGCATTGATAGATGAATGGATAAAGATGTGGAGATGTGGTGTGTACACACACACACATGCACACACACACACACACAATGTAATATTACTCATTCATAAGAAAGAATGAGAGCATGCCACTTGCAACAATATGGACGGACCTAGAAGATATTATACTAAATAAAATAAGTTAGAGAAAGACAAATACCATATGATTCCACTTATATTTGGAAACTAAAAACAAAACAAAGCAAACAAACAAAAAGGAGACTGTCAAATACAGAAAACAACCTGGGGATTGCCAAAGGAGAGGTGGGTGGGAGGTTGAGCAAAAGAGATAAAGGGGATTAAATGATATAAACTTCCAGTTAGAAATAAGCGAGGGACATAAAAGTATAGCATAGGGAATATAATCAATGATATTATAAGAGTGTTGTATGCTGACTACACTTATCATGGTGAGCACAGAGTAATTTATAGACTTGTCAAATCAATATATTATACACCTGAACTAATATAACACTGCATGTTAATTATACTTAAATAAAAAAATTAAAACTACATAAATACACATTTGGCACATATATACCCCAAAACTGCTGATAAGTAGTACTGAAAGAAGCAGAATCTTATTTCATCCTAGATATAAGGAAGAAACATGTGACTAGGATGAAATAAAACTCTGTCCCTTTCAGTACTTATTAACACTTTCTGTGCTTTGCTCCTGGAACTGTCCTTCAGAAGTAAAACATTCTTCAACTGCTTCTTTGTTTGGTGCCCCCAATTTTTTTTATGGCTTTTGTCAGTGGAAAGACAGCAGCTGAGAAAAAGTTGCATCGTTCTTTGGTATAATGGGTGAGGGACAATTGTGGGTGAGGAGGTGGGTGAAATAAATCTGTAGCCAGGAGACAATTCTCAGCTACGTCAGTTTTAGGAAATAGTATTATCTGGGAATTAAATCTCTCAAATCTATCTATGCCCTGGGAACTCCTGAGTCTTCTTCTTGCACCATGAGGAAAGACATTTAATGAAGGACTCAGGAAAGCCTCCCCCACTTATTTCCTGGAAAACGGGAATAGGAGAGAATAGATGAACAGAAAATGATGCATGCTCTATGAGAAAAATAGGATGTGTCTAAAGCAATAATATATTTTGAGAAACTAAGAACTGGAAAAGATCAAACAGAATCAGCAATGTCATCCCGAAATCAAATGAAGTTGCTTAGCCAAAAGGAAGATTATTTTACATCTCAACCTTGTACCAATGTTAATTAATTCTGTACATGAAGTATGTTGTTGGAGCAATAAAGTTACCATAACTGACCATTGTGTCTAGATGAGGTTCTAGACACATCTTACTGGGCTTCCCATAGAGAAAAACTGGTATAGCATACCATTCACAAGTTCCCTATAGAAGACACCTGCTGTAGAGAGCAGCATCCAGGTCAGGATGTGGAACAGGCAGAGTAAGGTGTGTAGATGCTCTATCAAAGCACATTTTGGAAACAGTGTCTTTCAAATGGCCAAGGGTTATAGATCTTGCCAAATAGAAACAAGGGAAATAAAGACACTGCAAAATAAGCCAACATAACCAAGAACCTAACCTTTAATGTTAGTCAGAAACTTACATGCAACTTTAGAAATAAAGGGAGAACACAATCACCCTTAATGTGTTAAAAAACTAATGAATTATTTGAGTCTATCAAAAAATTGACTAATTTTGTTTCACCACCAGGCTAAAAAGAGCTGGTAGAAGAAATGAATTAGAGTTATCTAAAAAAGTTAAATATTTTGTACAAGAAAATTGATATATCTTCAAAGCCACTGGTGCACAAAATTAACACAGTAGCTGCCATGTACTGAGCACTCACTCTCCAAGTTAGGTGTTCAGTGCGTTGCCTGTATTATTTTACCTTCAAAACAACTCCACAACTTAGAAATTGTTAGTACAGCATTCCCATTTTAAAGGTTAATAAGGCTTATGACTTCCCCAAAGTTAGTATGCCAACATGGTGGTAGAATCAGGAATTAAACCAAAGTTTACTCCTAACAATTCTACTTCAAAGTACCACACCATATACTGATGAGCAGAAGTAAGGATAGGGATACTGGTGAGTTAATGTATATACTGAAGCTGAATTGAAGGTTTTGTGTCCACCTCCTACCTCAAGGGACCTGAACCTCCAGTTAAGGGATTCTCAGCCTCGGCCCTATGAAATTTTGAACCAAATAATTCTTTGTTGTTATGAGATGTCCTGTGCATTGTAGGACGTTTAACAGCATCTCTGGCTTTTACCAGCTAGATGCCAATAGAGCCTCCACCCCACATTGTATCAATCAACAATATTTTCAGACATTGTCAAATGTCCCCTGGGAGGGAAAATAGCCCTTAGTTAAGAACCACTGATTTACACTTAAAGTGGCTGAGGAGGCACTCCCATGAGCTTTACCAGCTGTCCTGATTCTAGTTTTGAGATTTCTTGTGATCTTATAAGGGGTGCCTGGGTGGCTCAGTTGGTTGAGAGATTTCTTGTGACCTTATAATTGATGTTGAAAATTTGAATCTAAGTAATTAGAAGAGTTGAAGACATTTCTACAATTCATGGAAAGAAACTGCATCATAAGACATGTTTTCAAGTTTTATTATTCAACCATTCCTTAACTGAGTTGCTTTATTGCTCAGCTAAAAATTTTTAGACAGGTCAATTACCTTATCTATCCACAGTCTCTTATTTCTAAAATATAGACCATAATATCTACTTTATATAATGTGAGTAGCGGGGTAAAATGAAACAATAAAAACAAAACTTGCTTAACTCTAAACCTAGGAGACTAAAACCATGTTTACCTTGACCATAACCACAAGGGGAAACAAAAATCAAGGACAAATGGAACTATCAGAAAGATGTTTGATCAAGCCCTTACATTATGAATTACTACTTTATTTCCACCATATGAACATCCTTCCCAGGTAATTTTGACTCTCCATTTATGTGGAAATATATACAATTAAGAAAAACATTGATAATTTCAAACAAGATAGAGCGTTGAAGGAAAGGTACTAAAAGCAATAGTAAAATTATTGAAGTGTCTTTCAAAGTGGTGAAAACATGTTCTATATTTTTATGGACTACTACAATAAAGAATGCCAAGAACAGAAACTAAAATCGTTCATAGGCTACACACTATTTACTAAATCAAATATTTGCAAGTGGTAAGAGATACAATATTTACCATGACACATATCCTGGCCTCTAGGCAATGTCATCTGTCTTTAGGAAATAGGAAAATCAATTGTATTTAAAGATCAATGCTAAGGTTGTTAGATAATTACATAAAGTCAATTATATCAGGTATATAAATATCACTTGATTTAATTGATTTTATATAATTATATAATGCCATAAAAAGTGAAGCAAAAATTAGGAGTCACACATTGATGCTAGGAAGAAGCAAATTTAAGACCAATGGAAGAAAGCTTAGTTTTTCTCAGAGATTATTACCTCCAGAAATTACATGAACAAAAACGAACAGACAACAGCATTCTAGAAAGCTTTAGATGGATTAAATGTGTATGTCATAATATACAACCATCAGACAATGAAATATAGTGAAAGAGAAAAGAAATAAAAACACTATGCCCTCAATTTTACCAAGGCTTCATTTTCTGTTAATAGTCCTATAATATTCATCTATTTTCTGTATGTAACATATTGCTATGAAAGTCACATTTTATTTATATAGACAAATTATTCTGTAAACTCTCTATAATCTCTTAAAATAGCAAACAAAGTTTAAGGACATAAATTTAATGTAAATTGTATTCAGTTCTAGGTATGGCTACAAAAAAGAGGTTTTTTTATTTTATCAGCTGAGAATCCACACATAGTGTAGCAACCTAAATATTAATACAAATAATTAACCTACACTAATAACTCATACATCTGGTTTTATACGGTTAGAAAGAAAATTATGATTATCTGTTTTCACAGTGATCTGATTAGAAAGAACCCACGGTATAATAATTTTGCTAAGAGTATCCCTTTTAATCGAGATGACCTTTCAATAATACTGGCCTGTTACAATTCCAGTTGACTAAATGTGATGATTTTTATAAGTTTTGACCAAGCAAGATGTTTAGGATAGTTAAAGAAATCAGAAATATCAATGGCATTTTTGAACATGAAAAGTCGAGCTTATTAAATATGCCCTCCTGAGCAGGCAAACATGAGAAATTTGAAATATACTTTGCTTTCACAACAGTTTCAGATTACACAGAGATTCAACCCTTTAATGAACTCTGTTGACTCACTCAAGAAAACAAGGTAATTGCATTATCTCAACCCCAATGACTTTTTAAACCATGGTGTTAGAGCTATTATACTCAATATTTGAAAGGAATTATATTAAAAAATAACCAAGTTGCTTTGAGGAAATTGGGGCATAACCTTTTCATATAAAAGAATGAAAACTCACTGAATTGGAAAAAAGTATACTTCTAGTAGGGACATTTAACTCACTAGATAAATGTAAAACATTAACATTGCTCTTGTTAAGTTATCAAAGTGATTAAAAAGAACATTAAAAAGTACATTCGAAAAATTAATTGAATCATGTTTGATAGAAAACATAAGGCGAGAATATTTAATGAATATCTACTTTAGATATTTTTTGTTTCTATGGACCATTTAATATTATCTCAATACCTTTTAAAATATTTTTCTCCCCTGAATAGTGAAACATTTAAGCACATATTTACTGAGCACTTATAACATTTTCCTTTAAATTTTCTCCAAATGGGAGTGATGAAGAAACTATATTAGAATTATTTTTTTAATTATAAATAATTCACATAATAAGTATAGCTACTCTCTATGCTCAGCAAGATCATTACCAAGTTGTTATGGAGATTTAAACTCATGTAACTGATGTCACAATTGTTGTATAAATGACCTTTTACTAAATTTCTTAAAATTCAACAAAGCTGGGTCACTAGATTGTAGTGAATGTATTCTTATTTCCGAGACTGTGAAATGTTGTTCACACAATATATACAAACTACATTGCCAAACTACAAAATAAACAAAATTTATGTATTTTGGTAGAGTGAAATATTGTTACAGCACTGAATAAAAACATTCGAGAATGATCTTGACATAGATTATAAAATAAAGAAATTAATAAAATAGTAATGTAAATTTAAAACTCAGCACTTTAAAAAATCCTTACTTTGTGTGAAGGTACAGTGAAACCTAAAAGCTACTTTCTCTGTCTTGATGATAATTAGAAAAATAGAAATTAAAGAATCTTCTCAGAAACTAAGGGTTGTTATTAGCACAGGTGTAAACAAAGAAACCAAACTGTGAAGCCATTGGAAAGAAAACACTTTTTCATTCTAGGAAGCCTGGAACATTTTTTTTTTAAAGATTTTATTTATTTGACAGAGAGAGACACAGCAAGAGAGGGAACACAAGCCGGGGGAGTGGGAGAGGGAGAAGCAGGCTTTCCCTCACAGCAGGGAGCCCGATGTGGGGCTCCATCCCAGGACCCTGGGATCATGACCTGAGCCAAAAGCAGACGCCCAATGACTGAGCCATCCAGGTGCCCCAGCCTGGAACATTTTATAAAAGCAGGTTTCATTTGTAGCAAGGATACAATCTCAAAACTTTCTTTTTTTCTTTTTTAAAAAGATTTTATTTTATTTATTTGACAGAGAGAGACACAGCAAGAGAAGGAACACAAGCAGGGGGAGTGGAAGAGGGAGAACCAGGCTTCTAGATGCGGGGCTAGATCCCAGGACTCTGGGATCATGACCTAGGGAAGGCAAATGCTTATTAATGACTGAGCCACCCAGACGCCCCCAATCTCAAAACTTTGTGAAAGATGTGAAACATATAGACCCTGTTGCATGGGCCTAATGCAACTGTACTAGAACTTAATAATGGAAATAGACCAAGTGATCCTGCCAAGTAGAAGTTAAGGAATAGTTCTGAAAGTTACCATGGCAGAAAACTCAAAAGGAACTTACAGGCTCTTTAAAAATGTAAGAAGGTAAGACAGACCAGTGTCAAGTTCATGATCTTCATACGCAGGCTACAGTGGTATGAAGCTGAAGAAGTTATGTGACCCATTCAAACCTAAGAGGCTGAACTTATAAAAGGGCGATAGAACCTGGACCACACCCAGGATGTTGAAAAAATTAGAAATAATTCATAACTTCAAGCTCCTAGCAGTCCTATATCAAAAGAATTACAATGCTAAGCTCATATTTTTCTTCTCTCTCCCCTTCTCCTTCCTTTCTCCCTCTTCCTCTTCTTTCTTCTTCTACTATATTTGCAAGTTATGCAGTAAAACCAAATAAAGCCAAACATGGACATAATTATGGCTTTATTTATTATTCTGTTGTCTAACAAGAAAAACTAAAAATCTTCATTCAGTTCAGGAGCTTAGGGGAGAAGCAACCACCCATGAGGAGGAAGTTAGTAAAAAATAAAATAAAATCCATTGAATGAGAAGACATGTTATTCTAAGGATTATTATTTTCCAAAGATAATCTCTAAATTCAATGTAACAGCAATTAGAATCCAAACAGGATTATATTTGAAAGTTAAGAGCATTAGTGTGTCAAGGAAGATATGGACTTTACTAAAATAGCAAAAGTGATGATGATAATAGAAATAGTGACACTTCTGTACTACTATACTAATGGCCAGTGACACGCTATTTTACATGTATTACCTCATTTAATACTAAGGACAAAACTGCATGGAAGGCAACACCATTATTTCCATTTTATCAATAAAGCAAATGAAATAGGCAAAATTTGAGTATCATTTCGATGCCACAGCTAGTACAAAACAAACCAAGCTGGCAGATTCCCAGGGATTGTGCTCTTAAAAATTATACTACACATCTAAATATAAGAAGTGATATTTCCTATCAAATAAAAATTTTTTCTGCAGTAATTAAAGTAATGTGGCACTGGCAAAGCAGAGAAGGATGAAATTGGGTGTTCTACAAACAAACCCGAGAATGAATGAAAATCATGTGTGAGGGGCGCCTGGGTGGCTCAGTGGGTTAAAGCCTCTGCTTTCGGCTCAGGTCATGATCTCAGCGTCCTGGAATCAAGGCCCGCATCGGGCTCTCTGCTCAGCAGGGAGCCTGCTTCCTCCTCTCCCTGTCTCTCTGCCTGCCTCTCTGCCTACTTGTAATCTCTCTCTGTGTCAGATAAATAAATAAAATCTTAAAAAAAAAAAATCATGTGTGAGATAGTACCACAAGGGAGTACAGAGTCCAGTGGGTCAAAAATAAAGAACAAATTTACCTTCCAGAGTTTACCAAGGAATTAAATATTTGCTATGAAAATAATTTTATTTGGGACATTGATTGCTCAGAATGTTAATGTCAAATAATCTAAAACTTAGCGGTTCCTGTCTTTAAGCTTTCAAATCAGTACCAATTCAGCAGTTATCAATTAACTAACTGATACTGAAATAATTCCTTCAAAATCAGTGCAAATATAATTTATTTCTAATGGATATACTGTCTTTTATTATATATTATGTTCAAAACACCAAACTTGCTCAGAAAAAAAAAAGTCTTATAGATAAGTATATTTTCAATGCCCTAGGAAAATTTAGATGCGTTTTCCTTCCTTAGTTACTTAGATTTGGATTTGTAATATATGTAATATTCTAATGGAACAATCTGGTCATTTCATATATAACTTAAGAGGTCCTCCCCCAAATTCAATGAAGAGGTCTTACTGACTTTGTTAACAAATTTTTATACTTTAATAAATGTGTGTAAAGTCTATTTAATATCTAAGTATACCTATTTCACCTTGAAGTTAAAAAGGTAAATACTAATGAACCACTAGAATAAATGTTCAAAAGATCAAGGACTGAGTTTTTTTTAATGATTATTATTTTTTAATTATACCCAATGCCTTGAGTAGTAACTTGCCCCACGCAGATGCTCAAAAAATAGTTGCTGAATAAATGAATGAAACAAATAGTTAATATGTATTGGGTGCTTACTATTTCCCTGGCACTGTGTTAAGTACTAGTCTCATTTAATGCTCACAATTAGTTAATTAGTTAACATTTTTATTAATCCAGCTTTACAAATCAGTTTAAATGTCAGATTTTTACTAGGTATTTTATCTTGGGCAAGTCGGTGAATCTCTTTCTCCCTCAGAACCTGTCTCTCCTCACCTGTAAAATGGACATAATAAGCTTATTTGGGTTGAGTTGTGAGAAATAATGACTAAAAAAATATATGTTTATCATAGAGCTAGACACATAGTTGATTGTATGTAATCACAAAATATATTTCATAAGCCTTCAAAGCCAAAAAAAATTTTTTTTACATCTTATAATGACAGTCAGCTAAGTGGAAGCTGGACATGGTTTCCCTTGCTTGAATAAGTATAAACTTAATTCCCGTTGCTTAGCTAGACAACCACAACTGCTCAATGTTTTAGTCAATAAACCATTTAAGGACTATTTAAGGTAGGGATATGAGTCTTGATTATTGTCTAGAAGGTTTCTTTCTACTAAAAACAAGAAAGCATCATCAAGAAAATTTCAGAATAGAAATTATCAGTTTGGGAAAACAAAACAAAACCAGAAAACAAGCGAGGAAAAGAGAGACAATAGTCAAGTATTACTTTTAGAAATTCTTAACGACAGCATTCTCAATGTCCTGGAGAGCAATGTAATATGGAAAAACATGGGTGCAGAGGACTGTGGGTTTAAATCTGATACAGAAGAACAGGGCATTAAATGCGAAGAGGTTTTAGAAATAACATAACCAATTTTGGGGCACCTGGGAGGCTCAATCGGTTGAGCATCTGCTTTTGGCTCAGGTCATGGTCTCTGGGTCCTGGGATTGAGTCCAGTGTCAGGCTCCCTGCTCAGTGGGGAGTCGCTTCTCCCTCTCCCTCTACCCCTTCCCCCCACCTGTTCATGCTTTCTCTCTCTCTCAAATAAATAAATAAAATCTTAAAAAAAAAGAAATAACATGCCCAATTTATTTCACATTTATTTTCCTTTTATCAATGTACATATCATTTTCTGAATAGTCTAAAGTTATTTAAACAAGAAAAGTATACAAGTGTAACTGACAAGAAAGCATGATGTTGTATTTTCATTTTCTTTGTAAGAAGCATATAAAATAATGGTGAGTCTTATCATTGATAGCATTTCAGATTTCCTAAAACTCCATATATGTTCATGTATTTGGAAGGAAGCAAGAAGAAATTTTACATATCGCAATTCAAGACTGTTCATCTTCCAGAAACAAAAATTTGTGACTGATACCACCTACCAAGTACCATGGTGATTACATTAGTGCTTTCTATAATACTTCCCTCAAAGCAGCATGTGTGTCAGACTCTTCTGTTATCAATGCTGCCTGCAGACATTAAAATGTTTGCGTAATGTGTTAAAGTACTTTAAACTCTGCTATCAAGTATACTTTATTAATAGAGCAAACACTTGTTGATAATATCGGTGTTCCAGGCCCTAGGAAAAGCTCTTAGAATTCAATGGTGAGCAGCATTCCATTTGGCACTCAATGCTATGTGAACACTGTATTTCAAGGTGTATGTAAGGTAGATTTAGCCGAGTCAAGGAGGGCAAAGAAGATATTCCTGAAAAAGTGATATATGTGTGGAGGTCTGTTTGAGCCAAAAGGCTTCACTCCATGGAGAGGGTATGGGGGTTCATTAGGCGTTCATGCTAATAGTGTCTCATTCTTATGGTCACTGTGAGGATTGAGTTAATGTAATACATATATACTGCTTTGGTCAGCTCCCAGAACATAGCAAGGGCTCCCTCAGTATATGTTAGCTACTTGTATCGTCCTCCTCCTTCTCTTCCTCTTCCTCCTCCTCCTTCTTCTCCTTTCACCACTGCTTGTCCTCCTCCCCCCTCCTTCTTTTTCTTCTCCTTTTTCCCTTCCCCTTTCCTCCTCCTCCTCTCCTTCTCCTCCTTCCTCCTCCTCCTCCTCCTTCTTCTTCTCCTTCTCCTTTTTCTCCTTTTCCTCCTTCCTCTTCTTTCTTCCTCTTCTTCTTCTTCTTCTTCTTCTTCTCCTCCTCCTCCTCCTCCTTTTCTATCTTCTTCTTCCTCCTCCTTCAAGCCCTCCTCCTCGTTCTTCCACCTCTCCTTCCTCCTCCTCCTTCGTCCTCTTGTTGTTATTATCATCATCATCATCAGAAATAATAACATGACAGCAGAGATGGTACCTAATAAAAGGGTCTCTAATTTTTAAAAAGGGTATCTAATAAAAGGATCAGAGAAAGGCAGTGTGGCTCTAATGGAAAGAAAAATTGGAAAACTGTATAACATATAACATGGAATGAAAATGTAGTAGAGCAGAGTTAACTGTTTCCTAAGCATCAACAAAGCACGTTTGGAAATAACCTTAGTGTGCTCAGGATATCAATGTATAATTGTATACCCCCGACAAAATACCATTTGGCACAGTTACAGTAAGTTTGTGGTCTCTTAGTTTTAAGATTTATAAAAATGGTTTCGTAAACCATCTCCATCCCCCATTTCCTGGTTCTACTACTGCAAGCTATACGACTCAAGTAATTAACCTCTCGGTTTCCTCACATGTAAACCAGAAAAAAAAAAATGAATTCATCCCATGGGCTACTATGGAAATTAAATGAAGTAAAACACACATATTATTCAAAATAGTGTCTAGTAAGCAACTGGTAAAAAAATAATTATATTAATAGTATTGTTATTAATTTTATTTTGTCAAATGAGATGTTGTTATCACCAAGCAGAAAATATATGACATGTTCTGAGTTCCTCTGGGACTGATATGCAGCATAATGTAAGCACTTTCAAAACAGCAGCAGCATCATATAATATTTAGAGGGCGTGTGTGAATACATTTGTTTATTTAAGTAAATAAAATGTCATGGCTCCACATCATGTTTTTTCAATCTTAGCACTACTGACACATATATAACCTTAGTGTCCAGGATCAAGTGTTGTCCTGGTTGGTGGTATAATTATTCTTTTGTGGGAGGCTGGTCCTAGGCATTGTAGGCTGTATAGCAGCATCCCCAGTGCCCTCCCCACAGACACTAGCTGCACATCCCACTCCTCAGTTGTGACAATGTCTCCAGACATTGCCAGAGAGCCCTTACTAGACTGTCAAAATTTATCCCTGGTTGAGAACCGCCACTGCTCTACAACTGGTTTGCAGTGATGGCAGTATTTGCTGATCATCTTCAACAATAAAACATACATCTTACCTTGAAAATTAAAATAATAAGACAGTTTGGTTATTCTTACTAATAACCTAGTATCATCAGCAAACTGTAATAATTAGTCCTTTGTGGGGGCCTAATTTGGTCTAGTTCCAATGGAAACTCACACCTTTTTTGCTTCATTAAGATTTAACATCAGCTACACTGTTTTTCCTCTTTCATTTTATTAATGTAAACAAGAATCAGAGTTTGGACTTTAGCCACAACAAGACAGCACTTTACATATGGATACTGTAAAATCATGATGCCCTTGTTACATGAAGTTTCCCCCCAAAATGCAGTTTTTCTATGTAAAATGTGTTCTGGCAATCTCTGTTACCCAAATTTGGCAAAAAGTGCCACACCCTTCTACTGGTATAGAAAAGCAATGGAAATAATATCTCAGGCTTGGGGGATTCACAAAGGTACCCAAATTTATAAAACCATAGTTGGGAATAAGCTTGAAATTTCTTTGCTGAAGGAAGCACTTGTCATTTGAGAGTTTACAGTTTTCGAGGTATGAATAAAACTAGAATAAAACAAAGCTAAAGGGTACAAAATCTTGTGATGCAAAGGAAGTTGTCAAACATGGCACCAGAGGTAGAAATCCTAAGGAATGGGAGTCTTTATATACAGTGTGCATTAAGGTATGTATACATTTGTGGATATTTATGGGAGAAGATTCACATCTTTAATCAGATTCTCCAATAGTGTAATAACTCCAAATACTTCTACTATACTGTAACACTTTTTTCCAAATGCAGTTTTACCATAACACTTGCTTTGAAAATGTAAATTTGTTTCAAGGCAATTGATACACATATGTGTACACACTTATGTTTTATATATATGATGTAAGCAAATATATAAGGACATAGATATATTTGTATTTGTATCTAGATATAAATAAAAATTTGTTGTTCAGTTATGTCTGCAAGAATACTAGAACACAGAAAACTGCACCTAACTGAACAGAGCCAGGTAGGAAACACATGTCAAATGTCCACCCAGTTACATCAATTCGCTGCACTATTAACCATGCCCATCTACATCTGATGTCCAATTTCAATCATCCTCCTTCTATCACTGTATAATACCATATGCTCCAATCACTCAAAAGTCCCATTAGCCAACTTTAGGATTTTGCAAGTTTATCTGCCATATTTATTGTGGTATTTGTACATTTCTTAACCATTGTATACAACTGTGCTACATTTTTTATTAGGTCCCTATGATTATTTTTAAAAGTATGTCACTGCCAGAGTTTTGAGTATTGTTTCCCTAACTCCATCTTTCCATAAGCCCTGTGGATTTCATTGCACAATTTTGCATATCGTTATGGTTTTCAGGTACCCATATGTCATATTATAACAGACCCAACCATAGTTTAATAATGTTGGCAATAGCCCTATTGTTGTTGGACTTAGCTATTTCCATAAGAAAGCTTTGGCAACTAATGTTGAATGTGGGAATTTCAGCATTGTATTAGAACGATTTATTTCTTAAACACTTTCCTTTTTACGTAAGAAGCAGAGGAGGCATTATTTATTTAAAGAGCAGATTAGATGAGTGAACCATCAGGGAAACAAGAGAAAGGTACAAAAGAGAGAAAACAAATTATGAAAAAGTTCCCTTTCCTTAATCATTCTATAATTAATTTCTTATCCACTCTCAAGAGACTAAAAAGTAGGACATGTGTCACATTACACAGAAGGTGGCATTAGCTCCTCTGTCACTGTCAGTAAGGTTTGCATGAGAATCCGCTGTTGTGATGTGGATGGCTCTGCCTGTTCTGACCTCCAGTCCTGCACTGTGGCTCAACTGCAGACACCCCCAGCTGGCTGGCAAGGGCTGAGCATACCTCGTTTCTGGTATAGGTCAGCCCCTTATTTCAATGATGAAATTATTACTCATAATCCACATAGTACCTTCCCTAGCCTTTTTAAATTATTCACTGGCCTACAACAAAAATAACTATATCTCTAGGAGGAAATAGTTTATAATTTTGCATCTGTGCCACTCTAATTTTGTTATCAAGAAAATCAAATATTTTTTTTCAAGTAACTTTGTTCATCTCTGCAGCTTGAATTTTCAAGTTTTCATTCCCTAATGTTCTCTAATGGGAAAAGGACTGGAGAAGTTGTCTGTATATATGATTCTTATTCTCATTCTCCTCCTTATCCTTTTAGGTCCTTTTTCTCCTCAAAACAAATGAGAATAAAATATTTTCGTATAGACACACATACACAAACACACACATATATATATATACACATCTATGTAATGTGATCAATTGGATGTGTTACTACTAACTGTACTTCCTTGCATTAACAATAGAAAATAATGGGGTTCAAAATCAATGATATGATAGTTGTGGAGGGAGAACGTCCACTCTCTTCCAATCCTGGGCCCACTTCCTCTTTCTTCCTCCATTTCTCTCACAAAGGGCAGAAAAAGTACGGTATTTGTTAGTCTGATTGTTTAGAGAATTATACTAGCAATCACTTAAAATATGCTCAGCATTGTTCTAAGAACCTCACATGTATTAGGTCATTATATCCTCCCTATAGTATTATTCCTGTTTTACAGGTGCAAGAACAGAAGCACAGAGTGTTTAAGTGACTTGCTATATAAACTATACTTCTTACCATTTGTTATGATGCCATTCTGAGTTATGTAAATGTGGAATAATGCCATGTTTCTTGCCATCGTAATTGGGAACTTTGATTTTGGGGAACATTGTATAAGAGAGGAAAAGGACAATTCTTGTCAAGATTTTAATACCTCTTTGGAGTTTATTGAATTTTGTAGAACTCCACAGTGCTCAACTGTAATGCCTGCTTCACTGTAATCTGGGTCATGTTCTCATTTGGGCTCACAGTATGATCTCTAGAGAGTCAGACTGGATAGCTGTAACTGTGCATGATTTGAGATGAGATATACAATCAGGGTGAATTTCTGACCCAGGGGATTTGAGGGCATGGGTCTGTCTTTCTCAGAGATTTCAGAAGATTGTAAAGAAACTTAAGTATTTGAATAATAACCTCATATAGAAGAAAGCCAGACTTCCCCCATAGCTTTCTTCTCCTCCTTTGAAGGGGAGAGTCTCATTTCTCTTGCCTATAGCCTTAAACACTGAATCCAAAGAGTAAAGAGAAAATTAAAATTGGAGGAGGAAGAAGAAGCAGGATATGTAGGGTTAGGAGAACTTATGAATGCCTTTTCCTATTCCATGGCTATTTCCACCAATCTCCTATCTATATTCTTCATTTAGAGAGGAGAAGATGTTAGTCAGATAGTTTAAAATATTAGACAATGCTTGAGCTATCATTACTACTGAGTGTCTTAAATACAAGAAGCCATTATCTCCTTCTGTTTCCACTCATTCTGCCTGCTCCCATTCCCACCTTGCAACATGGCACTCTCTAACCTTTCTTTCTATCCATCTCCTTGAATTTACATGGCTGGGAAGATATAGATGATAGCTCCAATCAGCCTCCTTCACAAAACCAACCCACACCCCTTGAAAATGGTCACTTCCCTCTCTTCCCGGTTCCATTTTGCTAAAAGAATAATTTGGGCCATCTCTGAGTCTCTACAGATGCAAATGACCCCAGGTGTTCTAAAATTTGAAACAGAGGACCAAGGATATCTACATAAGCCTAAGTCTAAATGGCCTGCTCCAACACAGTCTCTTTCTAGAGCTTGGTATCTTAGCCAACACTTGTCAAGGGTTTCTCTGACTTCCTTCCACCCTATTCTATGTTGAGTGTGTATGTGTCTACTCAGGAATCCAACTGGAAGGAGGCATGAGAACAGGATATCATTAATGTCTAACTAGCCTGAGCCTCCTGTAACAGGATTAAAATCACATCCTTAATAATTAGGAAGAGTTTTAATCTTTATAATGCCAAACTTTGCATTTGTCACCACTATGAATTATCTTGGGTTTTAGTCATAAAATTGTACCATAGCTTTATAAAATTTAAATACTTTGGGGGGATAGAAGTACAGGGAAGAATAAGCAGGAGGAATCTGAAATGTGTAACTCATTTTCCAATTGATACTCACAAATAGTTTCATTTCACTTCCTAATTTTCCAAAGTATTCTGAGGAAATCAATTTGATTTTGATATAATAGCACTGAGAAGAGATTGCCACAGTTCCCATGCTCACGTAACTGAAGTGATCATAGTTAATTCAAAACTATTTAAATGAGGTCCTGCACAAAACTAATCACACACGTAATACTTTCTTGGCACTTAATAACTTAAAATCAATTCAAGAAGCCTTAGTCAAGGAAGATCTTTAACTGGTTAGATTTCATTTCTCAGTGCTTTGCATGTAATCTATTCTTTAAGAAGCTGTCAACATTACCTTTGCAATTATAGCTAGCCTTTTCTCCAGGTGGAGCTTCTTCAACATACTTTATTGAGCTCTGGACCTATTGATTTATAAGTCTAATATTAGGTTGATAAAATGTTATTATCAAGAAAATACACGTGGGACCAAGCAAATGGAAAAACTATGATTAGACTAAGTTGAACACACAAATAACTTGAAGAGTACATCTAACGAGGCTGGAATAGACACATTCATTCAACAAATAATCATTTATGATAGTGTTTCTTTAATTTCAATGGGTATAAAATTTACATAATATATTTGTTTAAAATATGAAGAATTCAGAGCTCTGCTTCCAGAGATTTTTGCGAAGTAGTTTCAGTATAGAGACAAATTCCCGGTGATTTCAGTGGAATTGGCTTACTGATCCCTTTGTGGGCAGGGTGGGGAATGTTTTAGGAGACAGTTGTGTCTAACTCTACTAAAGACTAAGAAGATGTAATCTTCGCAACTGAGCATTTTATGAATGGAAAGAAGATGTTGAAGTAATTAGCCTAATAAACTAGTCTAGCAAAGAATGATTCATGTGGCTGAAGAATGCACACAGTACTCAAATACCAGAGAGGAGGAAGACCTAACTTTGCAGCAGAGGCTTCAAGTTAAAGACAGGAACACTGCAATTTCTTTAAGAATTAACTGGGGAAAGACAAAAGTAAGGGTGGTACAGCTAGAGGGAATAAGCAGCATACACAAAGACCCCCAAAGGAAGAGATCCTCTCAAGATCAGGAACTCTAGTTTTCTGACCCCAGGAGGAGGTTGAATGGGGGATAATGAGGTGGCAGAAGCAGCTCTGGAATCAGGCAATACCCACAATTGGTGTCCCTATCCCTCTGTCTGCCTGTCCCTCTGTCTGTGCCACGATCTAAGATTTGTCCTAAATCCAATAAAGAGCACTTTTTTAAATTGTTGTGTTGAAGAATATAATCAAATATGATTAGAACAAGGAGAGACTATAGGCAAAAAAAATTTTGGGGACGGGATCTATTGCTATAATGCAGGTAAGTGACAATGTTTTAGGAATGAGGGGGACAATTAGATTAGAAAGGTTCTCAGAAGATAAGGTTGACCACATACAGTGAATGGCTGGAGGGGAGGAGGGGTGTGTGACTTCAGGCTTGGGGAGGAATATCCATATCAATTTGAAACCATTCACAGAGAGTTGCCAAATGGTGGATATCCTGATATTTAAGTGAAGAACTTAAATTTTTAAATGTTGACAACTAATTCAAAGCATTTTAAAACACTACAACCAACCACATAAACCATAGCTGTCAAGCATAAATGGCTCATACTCTGCAATGTGTACCCTCTGATTCAGTTGGAAGAGTAAAAAAATCTGAGTGATAAAGCAAACTGTTCAAAATGATGCAGCTAATTAGTGGCAGAGCTAAGACAAGAATGCCAATTTCCTTTCTTTTCTACTAATGATAGTAACACTGAAAAAAAATCAATCTGAAAATATTTGTATGTGCAGAAATTGCATGCTGCTCTGTGTTCACTGTTGGGTTATTGATTTAGGAGGAGGAAAAGCAGTTGTGTTGAAGAGAAGGATAGATAGCACTAACTCTGTGAGTACATCCAATGTCAGCTCAATAGGGTGGTGAGTTTTGGGGGGAAAGGGACTGCAATTAATTTATTGTGTATTTAGAAATCGATGTTTTTTGTGTTTGTTTGTTTGTTTGTTTTGTCAGCACCGTCATGCTTTGGGGATCCTGGTTAATATAATAAAGTAAAAGTAGAATTAATTAACTTGTGTCCAAATTCCTTTGGTTGGTTGTGCTGTTTTGTTGGTTTGTTTTAATTAAATGATCATCCCCAGGGTTAATATTAAATCAGTTGAAACTAGCACTCTAAGTCTTTTCTGAATATAACAGATGAATCACATCTAAGTGGAACCATATGATGAATATGAAGAATCTTGCCAGGATTATTAGTTATGGGCATGCTAATAAAACATTCTTGGGAACAATTAAAATCACTTCATCCTAATTTGTTAAAAAATTTATAATATACTTTGCTCCTAGAAATAATTCTAACGTTAGGGTGCCTGGGTGGCTCAGTGTGTTAAAGCCTCTGCCTCCGGCTCAGGTCATGATCTCAGGGTCCTAGGATGGAGTCCAGCATCAGGCTACCTGCTCAGCAGGGAGCCTGATTCCTCCTCTCTCTGCCTGCTTCTCTGCCTACTTGTAATCTCTCTCTGTCAAATACATAAATAAAATCTTAAAAAAAGAGAGAAATAATTCTAACATTAAAATAAGCTCTTTCTCATTGTTAAAAAAAGCCTATGAATATCCAATTACAAATGTAATAATTATGATTTCAATTAATAATAATACATTGCTAATAAATGTACAGATATGTGTTCTACCTATTAGATATGTTTTCTACCTATTCCTACTTATAATCTAAAATAAAGAGTAAGACACAGGTAAAAGATCTATGGGAAATGAAGAAAGATCAGAAATAAGCAATGCTGTTGACAGCTTATTGGCTCCTATACAGCACACTGAAAACAAGTGAATATCTTGGGAGACAGGAAGTGAGGTAATCCTTTGGACATTGCATTTCCTTGAGGTATAGAAAAAGAAGGTAGAAACAATGGATGTAGAAAAGGAAGAGTTGTACAGAATTCAAATTTCGTTCCAATGATCTAGCATAGAATTAGCTCTGTTTGCATTCATGGCCTCCAACAGACTCCAACAAAAGCAGTCACCTAAAATCAAGGGTGGTTAAAACTGTAGATTCTGGCATTAAGTAACATATATATGTTACATATTTCTGTCTTTTTTTCTTAAATGTGATTATATTATGTGATTAATAGTGTGTAAAACTTGTATATATTGTATAAAAGTAATAGTAAATGGGGCGCCTGGGTGGCTCAGTGGGTTAAAGCCTCTGCTTTCGGCTCAGGTCATGATCTCAGGGTCCTGGGATCGAGGCCCGCATCGGGCTCCCTGCTCAGCGGGGAGCCTGCTTCCCCCTCTCTCTCTGCCTCCCTCTCTGCCTCCTTGTAATCTCTCTCCCTCTGTGAAATGAATAAATAAAATCTTAAAAAAAAAGTAATAGTAAATCAAAAAAATCTACCAAGATTAAAAAATTGAACATTGCCAGTACCTTTAGAGACCTCCCCTTTGTACCAATTTCTGATCATATCTTCTCTCTACTTCCTAAGACAGCACTGCACTGACTCTTGTATAAATCTCTCCCTTGTTGCACTTCTAATCCAACCATTAAGGCTATATTACAAAATAAAATATATTATAATATTATATTATTTTATTGTTTATTTTATAACTAGGTTTTTTTTCCTGCTTTTAAACTTTATATAAATTGAATCATACTGTATATATATATTTTTGCAGCTTACTGCTTTCACTTAGTATTATGCTTTGAGAGTCCTTCATTTTGATGTGTGAGGCTATAATAAATCTATTTGCACTTCTGTATAGTATCCTGTGGTATAAAGAAAAAACCTATTTTCAATTCTAAACGGATATTTGTACCATTTCCAGTTTGGGCTACTATGAACAATATTACTATAAATACTTATGTGAACATGAGCAAGAGTCTCTTGGAGTAGTTCTAGCAGTAAAAATATCCAGTAGTATGGTGATCTCTTCTGTAATATCTTACCTTTTTATGTGGATGCTCTTTACCAAGAATCAAAAGAATATATTATTTCAGAGTGTACCTAACAAAGTTAAGAATGTATTTTTTATTTTTAGTACATGTTTTCAGATTTGACCATATCAACAGGCAATGATCCTCATACAATATTCACAGAAAGTGGTAGGTTCAAGTCATTTTAATATATGTGCAAATGACATTGGAATAATTGAAATTTGATGATCTTTAACATAGATAAACTAAAAGTATTTTGACAATCCCTTCTGTGTGACATACGTGATGAGTCCTAATATAAGGAAGTGTTTCAAACCATAAATTATTTTTTAAATTTATATATCCCATTTCTGTCATTGGTTATAAATTTTAGGTTAATAAGGGATCTAAAATCTTATGGAATCCAACTACTTCAGCCAACATGAATATAAATTAATAAAATATTTTATTGTGCAGTAAGATATCCCAAAAGTGTGTAGATTAAGGAAAGTTTTGTAGCACAGGGTCTTTGGCAACATGTTTTAGAATCTGACAGGACTTGGTTAAAATGTGGGTTCTTTGATGTATTAATTAGAATTTCTGCACACCAGTTATCTCATGTTTTAAATAATTTTAATAATACCAGGGTTATAGTAGGTCTTAAATTAGATAATATACAGGAAGTGGATATTTGCCATTTTTGTTTCTTGTTTGTTTGCCTTTTCAGAATTTTGCACTTGCTGCCCTTAATTAGGGAATACCCCACATCATGAGGCACAGCATTTGTGCCTCTGGAGAAACTCGAAGTGCCAGGCTCATTTCCAGCCTCCCTTATCACTAGAGTACAATCACGCGACCTGGACTCTGCTGGACTCTGTATCCTCCACAGACCTTGAGTCAAAAGCACTGATATAAAGCAGCAGGTACTACACAGAATCCACTGTGGAAAGAGGTGGCCACTGGCAGCAGCTACATCTAATTCCCAGAAGCAGCAGTCCTATGGTCCAGTATGCTGCGTTGCTGGGGTCAGTGTTGCCAACTGCGGTTTTTGGTGCCCAGCAGTGTAACTTCCCTGGATCATTTCCTTTGGCATAAATTTGGACAGTGTTATTGGCTATGTCCCCTCGAATCCTGTTTTCAAGCTCCACTGTTAATGAATTCTGCTCAAACTTAAAACAACCAGTTTCTATTGCTTTTGGCATTAAACCTTGACTGATACAGAATGTTAGATACTCAAACAACACCAGGTCCACAGTAATAATGAATATAAGCTCCAAGGGGTCAGAATTATGTTTGATTTGTTCAATGTCACATGTTCAGCACCTAGCTCAGGTTAGCAGATAGTAGTAGGCACTGAATACATATTTATTGGATGGATTACTGCTATTATCATCTCAAACATATTATTATATTATCATATCTGACATATCACCATGTCAGACAAAAATGTAGTCATGAAAAAATTTAGTCATCGAAAGATTAAAATTGTTACTTTAAAAATTTAATATAAGAGTTTGATGATACTACTTGGTAGCTTTGTATTTGCCTTAGAAAGACATTATTTCAGTTTCCATATTAATTTTCCCTGCCCCCTGCCACCAGCCACACACATGCACACACAGACACACACACATTACACACACGTGCGCGCACGCACACACACACACACACACCCCTCATCAGGTACAAAGTAACAGGTTACATAATAAAAATCATCTTGTTTCATCCTCAAAAAATATACTTCCCAAAATCTATCAGTCTAGAGCTTAAATCTGAATTTTAACTTAAACCAATCATACAAGAAGATATATAGTATCTTCGATTCTACATATTTTCTGGTAATAAAGCTAAATTAATTTTTTAAATAAACCTAAATAAAGAAGACAGTCAAGTGTATTTATTCTTCACCTAAGTGCCTATAATCAGCAATGCAATTGAACTACACTTTAAGAAACTGGGGAAAAAAGAAAAGAAAGAAAAGAAAAGAAAAGAAAAGAAAAGAAAAGAAAAGAAAAGAAAAGAAAAGAAAAGAAAAGAAAAGAAAGAAAAGAAAGAAAAGAAAAGAAAGAAAAATACCTATGCAAGCAGCAGTCAGCTTTTCACAGGGGTCTTTATTTATTATTCTTCCCTCTCTGCACCTCTGTATCACAGAGTTGAAACAATATCCAAGAATTTGATTCTTCTTTTCCTCAAAGCAACTATATCTGGTCACATACTAAAGGCTTGCTATTTTTATCTCTCCAGTTCAACATTCCACTGTAGACATTCTAGCTGAAGCACCTATCACCTTATATCTAGGTGATTATAATACTGCAACTTTTATTCCCAGCTCCAAGTTCCTGCTAGTCCACTCTAACTCTATAAATTTATATAGATTAAATCCTAACATACTACTTCCCCAATATTACTCCCTTGTCAAAAAGACATTATGAATTTTCATTGCCTACATTTTAATTTTTAAATGCACTTAGCATTCAAGGATATCCACAATCTAACTAAACATAACTTTCTGATTTATCTTCCACAGATTTTATATGTAAATTTTACAATAAGAAAAATGGTTCACATACTGTCTCATAAAATTATTTTGGAGAGGGTTATCTGCAATTGCAAGTCTTGTTCTCCAATCCCTGTCCAGCCTATTTCATAAAACCTCATCTGAAGATTAGCTCTTGCTGAAGTCATCCCTGGTTGTCCCAACTCCAAACTGTTCTATGAATTCCCTTAGCCTTTTTAATGTATCTCATGCATCACAGTGTTAGAATCCAGGCCCTTCTAACATGTAATACAATCATACTATATTGTACTTTTTAAATTTCTCACATCATCTAATTCTCCTCAATGCCTATAAGAAACAATCAATGAATATCTGTTGATTGATTTTTAGACACAATCTGAGCATCAATGCCATTCTTCCTAATGAGTTAGGAAATGAAACATGGAGGTTCAGTGGACTTGATTAGAGATGAGACTCAGAATACAAAATCAAGTATGGTGCACTTTTGTCTTATTTCGGATGTGGAAAAAATACTTCAGTAGGCTTGCTCAATCTTTTATTATTAGTTCTAATTTTCCTACAGAAGTTAGAGACAATTTCCACTTGTAATTATTCAATTAAAGCCTTTTTGAACCTCTTCTAAATTCTAGGTACTATTCCAAGTGCTGATAATACAGCAAGATCAAGACACTCTTCTCATAGATCTTTCTTCACAGTAGGTGAAAACAAAACTATCTAACTAACTAATTAAATAAATAAATAAGGTGATTTTAGATGGCAATAATTAAGTTGAATACAGTTCACAGGGTGGTGGGTAAGAGAAGAGGTCACTTCAGATCAGAATATCTTGGAGACAACAGCTGAATGAGACATGAATGATAAAGAACAGGCCATGGAGCTGTGAAAAACTCTCCAGACAAAAAGATCTGTAAAAGTTCAAAGGCCTTTTATCACCAATGAGTGTGGTGTGTTTAAGGGTAAAATTCTTACTTCTGGTAAACTTCTATTTATAAGATACAGGAAGGGGTAGGCAAGTCGGGAATTGAAGAGCTAAGCAAGAAAAGATAATGTGTGTTATCTTTGTAGACCAATGTTAGGAGTTCAGATTTCATTTTACATGCAGTTGAGAGCCAGGAGGTTTTAATCTCTAGAGGGGTTTTATGCTATAATTTATGGTTTTTTTTTTGTTGNTGTGTTTAAGGGTAAAATTCTTACTTCTGGTAAACTTCTATTTATAAGATACAGGAAGGGGTAGGCAAGTCGGGAATTGAAGAGCTAAGCAAGAAAAGATAATGTGTGTTATCTTTGTAGACCAATGTTAGGAGTTCAGATTTCATTTTACATGCAGTTGAGAGCCAGGAGGTTTTAATCTCTAGAGGGGTTTTATGCTATAATTTATGGTTTTAAAAGTTACTTTCAGTTATGAGGAAAATGGCTTACTAAAGACAATAACAGATAAAAGGAGGACGCCAGGGTGGCTCAGTCGGTTAAGCATCTGACTCTTGATTTTGGCTCAGCTCATGATCTCAGGGTGGTGAAATTGAGCCCTGCGTCCAGCTCTGCACCAAGTAGGTGTGGAGTCTACTTGGGATTCTTTCTCTTCCTCTCCTCCCCCTCTAAACAAACAAACAAAAACAGATAAAAGGAGACCACTTAGAAAGTTATTATAACAATTCGTGTAGCATGGGGTAAGATGACAGCAGTGCAGTTGTGGAGAAGTTGACAAATTCAGGGTATATATGGGTAGTAGAACCTATAGGAATGGCTGATGGATTGGTTGTGGGAGTAAAGGGAAAAAATTGCAATCAAGAAAAGCAGAGATTCCATTCCTTAGTAAGAACTTTGAATTTTATTCCAGGAGACATAAAAACATTTGCAAGGTTCTGAAAATGAATGTGTCATGAAATCGTTTTAATGATCTTTCTAACTAATAAAAAGATTCTGTATATGGAATGGGAGGTGGAGATAGCATGGGCTCAACTGCAGCAGTAAAAATAGGGTAAAATAATTTTAATGGATCATGTTAGCAGGCAGAGGGACATGCTATCAAGGGAGACCAGATGTGCAACCTGTGCAGTGACACAGGGCCCCCGAGCTGAGGAGGGCTCTGGATTTGGTTTAATGTTCTGCTGTCATTGTCTTGAAATTCTTAATTTTTTAACAAGGGGTCCTGCATTTTCATTTTGCACTGAGTCCTGCAAATTATGTAGTTGGTCCTGATAGTCATACTCAAGAATAGAAAGTGATAATGGGGCTGAGTTAACTGTAGCTAAAACAATGGCTTTTCAGCCAGAATTTTATGACAACTTCAGTATACCATGGGTCACCAGAAGAAGTAAGATTTATATTTTTACCTTCCAAGTCTTTATTCAATGTCAAAGTCAATTCAAAGTCAATTCATAAGACTAACTGCTTCTTATTGGCTTATTGGCTCACCCAATCTGTTGATGGTTTCTATGAGATATTATAAATGATCTTTTATACATATTTGGAATAAATTTCTGATAATAAAGGAGAATGTTTGATACAGAACTACCAATCCAAAGTTATTGTTAATATTATTTAAGTCAAACATCCCTATTTTTATGATTTTTTTGATACACTGAATATACATATATGTTAATATATTCCATTATAATTTTTATTTTATCACTCTCTTCTTGAAGTTTTATATTCTTTGAAAGTGTTCATTCTAAGATACTGACTTATAAAAATTCATATGTGGTCTGTCCTAACTGTAGATTACACTTTTATAAAGTATAATCTTTATGTACACTGTTACAAAACAATGATCAATATTATCTGATAATTGCTTTTAGCCTTGAATTCTACTTTTCTGGATCTCAATATTTCTATCTATAGTGATATCATTTTTTACATTTCTTTGTCTTGTCAATATCTCTTTACCTTTTTGTTTGCAATGTTTCTGCGGAATTTTGTTTTCAGTGTATATATCTCTTGCAAAAGACATACTGTTGAATTCTCTTCCTATATATTCTTTCGTCCATTCATAATTTTGTGATAGCTCTTCATTTAGACTTTTATGATTTTACTTACCATTTGTTTTTCCTTATTTTCTTCTCAGGTCTTCCTCCTATATTCTCCCACACTGACCGAATTTTCTCAACATTTCTACTCTCCAGAGTAATTCTCCCCCCAGTTCATCTAATTAGCATCTGTTCATCTTTCAGATCACGATTCAAAGTTTCTTTAAATACTCCACATAACAGATACTCTTCTCTATTAGCTCTTCTCTCAACATTTTACACCATTTTTTTTAAGTTTTATCTGAGAGACAGAGAGAGTGCATGTGCACAAGCAAGTGGGGGGAAGGGCAGAAGGAGAGGAGAAAGATAACTTAAGCAGACTCTGCACTGAGCACAAGCCTACCACGTGGGGCTCGATCTCACCACCCTGAGATCATGACCTGAACCAAAACCAAGAATCCAATGCTTTGCTGACTCTGCCACCCAGGTGCCCCAACACTTCACACTCTTCCAAAAAAAGCTCTGTCAGGGGAGCCTGGGTGGTTCAGTTGGTTAAGCATCTGACTCCCGGTTTGGGATCAGATCATGATCTCACGGGTACTGGGATGGAGCCCTAAGTAGGGATCCATGCTCAGCGTAGAGCCTGCTTAATAGATTCTCTCCCTCTGTCCCTCCCCCAACTCATGCACTCTCTCTCAAATAAATAAATAAATAAATCTTAAAAAAAAAAGCTCTGTCATAGTTTACAATTACATTTTTGTGTGACTGTAATAGGAGACTGGGAATCATCACTGGTCAATTTTTCTAAAATGTCTATGAAAGCATATATTTATAAAAGAATTAAACTTAAGACCTATAAATGTAGTTTCATTTATCTTCTGACGGAAATCTTTTTTTTTAATTTTTATAAGCAGAACAAGAATTTATATTTACTAGTCAGGGAATATGAAAGCAGAATTTGCTTTTTATTACCTTTTCCCAATCACTTAGAGTTGTCTTGCCCACACTTAATTCTATATAGTAATTGCTTTCAGTGGCTTTCTCTTACTACATTTCTGAAATCATTGAAGTTAATTTTCATAGAATAAATAGCTCTCAGAGTTTATCTAACATTTCATTAAATTGCACCATCACAAAACAAGCACAACACAGAAACAAGTTTGGGAACAAACACAACAGACTCTGGTTAAGAATAAAATCCAACTGGTTGCAGCAGGAATTCTCAGTGTATCCTGAAAAGAGGCTAACTTCAACTATTCAGAATGCTAAAGACACCATCCAGTTAATGTCACAGAGAGAAGAGACTTCTGTTCTTGTTTTTTAATCTTGCTGATTATTTAAACTCGGAAAGGTTAAGAGAGCTAGATCATTAATTGAGTCAAGTCAAGAAGCATGTTTGTTTTGCTCAGTAATGTATTTCCAGCACCTACATTAGTATCAGACACATAGATGATGCTTCATAAATATTTGTTGAGCTAATGACAAGTTTTTTTCTTTCTGCTTTATCCTGAAAGCTCCATGATATTTTTAAATGATTTAAAATTTTAGGCAATCCTGAGCAAAGAAATCACAGAGATTATCATATCTTATTTTCAAAAGATTGCTATTAGTATTTAAACATTTTTTATACCTATATTTTCTCCTATGAGTACTTTTGATGTTAATTTTTTAACCGTAAGAGACTCCTAATCTCACAAAACAAACTGAGGGTTACTGGGGGGGGGATAGGGTAGATGGGTTATGGACATTGGGGAGGGTTTGTACTATGGTGAATGCTGTGAAAGGCATAAACCTGATGATTCACAGACCTGTACCCCCGGGCAAATAATAATAATAATAAATAAATTAAAATACCTCAGTGTCTATTTCAGATTTAAAATGTGAGGAAATAGAACTTAAGGTCTTCTATCAACAGATTTTCTTATGTGTTCAACCTTTTCCCCTATGTTAATCTGGTGTGCCACCTGAAATGACACTATTTGCATTGCAGACTTCTCTAAAAGGGGCTTTCATCCAACACATCACTCGTGTCCAGCATGAAGGTGAAGTGTATATACCTATCATTCCCAATGTCCCTTCCATACTCTTTTTCTCCCTGCTTCTTAGTTCCCAGATATCTTAACACCCCAATACCCTTTTCACCATCTCACATTAGCCAGCCATACATGTAACATTTTTTTTATCAAAAATTACATCTCCAATAAATTCTCTGTTACAAACAGCCACTGTAGAATGTCACTTTCCACCACTTCAGGACACTTACTCTTATGGTCTCACTCCAATATTCCTTTGTCTGCAATCCACTGATTTTTATTAATTTTCCTTACCCATAACTTCCTCGTGACCTCACTTCCCTCCTTACCTAATTTGGTGTACATCCTTTTAAACTAATATACACTACCTGCCAACATGCTTCAATCCCTTTACTTCCCCAACCTTGAACTTTTTGTCAAAATATCAAAACTAGTGATATTAATATTCAATAAGCTGAACATTGCTACAGAAAATCATGACTCCCTACTGACTTAATTTGCTTTACACTTGTGCTCACAAATTTCACAAGGCCATTCGGTTAATCCAGAAAATCATAGTATGCTACCCTAAAACTTCTCTGAACTCTCCAATATTTTCCTCCAAATGATACTCTCAAATACTGATATTGACTGATACTTCAGAGAGAAATGGTTAAAATAAGAAACTATTTTATTTTCTTCTTACCAAATAAAATAGAAAAATATGTACCTACTTTCTTTAACAAATGCTCTGCTAAGAGCAAGTTAATTATCCACGCTCATTAATCAAGGTCAATGTGTCCCTTTGTAATCTAGTTTCTATCCCTTTTTACTCATCCTTTGACTTCATTCCTGAAATTATTCCCTTTCACTCCAGCATCCTCAATCTCCCTCTATCAGTTTATCCCATCCACCCACAAACATGCACTGTAATTTATATCAAATAAATTCCTCCCTTACCCTTATGTCTTATATCTGCAACAGCCTCCTTTTTCCAGCTTTCTGCATTAAAACTTACACCTCTTCACTTTTGAAAAAGTTTTTATCAAGGTCACCAGTGATCTCCATCTGTCAGATCCATGGTATATATCCTGACCTTATCTTATTCTCTTCTCTTAGTATTTATCACATTTACTTAAACCCTCCTACTAAAATACTACTTCCAGAGCACCTAGGTGGCAGTTGCTCAAGTGACCAACTCTTGGTTTTTTCTAAGGTCATGATCTCAGGGTCATGGGATTGAGCTCCACATCAGGCTCCATGCTCAGTCTGGTTTCTGCCTAAGACTCTCTCCCTCTCCCTCTGTTCCTACCCCACCCCTGCTCTCTCAATCTCTCTCTAAAATAAAATAAATCTTTAAAGATAAATAAGTAAATAAAAATAAAATACTACTTCTTTCTCTAATTTTCTGTAACACCATCATTTATTTCCTCTCTTCCTTCCCCAAACTCATTCATCTTTGCCGACTCTTTGTTCTCTGAAAAACTCTAATTTCTACCCCCCTGGGACATTTTGGCAGGACTTCTTTGCTATTCTTCCTTTGATGATTTCTTTTTGTCCAGTGGTTTTTAAATACTATCTATATGCTAATTTATTTTTTAATTATACCCCCAACTTGAATCATTCCTCAGAGTTAGATATTGAAATATCCAACTGTCTACTGCTATCTTAAACTTAAAGCCATATAAGTGCACTTTATTCCCCACTCCCTCGCCACAAAATCAGTTTCTCCTTCAGGTTTTTTTTGTTTTGTTTTGTTTTGTTTTAATCTCAGTAAGTGAAATTGGGTAGGCTAAAATCCATTCTTGATTTTTTTCCTTTCTCCAGTTACCCCCATCTCTCAACACACAATCAAGAGACTCTTCAAGTTCTGCTATATCTCAGCACAGAATCCATCTCTGTATCTACGACTCTAATCTAATCACCCTAACTTCTCAGCTGGACTACATACAACAAGAGCTTCCACTGCAACCTCCCTGCCTTGGTTCATTTTCTATACAGAAGCCAGAATAATATCTTAAAATATAAATCATACATGGTATCTCTTCTACTTAAAAACACTTAAAAAGCTTTCTGTTTCCCTTAAAAAAATTTCCTAAAGCTGCATCACATACTACAAGACCTCACATGTTCTTCCTACTGTCCATTTCCTAATGCCCCCTATCACCTTTCATCTTTCTCCTCTTCCATCAGTGCACTGAAGCCATCTGAGCTGTATCTGTCTCTCCAGAAAGCCTATTTCATTCCTGAATTAATGCCTTGACCTTTTTGGTCCTCTGCCTAGAACAGTCTCCCCAAATATCATCACCTTGCACCTTCTTTTCTTCATCTTGCCTCAGCTCAAAGGTCACTTTCTAAGGGATGCATTCCTGGATCATCCTGCATTCTTGACACCGTTTTATTTCAGAGATCACTCTGGCTGCAGGGCAGACATGGATTTACAGAAAGGAAGTCAGACTAGAAGCAGGGAGCCCAACTGGATGAGAGTTAAAATTATTCAGGTGAGAAAAATGCCAAATCTGTCTCAAAGGTAGCATTGGTTTGATCCTTAGATTAACTCTGTTTCTAAAACCTAGTCCTTGCGTATGTCCAATATACTTTTCCACCCCTACAGAGTGAAGATAGTCAACAATTCTCTTCCAGATTTGGGATTTGAGATGGGATCTATCAGAGATTACGTTGATCTCTGTTCAAATATTTCCTGACCAAAGGAATAAAGGGGGAGTTTAAGAGTTGCTCTACTTTCGCTTGCCAGCACAGAGTAGCAAGGGAGCTATAGCCAGAAAGAGCAGACATAGTGCTTCACCTTTGTGCCAAATTGTTTCTTTTTGTATTTCTCAGAGCAGCAGGCATTAGCTGGGTCAGTGGCAGTCTTTAGAGCTGGCACCACGCCCTCCATTTGGAGCCAACTGTAGTACTGCCCTGCTTTACTTAAAAAGCCATACATGCCAAATGTGACCTAGGAGGCAACAGCACTGCAGGCTTGTCCCATGGGATGGACTCACTATTTGGTAGAAATCGGGGGGAATAAAGAAATCAATTTGTACTTCCCATCGACTGCCCAGAGGCTATCCTTGGCTCCAGCTTCTGCTGGCACAAAGAAAAGAGTGTTAGTGGGATTCCACAGTGCAGCTCCCACCCTTTGTATCCAGGTAGGCTTTTCCATCCTTGCAGAGACTTCCTCAATGGCCAGCAACTGTGCCCTTTGACCTATTATGGTGTTCGTAGCTACAATTTATATTTTAGAAATTTTGCAATACTTTCCACATTTTATTGGTGTCCTACATTTCAATGTTGATGGGAATTTTTACTCTTATTGCATTTTTTTTGTCATTTCGGTGGAAATTCAAAACTGAGGCAAGTTTAAATGTATGCGCTCTGATTGCTATCTTAAATATATATTGATTTGACCAGTAAAAATTGCAGTATAGTATCTATGGGTTCATGACACCATGCCCTTTGGTTCCTTTTCTATTCTGGTCTTACATCATCTATACGGATGTTTATAAGTTTATAATGCAAACTATATAGACATTTTTTATTTTTAAAAATCTGGGTTATATCACAACTTGTTATTTATATTTGTTCAAAAATTTCAGCTATTTTTTTCTTATCTAAAATAACAATAAATAACTAGAATGATAAATTCATCATTCTATATAATGTCTGAAGGAACTACTATTTATCTCTTAAAAAAATTGACTTCCTCTTCACCTTACTCCTGGGAGAGGCATGCTGGCTTTTAAATTAACTTTTGTTACATTACTATTAAGCTATGGATCATTTTTTAAAAAGATTTTATTTATTTATTTGACACAGAGAGAGAAAGATCACAAGTAGGCAGAGAGGCAGGCAGAGAGAGAGGAGGAAGCAGGCTCCCTGCTGAGCAGGCAGCCTGATGTGGGGCTAGATCCAGGACCCTGAGATCATGACCTGAGCCGAAGGCAGAGGCTTTAACCCACTGAGCAACCCAGGTGCCCTAAGCTATGGATCATTTTAAAAGAATAAATAAAAGTGAACATATTGACCCTTTGGATGACACAATTAAGGTGATTATTTTATATGTACCTAATACTCAGCAGGTTAAAATTAGAATTGTTTGTTTCTCTATGTTTAAATAAATAGATATCCATATACAGCTATTAAGAGTAGAAGTCTTCCTATGAAACACATTTTAAAAGCCCTTCTCAATGAAATACAAATTCAGATTTTTTAAAAAAAAAAACTAGGCTCAGCCCTTGATTAAAGCCCCTACATAGTTCCCCCTGTAGAGTAATTCAGTAAAATATTGGCCCCTTCTAAAATATCATATAAAGGCATTCATAACATTTATAAAAACATCTATTATTAAATATATATACTGTCCGGCCTCACTGAGGCATCAGTAAAATAGATTTCAGTAATATATTTCAGTAAAACAAGGGACAGAGATGTGAATTCTTTTTCCATGACACACTTAAAAAGCTTTATACCCTTAATGCATAAATTTGTCTTGGTTAGAGAAAAAAAAAGGTTTACCGCCAAACTGTGTGGCTCTTGAATAATCATTTATGCTATGGAATCTCAGATTCTCATGAGCTAATCTTGCCTTTTAGGGCAATGGGTTTCTGCCCTGTATTATGATTAGATGTATAATTTCTTCTTATTACAATGACCATCTCATCGAGTCCCAATCTATCCTACGATCATGATGAAAAATGATAATCTTCAAATTACATTTCCCTTCCCAATTGAGTGAACTAATTGAAAGAATTTCATTCTACATTTTCTATGGATACACAGAAGAATACAAGAAAACATAACAAGGATTGACTGAATGCCTAAATACCTGTAGAGTTACTAAACAACATAGATAATTTTTCTATGCTTTTAATATGCTGACTCCCTGATACTCATCCTCCCCATAACCACGCTAACTTAGGCACCTGCTTATGTAAAAGGCAAGTTTTATTTCCTTTCTTTAAAAAAATATTATTAACCAAATTTAATTCTGTGTAGGAGAAGCAGTGTGACTGCTGCACTAAGAACGTGCAACTTTGATAGCGGCATGACTTTGGTTAAGTTACTTAACTTCTTTGAGCTTTCTGTTATAAGAGAAAAGCCATCACAGCCGCTAGCTTACAGATGATGATGACAAATCTCTTTTGGATGTCCATTTGCACCAGGCAAGAAAAAATTCTCTCCAGGTGGTTCACTTCTTGAGGTCATTTTAGTAAGTCCCGATGACAATAAAAAGTAAATTTAAAATGATGATTTATATAGTTCATTGACCAAAATAATTATTCACACGTAATAAGATAATTAATCATGAAAGAACTTTCCTTTTGAAATGATGTAGACACTAACTCAGAAGTAGGCTAGATGGAAAGGCAAAAATATTTTAAGTGCTTGACGGTGATTAGAGAATGCATTTTGCATTTCTTAAGGAAACTGGTTCTCTGTACCTTAATTGAGAGCACAAGGAAAGAACATGACTATAAAAGCCCCCAGGAATGAGGCTTCTTTAACCCCACTCTAGTTGGGGCAGTAAGTCCCAATAATGCAACTGCATTCTAGTAATCCATTGTGACACTGGGAATTGAAGCCCATTTCCCCTATCCTCTACCAAGCCTGACATTTTTTTAAAAAAGATTTTATTTATTTATTTGACAGAGAGAGAGAGAGCGATTACAGGCAGGCAGAGAGGCAGGCAGAGAGAAGAGGAAGCAGGCTCCCTGCTGAGCAGGGAGCCCAAAGCGGGCCTCAATCCCAGGACCCTAAGATCATGACCTAAAGGCAGAGGCTTTAACCCACGGAGCCAACCAGGCACCCCCAAGCCTGACATTTTTAAAAGTAAACTTTGCCCTACTGAATATCACAAAGGGAATATAAACTAAATTTTAAAGAATTTGAAAATTACAGTGTAATTGAGAGAGAAAAAGTCTTCAACCCAGAGTCAATCATTTTTAATTAACCCTTTGGCATACTTCAAAATTTTCTCTTTTTTAAAACGTCAATGTATTTTTACATACATATACACATGCAGACGCCAGGGTTGTATAGGCTCATTCTGAATACATATCTTACTTAAAATATAATCTTATTTCATAAAACATGAAAATACATAAAAATACATTATAGGTCACCTAGAGGTAACCACTGTTACCATGGATTTTATTTTCTGGTTACTGTACACATCCTCGAATGCAGAGAAATTTATTCAGACTCAATACTTGCCAACCAGCAGCCCTGGTGTTTAGATATCCTTGGCTATGCTCATTTGAGTGCTGATTAAATATCTTTTCAGCTTTGTAACTGAATGTGCATACCTTCTTACCATAGTGGAATTAAGAACTTCTGAGGCCATATGGTCTGAAAATGTCAAAATATCCCATTCCCTACTTCTAATTATCTCTGTGCAATGAAAAATAAGTATAGCACAACACTGTAAAACAACCATAAGGAGTATCATTTTACTAATGAGGAGTACTTTTATGATTATTTTGAAATAACAAATATCAATTTTTAAAAATGCATGCATATTATTCTTTCTCTGGGGATCTAACCAACTTCTTCCCAGTTGATTCACTTCATTCTGAGGATCTGGGAACATTACAACCTTTTCACTCTGAGTTCCCTGCTCTGTGGCTGATTTGGTCTCTTACCCTGGGAGTACTGAATTATACGGAGCAACCAGTAGAATGATTTTTCAGTCAACTGCCTCAAATGGCTCACTGAACTGCTATTTCTTTCACCGATGATTTGTTTTGTTTACTTGCCTTTAGTAAAAACTTACTGGTTGTTTTTAATTTTCTGTAATAACCCTCGAACATTTAAATAAAATGGGATCTTGAATTCACTTCTTTCTGAGAACAAATGGAGAACATCTAAGAGCTTCCTTTCTCTTTTTCCCCTACTTACCTACTCACTTAACCAGCAGCTCAACTGACACCTTGGGAAGTCTGATTTAAATGCCCTACCTACTCTGTTCCCACAATATCGCATGCATACCTCTACCAAAGTACTTATTATGCCTTATTGCAAAGGCCAGTTTGCTTGTTGTCTTCATGGTGCTAGAAAAGCCACGATGGGAGCTATGGAGTATCTACCATTGCATCCCCAGGACAGAGCAAAATATTTGACAGAGAGAAGTCATTATCAAAACAAAACCAAATCTTTCAA
The DNA here is from genome assembly GCA_002007465.1 of Ailurus styani. NCBI lineage: Eukaryota > Metazoa > Chordata > Mammalia > Carnivora > Ailuridae > Ailurus > Ailurus styani. Next base: position 510,326 of record LNAC01000351.1, on the reverse strand, counting down.
AGCAATGACTATTGTTGCAAAAGGAAAGTAATCTGTGCGGGCATCTGGAAAGTCTTCCTTCATCCAGAAATTATTTTGTGGTGTAGCTTTCTTCCATGGTATAGATCTGAGTAAGCTCAGTGGAGAACAGTGCCAAGGGTTATTGAAGCTTCCTCCTCACACTTCCTGACCCAGCCCTATCCTCACTCCTGACCACCGCCAATCAGTTAATTAAACTGCTGCCTTGACATAAGGAAACTTTACAAGGAAATGTTTTAGCATATGGAAATGCACTACAAGCTCACCAGGAAAAAAAAAATAAAATAAAAACAGGTGGCAGGAAGATCTACCAACAGCTTTCTCTTTGATATTCATGCTGTTGCTGGGTTCACAGATGATGAAACACTCTCCAGCAAAAGCTTTTAAATGGAAACAAACCAGGTCTTGCATCCACCCTAATTAGCAATCAGCATAAGGAAAAATAAAATCACAAATTGTCTACCTGTGCAGAAATCATTGCCCATGTGATTTCAAGATTTTGAGACTAGAGCAACACTTCTTATTTTAAGAGAGCTATCAAGGAGTGTCCATGAGTGTGTGTGTGTGTGCGCGCACGCGCGTGTGCGTGTCTGTGTGTGCTACGGTTGAGGAGCAAGGGCAACCTGATTTAACAGAGGAGGATCTAGGCAAAGATTATGAAAATCCCAAAGAAGAAATGGCTATAGAATCAGAGAGGATAATTATTTTGATTGTTAATGTTGGATTTAACTATTATTTGATTATATAATCTTAGTAAATAAGCAACAAACAACTGTTTTCTTCTATGGTAAGATATTTTAATGAATAACCTGTACATTACAAATCTCAAATATTTTTTTTAGATTTTATTTATTTATTTGACAGAGAGAGATCACAAGGAGGCTGAGAGGCAGGCAGAGAGAGGAGGAAGCAGGCTCCCCGCCGAGCAGAGAGCCTGATGGGGGCTGGACCCCAGGACCCTGAGATCATGACCTGAGCCAAAAGCAGAGGCTTTAACCCACTGAACCACCCAGGCACCCACAAATCTCAAATATTATGCGTGAATACAACTATTCTCTTTCAGCAATAAATCAAACTCACATGTTCATAATTAGTAAATTCATATTCGCTTTAGATACCTATTTTGCAACATAATACTGGAAAATGTTTACAGTTTCTAAGTACATATTTATAAATGTAATTATCTTCTAAGAAAACACACCAGAGAACAGCAACTACATTTTGTATGAACGAAAGGTCACAATATATTTTACAGTTCTGACATGATTCTAAGTTTATATTTTTCTCATTCACAGCCCTGGTTACCTTTCTCGTAGTCCAATCTGCTTTTTACAGGTGGAATGATGAATAATGAAGCAAATGTACATATTTTATCATAGTTGCACTAAAGCACCAACTCTGGTGATGTATTTTATAATAATAGTGTAGCCAGTGATTGCTTATCTCCTCTGTAAACCACATGATTATTTGCTCTACAGTACGTAATGATAGGGGATACTACCATTGCACTACTTTAATTATTTTCTAAGTGAACCAGTGAATTGATGAATTCAGAGTTCATAATAAATGCTGTAGGTTAATGGGAATGTTTCTTAGGGAAGATGGGATTTGAACTGGGCATGAGGGATCATATAATAGGAGAGATGGATTCTTGTTTGGAAGGTCAGACAAAGCAAATTGTCTGGATACAGGCTGGCCCAGAACATAGAAGTAAAGACAGTATGTATGTCCAGTGTATGTAATGCCTGGGGTGAGACTAGGAAAATATCAGAAAGTGCCATGACCCTGGGAAGCAAGTTTAAGATAATAGTGCAATCATTTCCATAGAGTTTTAAACAAACAAGAGCTCATAATTGGTCTAAGTCTAATAAAAATACAATGTGAACCATATATATAAATATGAATTTTCTAATAACCACAATAAAACTTTTTAAAAGGTAAAATTAACTTAATAATATATATTATTTAACCCAATGTATCAAACATATCATTTCATCCTGTAATCAATACAAAAATTATTAGTGAGCTATGTTATATTCTTTTTGCTTTTTTTTTTTTTTACTGAGTATTCAAAATTCAGTGTGTATTTTACATTTTCAGCACATCTCAATTTGGGCCATACACATTTCAATGGCTCAAGAGTCACTTGTATTGAACAAGGCAGCTCTTTGGTATGAATTGGTCTTAGGCACTTTCGTTCTTCAGAACCCTTATTGGCAGGGCCTGACAGCAAGGTGATATGTTAATTATCCTTTCTTTGGGATGATTTCTTCTCAAATGATGGCCATGGACCACCTGCGCCAGATGTTTATTAAAATAGTCATCTACCAAGTTTTACTAAATTAGAACCTTTGGGTTGGGCAATAAGAATCAGCATTTTTAAAACAACCTAACCAAGTATTTCTTATGTAGATTAATATCTGAAAACACAGCTATTAAAAAGTACTTTCTTGATAAACAAATGACACAAGGAGAGATACTACATGATACCACTAACATTTAAGATAAAAACCAATTTTAATCAGCTTTACCTTGAGAGGAAGCATGGTAGACAAAATAAAACAATGAAATACACAATTGTCATATTCTCAGAAACTCAAATCCTGAATTTTTTATCATAGCATTTATCACTGCCCCACACTATAATATAGCTTGGTGATTGTCTTCATGCCACAACTAGCATATAATCTTCATGATGTTTGGGACTGATATATAGTAACTATATAATATATAGTTTTTATTTATTAAAATAGTACCTAGCAAAATAGTAGCTGCCCAACAGATATTTGATTGATGAATGAATGAAATCTTTACTTCCTTTAACCAGTTACTTAACTAGTAACTTGTAGTTACTTAACTACATGAACTAAAAGTGTGTCTGTCCAGAAATGGAAGATAGGATGTACCTTGAAGGATCTCATGAAATGAAAAATGATCATATACACAAGGCCTTCATTTAATATACATTTTTCCCACTGTTTGTATTATTTTCCTGTGAGAGAGAAGAGTGAATTCATAAAAGTGCTGTTATTAATAAATTGTATTCCCTCTCCCAAGGACATTTGCATTTTAAAAGCAAATGTCTGGAGAGATCCTCTTCAGTCCAGAAGGGGTTGCTCTAATAGTTATTCTATCTTGTAACCATAGTGGGTGACAAGGGAAATTCTCTATTATTTTATCATAAAGGGAGGACCTAAGATTCTCCCACCCTCCCTTAAATCCGGTTTAACCAATGATTATAAGTAGAAAATACATTTGTTTCTGCCAAAGATTTTACCCACTGTTTGTCTCAGAAAGCATTTTCTTTTAGAATGCAACCATTCCAATGTTGTGATTTCTGCTTGGATTTATGGTTTTTCACAAAATTTCTCTGGTTTTCACGGATAGTGTGTTCCTTCTCTCTGCCCTGATTAGACTAGTATTATAGAACAATACATATGGGCAGCTGGTAGCTAAGGTAATGATAAAAACAGCAGGCTTCTCAAATGCAATATAGACTATTTTTCCTTTGTGCCTCTATTTTGCTTAGCGATTATGACCCATTCACAGAACATAAAACTTGTCTAACTCAGGCCCTAAGCAACCATGACTCTTTTTATGTAAGGAGGAGGTCTTTGTTTTAGAGAAAAACAACAAGACTTTAACTATGGGATACATTTTTTAGAAACAATAGAATTAAATTCAGATCAGCTCTCCACAGAGTTTCAATTCTGAACAAAGCTTATCAGAAAGGGGCATATGGGGACAGTAAAGGCTTGTGAATTTAATTGGATGGAAGTGAAAAGAACCTTGCTTCTGCAGAATTCTGATTTTTAAAAGACCCCAAATTAATTACTTCAGAGGAGTCGGAATTAAATTGGTCTTGGTTACCACTGAGCAGAAAAAAAAATAATAATGAGAATATCTGGCAGATAAGTTAAAGTATTTTGAATTTTATAACCTCAGAGGTGAGGTTAATGGTCTGGGAGAGATGCCTTAATGCAAGAAAGTGAAGGCTGCTGATGGAAGGCACTAGATTCACTAACGAACCAATCCAATCCATCAGCTATTTCAGATTGTAAAGCATCTCTCCACTTTATATTATTATATGAATAGTTAAATGATAATATCATGCTTCATAATCACTATTTCTCTTTGTCAATAATCAACAAAATCAGATCTGTAAGACACCAAGAGAACTAAGTTCCTTTTCCAATCTTTCATTTCTGGAATAATCTGTCTTCAATAAAATATTTGATGCTGTGATAAAAGCTTCCAAACTGTAGCAACCTTCACTTCTGTGGGTTAATTTATTGTCCTAACTGAAACTAAGTATCGTATTTTACATAGTAACATTTTTTGTATAAAACAAGGATGTTTTACTTTTTGTTGTTCTGGGTTGTTTTGTTGTTTTGGGGGAGATAAGGAGAGGAAGTGGGGTTTGTGTGGCAGAATGATGTACCTTTTTTTCTCCAAGATTTATTTATTTAATTATTCATTTAGTAAATATATTAAATAAATATATTTATTTATTTATTAAGGTTTTATTTATCTATTTGACACACAGAGAGAGAGAGATCAGATCACAAGTAGGCAGAGAGAGAGGAAGAAGCAGGCTCCCTGCTGAGCAGAGAGCCTGATGTGGGGCTTGATCCCAGGACCCTGAGATCATGACCTGAGCCGAAGGCAGAGGCTTTAACCCACTGAGCCACCCAGGCACCTTTATTGATTTATTTATTTGAGAGAGAGAGAGAGAGCGTGCATGAGTAGGAGGAGAGGGGCAGAGGGAGAAGCAGGCTCCCAGCTGAAACAAGGATCCTAACACAGGACTCCATCCCAGGATCCTGGGATCATGACCTGAGCTGAAGGCAGACACTTAACCAACTGAGCCACCCAAGCGTCCCAGCTGAAAAATGTATCTTGCAGACAGCTCTGAGTTCTGAGTTTTTCACAGGATCTGGTGGTCAGCACATTAAGTTTCTTTACTCATGTATCCTCAGTTTGCAATGGCCAACCTGACACATAACAGCAAGACTTTGCCCCCTCCACCAACGGTTCCAGAATGATCTCACCATCTTGTGGGCATTCAAGAAAGAATTGCTGTTCCAGATTCTTATCCACTAGGGACTGCACTAAAGCCATCTAGTGTGGCTCATTTTACATACTCACTTTACATATACCTGTAAGGGTTCTGGGTACCTCAATAAAATCTCACTTCAGAAGGCCCAAGAATGTATATGCACTTATTTACATATTCGTGACTGCATGGCTGTATATGCAGGCTTGTACACTTGCAATCTTAACCATCAACAAACAGAGGAGAATCCTTTGAACATAGGCCAAGGATGATACATGTCAAAGAAGTTGGGCCCAAGCACAATAATTTGGTTATTAGTCATTCTGAGATCAAATATATAAATAATGTAACAGTAATTTTAGACACAACTTAAACTGACATTTTATCCTGAAAACTACATATTTTTAATAAAAAGGGAATAAAGTGATCTCGTTTGGATAGTAGGAAAAATGACAAGACCTTTAGAAAAGAAACGCATTTTTGTGTGCTATAAAATCAATGGGTGTCAACCCTGAAAAAATATTTTGAATAAATGTCAGAGGTTATTTATTGATTTGTCTCCCCCTTCACTACTGTTACTTCTGAGTTGCAAACAGAGGCATTTATATAGTATCCAATGTCAGCCAAGTGATATTAAAAAAAGTCACCTCATACGGTTTCTGCTTATTTTTCTGTTTTGCTTTTATTTCATTAGCTGTTCCCTTTTTTTCTTCAACATATCTATGATACTCTAAATATCCATCATGGAATAACTTGCCAGTGACTCTAGTATTTGTTTTATAATGCTCCCCTGCTTCTTCTCCAGATAATAAAACCCAAAGATCAGAGAGTACCAAGGGAAAAAGTGTACATCAAAACCACGTTATTTAGCTACACATTTGGCTATCACTGACTTTTTCGATTCTTCTATTTGTGTCCTCATCTGACAAAAATTTAACTCTTACTATGAGTACAGTACTATGTTATGCTCTTGGGAAACATATGAACTAAGAATCATTTGCCGAGGATGTAAATATGCTTAACACACATTCCTTGTCCTCAGGAAGCCCAGAGTCAGGCAAAACCATTCATTCTCTTACAATATGCTATGAAATTGAGGCATGCTTAAAACATTTTTGGAACAAACTGCATCTATTCTTCAAATACAGAAGCGCTGTTCTATTCTGGGTTACCAAGTCCTCACTGGGCTTAGAGTCTAGGGCGGTTGCCATGCAGTGTGGCGAGTGCCAGAACAGGGCTCCGTGCAGAGAGCTCTGGGAGTATCGTCAGCACTGTTCACCCAGACTTGGGGATGTAAGTTCTGACTGGAGGGGTCTGGCAGTCTTTACATACTCCCTGGTCCTCTTCCTGCCCTCCTCCTGGTGCTGGGTCCTGTGTTCCTGTGCATCTCTGCATGAGCGCCCTCCCGTGATGTGCCGGCACCCTCACACAGGCCACGCCCCTCAAATCCAAATCGATCCTTGGCCGCCTCTGAAGGTGGGGGGTGGGGAGGTAGCACAAGAGTCCTACTCTCTGTCACTGAGGACGCGACTGAAAACATCCGCTAAATGGCGCCCTCCCCTCCTAGATTTCAGTGCTTCAAGAAGTACCTAGTAGATGGCCTGTTTTTGCCACATTACGTACTGAAATTGAAAAGGAACGCAGACCTTCACTTAGGAGAGTCGGATCACGCCCTGTGGGGGCAGATGGTGCGGCCGTTCTGGAACACAGAAACTGTCCTTCAGTGCTCAGCTTCAGCTGCTTTCTTAATAGGATGGACAGAGGAGTAAGGAGAAAATAATAGGGAACGAGGTTAGCCTGATTCCTACCTAAGCATTTACGTTTGAGGAAAGTAGTTCGACTGCAGTAGTGGTCTCTAAAATCTACAGAATCGGCCTGGGCAAAGGAAACAGCAAGGGTTTGCCTCTGAAAGCAGGGGCAGCGGGGAACCACAGCCCACACAGAAGCATCTTTATTTCACAGAAGGCCACTAATAAACTACTCAAACAGAAGCCTGTTTGATGGAGAGAGAGAGAATGTGTCAGGGGGGCAGGAAAAAAATCCTACAAAGAATTCAAACTGAATTTTAGTAATAGAGAGCTAATGTACTGAAAAAATAAGCTTGCTGCTAACAGTAAAGACACTGCCAAGAAATAGATGGGAATTAGTGCCAGGTTAACACATAAATCAAAATTTTGCAATTATGCAAATGAGAAAGCCAGAGACTTTATTTCATTTCCATCTGATTCCAGAATAAAGACCCTAATTTTGATGAATATATAAAAAGATTTTAAGAAAGTGAGATGATGAATTGCAGCAAACTAAAGATATGAATCTCATTCTGGAAAAGGAAGATGATTAAAATTTTTTATGTATGTATATCACATATATTTAAAACATACATATGAATCCATACATTGCTATAAATACATTCAGTATTATAATTTATACACACTCAAGGACAACTTTTTTTTCTATAGCACTTTATATGCTTTCTGACATTTTCACACAACTCTCGAGAGTGGATAAGGCTGATATAATTACCTCCATTTCAAAGTGATGATTAGTTTAATACCATAATTGAGTAAAGTTTTCTTATTTATAAAAGTACAGCTAATCACAATAAATGTATATTCCTGGAAATGTAAGATTACGCCATTTGAAAGGCAGGGGTGAATCAGATAGGGTAAGAAGCCAGTCACTCGGGATCAATGTGTATTCGCCCAATTAGGCATAGTTCCTTAGGACCAACACAGAACTGTTACAAAAAGCACAGACATATGTTTAGGCACAGGCAAACGCATTTTAAAATGCATAACTTTAGGCATGCAAGTTGTATGTATCATTCATGATTACACATCATATAGCAAGGTAGAATATTTCATTCCTAGTAGTCCAACTATTCCCTTAAGAACTAAGGATTAAGAGCTATTTATCTTGTTTTTTGGCATATGGACAAGCAGATGGATGGACGTGAGAATTTTGGAAGGCACACCAAGTTGATGCCAAATATATTGAAAATTACATAAAACACAGACCAAATGACACAAAGCAAGTGTTTGAAAGCATGAAATCCTTTTGAAAAGGAAGGCATGATAATGTACTTTAGAATAACACCAAGGTTCACTATTCAATGAAGCTATAAAGAGCAGAAAGGTGAGTCTGTTGAACAAGCGCATTAGGTAGATCCAGAGACTGTTGCATCGGGTAAGGAAAGAGTATTTATGGCATAGTCACAACCTTTGGTTGTTGACAGTCCATTAAAATGTACCCCAGCATCATAGATTGAATCTTGGTCAGAATCAACAATTCATTGTGTATTTTATGATAGGTTTGTCTTAAGATTTTGCTTTTGCAATTAAAGAACACACAATTCACCCTGGAGCCATTAAGATAGAAGCCGATATTTTTTAATGTACAACTTTTCCTTTCCATTTAAGTTCTATAGATAAGGTGATGATAAGTTCATGTCGATTGTTTCGGAAATCATGAAAAGTTCTGTGGGGCTCAATTAGTACCAATAAAATGGGCATAAAACTTATTAAGACCACAATGACCTAGTAATTTAATGAGAAGGACTCAGTCTTAGCACCTCTTTTCTATATTCTTCTTGCTCAGTGGTCCCCTGCAGTCTCATGGCTTTAAATACACTCCATGTGTTGCTGACTCCTGATATACATCTCTAGTCCAGACTATTCCCCTAAACTCCAAATTCACACAACAACTCTGGGCTTGACATTCCCACTTGCATTTTAAATCTTCATCTGAAATGTGGCATGCATGAAACCAAGTTCCCGATTGTCCCTTCCTCACAAGCCAAATTCATAAATTCCTCCCACCCTCATGTTGAAAGCAACTCTATTCTTCCAGTTGCTCAGAGTCATCATGGAGTTACAATGAACTCCTCTTTTCCTATACCTGATGTGCAATCAGCAAATCCTATTAACTCTATTCTACAAATATATCTAAAATCTGGTCCCTTCCAACCATTCTGGTTCAGAGTACCATCATCTCTACCAAACTATTGTTTCAAGTCCTGGGACTGTAATAATCTCCTACATGGATCCTTGATTCCATCCCATCAATTCCCCACAAAAGCCAGAGTGATCCACTTTAAATATGATCGATTATGTTACTCATCTTCTTAAATACCCCCTGACTTCCCATAGTTCTCTCTCATGCCTCACATAACCTGTCTCCTTGCCATCTCTCTGACCCCATCTCCTCCACAGCCTCATGTCACTTCAACTCCTAGGACTTTTTGCTGATCTTTAAACAAATCGATTATAATACTGCCTCAAGTCATTTGCACTTGCTTTTCTTTGCCTGAAGACATTTCCGATACATACCCACATGGCCTCTTCCCTAACTTTAAGATCTTTTTTCAAATGCCAACGCATCATAGAGATCTTTGCTTACTATCAAGACACAACAGACACTCCACCATCAACAGCAGTATTCTCTAGTTCCTGTACCTCAATTTATTTTTCTCCATGATACTTTTTACCACCTGGTATGTCTTAGACACACACACACACACACACATACACACACTCACAGTCTTTCCTACTTATGCACAAATTCTGCATTCACAAATTTGCCCTACTCACAAAATTTATTTGTAACCTCAAACCTAACACTTAGAGTGTTTTCAGGGTCAGGCATGGCATGTGTACAGCTGCGAAACATTTGTCACCCAGGGAGCACGTTCTCGTCTGAGATTGAACTCTCTGCCTTCTTGTTTCAGCTATCATAGCACAAACAAGTGTCTTTCCTGTAGACTATTTTGTGCCACATTTTCCGCATTTTTGTGCCTTTTGTTGGTGATTTTTCTGTTTAAAATGGCCCCCAGTGTACTGCTGAAGTACTGTCTAGTGGTCCTAAGTGCAAGAAAGCTATGATGCGCCTTACAGAGAAAATGTGTGTTAGATGAGCTTTGTTCAGGAATGAGTTATAGTGCTGTTGGCAGTGAGTTCAATGTCAGTGAATCAACAGCATATATTAAATAAGATGTCCTTACCTAGAAACACACATAAAACAAGGTTATGTGTTGATCAGCTGACAGAAACTTTTGTGACCAGAACCCACTCTGTGTTTCCCCTAGGAGCAGTGGTTTAGTGTGTGCTAATTCAGAGTTCATGGTGATGTTATAAAACATAACTATTGTGAATAATGAGATTTGACTGTATTTGCTCTTTTTTTATTGTCATATTCTTCCCAAACATAGAAGGTTCTGTAAAACTCTGGCCCAGTTTATTTTCCTCACTAATGTATTTCCTGTGCTTAACCCTATGCCTAGAATATAGCACATACTCAGTAGTGATAATATATTTGTACATTGTTTAAACCTCCCAATTATTCAGTGTCATAGGAGATCCTGCGCCCACTTTACAGATAAAAAACGTATAACAAGGAGTCAATAACTTGCTTAATTTTCTCACTGGTAACTGTCAGTGCCAAGATGTGAAACCAGGAAGAGTGTCTGGGTTCCTATCTACCTCAGTATTGCTCAAGATGAAGTTGGTAGATAACCAAATTTTTGATGAAAGAAATAAAGGAAGGAATAAACGAGTTAATGAAACAACAGGTGAGTTTCAGGTATATCTAATTCTAAACTGTATAAATCATCTTTTGGTGACAGTCAAGCCCATAGCCATTGCTATTAAACTAATTGTGATATGAGGATTTATTATTATTCCTAAATTAATATGTTAAATAAAGGCAGTGATTAAACCAGAAGGAAGACTGGAGGGATAATAGATTGAAGATTTAGAGTCAGAAAATAAGGACTCTAGTCCCGTATCAGGCTACTTTCCTCTGCTATTTATACACGCACGCACACACACACACACACACATACACACTCACACTCATATTGTCCATCCTCATTATCAAGTCACTAAGACTTTAAGACTCAGATTTTGAGACTATTATATACATATAAGTATATCTCCCCTTCCCACTTTTTGGATTGTTGGGGGAATCAAGGTGGATAATAAATGTAAAAGCAACTTGAAAATGGCTAAGTGTTATATTATTAAAATAATGAATAAATGTTATGTGATTAAATATTAATCACTCTTCTAAGTATTTGAAACTAGTATTCATCAAATAATTCACAAAGAGGTAGTTTTAGGATAAATATTATTTTTGTTATAATAACAGAGCATGTAAAATCAAAGACATACACACAAATTAATGTCACTCAGACACAGGAGTTTTGCTTTCCCTTCAGGCTAATGGGATTGATTTTATGCACAGTGCTTACCTGATAGCTCTATTAGCCCTTTTTTTTTTCTTTCTAGAAATGAGTGGGACTGATGTACAAGTAAAATCAAATAAAGAAAAGACCATTGACCCAATTGCAGCTTGACAACTGTGACACAGAACACCTTCCACTCACAGACCTTGAGCTTTGGTTTCCGCCTCATGAGGCCTTCTGAGCTGTCACTTTGACTTAATTGTTTCTTTGGGGAGTAAGAACTGATAGTTGACCATGATTTGTGTTGATTTTCAATAAAGTTACTGCCAGGGGTATTTAAACCGAAACATCTGCCTGACAGCTTTATTGGCACCAGTGTATGTGACACTAATAAAGAAATGAAAAAGATTTTTTCCTATTGTGCATTTTCCCCACTTTCTTTGGCAGGTGGAATTCTAAACACTGCAACACTGAAGCCAAGCCTGCTTGTACGTCATTCTCATAAGTAACCATTTACTCAATTAGTCCTGGCAATTTAGAAAGTGTTCTCTGTCACCTCCATTCACTTAGATCGTGAGCCAGGTGGATTCATTTGCTTTGTCCTTGTTTTGTTATCACCTCTCATTCCTCTCATTGGTATTACACTGAAACAAAAACATGACTTTTTGTTATTTCTGGGTCAGTGATGCAGGAAAAAAAAACAACTACAGGATTCACATTTAAAGTGTTCACGTGTATGTGTTTTAATTTTCAGAGAAAAATATTCAAAAGACAATTACTTTAAAAATTAGCATGCATGGAGGGATAGGCTAACAGAGGAAGCGAGGAAGAGAGGGAAGAAGCTAGAGAGCAAAGGGAAGAGATAGCAGTTGAAAAAGTAGAGAAGCAAAGGACACTGAGTAGATTTGGACATATTTGTTTGGGACTGCAGCTATTTGTATATATAGGTAAGGTCTTTTTATAAATTGTCAATCCTATTTCTTCTTTTGTTGACTTAACCTTATCTGTGGTTTTCTAACAGAATGTATATGACTCATTGTATATAAAATAGTCATGGAAGCCTATTCCATTGGAAACTTCTCAACAGGGGTGGTTCCAACAATATCGAGAAGGTTACAACAGAATCAAGATGCTAGTTTTGGTTTAGACCAAAAAATATCAAAATTAAACCAAGATTATAAAACATTCAAATGTCAAGTAAATGTTACAGCAATTCCAGTACCAAATTATTAAAGGAAAATTATAAACCCCTAGTTATCCTCCGGTTTTCTTCATTTTGCTTTATAATTGACCCACATTGACCTATTTAAATCTAATATGCTTGAGGGTCAAGGTTAGTTGTTTCCTGCAGATGTAGCAAGGATCACCTTTGATTCAACTATGTTGTGTATAGCAATCAGCAATTTATTCAAATTGCACTCTTTATAAAACAATAAAGTCACAATATGATGAAATTTTCAAATAATCAAAATTTTCCTTTGTGATATGAACATAGTTAAGGCTTTCACAACATAATTGTTGACTGCCCCATAGTGTCACAGCATAATAACATAAATCTTTGTTCATCCACCTGATATCCAAAAGTCCACATTCCATTTTGTGAAGTTGAAAGTTGGGGAAAGGGAAGGTTGAGTAACTGCAAACAACTGATTGTGTAAAAGGCAGACATATGGACATCAAGAAAAATTTGCAACCAAGAGAAAGGGTATACTCTGATGAGAAAAAATTTTCTTGTAAATATGTAATAGAAGGGAAAATTGTTCTTTCTCTAATACCACCAACTGTGCATTGCAGAGGAAGCAACTCTAATTCACACCTACAAAGGAGCACAGGTGGTGTTGGTTTTACAACTCAGTTCATTCAGAAGCAATTGATGTTGCTTATTTTGGGGACTACATTAATCCTACTAGAAAAACAAACAAACAAACAAAAAACAAAACAAAATAAAAAAAACAACTTCAAACCTTCAGTCATACAAACAGCCTGCATCATTTTGCTAGCCAGCTGTCTATTGCTAGGTATCAGAGGTTACTAACACAATGAGCAATGCTGAAACTATTTTTCACAAATACATCATTTATTATGAATGGACACAGAGTATTTAAGAAATATATAGTTATCTCATATAGAATTTTTTTCCTCCCTTTGTAGAATTTTTCTGCATACAAGGCAAATATAAGCTAATGTCTTTTCTTTAGTACAGTTTCTCAGTGTTTCTTAGGTTAAATGATATGCATGTTGTAAAGTCTTTTAATACGTATTTCAAAATTGTCTCCTGGAAAAGTTTACCCATTCTCTAGCAACATTACAGTGAATAATTTTTAAAATGTTTACTAATCTGACAGGGAAAAAAGGTAACTGATTTTTAGTGTAATCCGCATGTTTTTATTTATGTGTGAATTTGGCAATTCTTCATAATTGGCACTTTATATTTCTTTCTTAGATTGCCTTTCATATTCTTTGCCTTTTTAAAAATTTTTTTTAAAGATTTTATTTATTTATTTGACAGAGAGAGAGCGATTACAAGTAGGCAGAGAGGCAGGCAGAGAGAGAGGAGAAAGTAGGCTCCCCACTGAGCAGGGAGCCCGATGCGGGGCTCAATCCCAGGACCACTGAGCCACCCAGGAGCCATATTTCCTATTTAATAAAATAATTATCTTTAGGGCTCCTGGGTGGCTCAGTGGATTAAAGCCTCTGCCTTCAGCTCAGGTCATGATCTCAGGGTCCTGGGATCAAGCCCCACATCGGGCTCTCTGCTCCACAGGGAGCCTGCTTCCCCCTCTCCCTCTGCTTACCTCTCTGCCAACTTGTAATCTCTCCCTCTCTCTCTGTCAAATAAATAAATAAAATCTTTAAAAATAAAATAAAATAAAATAATTATCTTTCATAAGAGCATCCTACATATTATATTATCTCTTTTCTTATGATTTTGTTTAAGGGTTTATCACACACACAAAATAAACTTTTATATTTCCCTATTGATCAGTACCGACATTTTCTAACACAGACACATTGGAAAATTTAATAAAAGAATTTGAGTCTCAGGGAAAAAAGATGCCCAGAATGCTTTGCTTATAGATGTAAAAAGAAGACTCAATAATTAACTGAACTCATTCATGGAGTTGCATGCAAAAGAATTCCCTTCCTTTTTGTTGTTCAGTCTGTCCTAAGCCCCCAGTGCCCTTCTCCCAGTTAGCTTTTACAAACATACACCTTTATATTCTCTGCTTCTGAGGTCATTTCATTCATTTATTTCCGTATGTTCATTTATTCGGAATGTGATTACTATTGTTATATGAGGAGAATAAATTACCTCCTTCCATGTAAAATAGTTATCCCAGCTCCATTAAGCTAATGTTCCATTTTCTCACTGAGAAGAAACACTTGATGGATATGTGTGAACCTCACAAATTTATTACCTTTAATATAAGTTAATTTCCCACTTTTGGGGAAACAAAATTATAGTATGTCTCTCTAATTCCCAGACATAGTAAACTTGTAGAGACATAAAGATGATCAAGAAATAGGATAACATAATTAAGAGGCTTTATTTTAGAACTATGTATTGACATATTTACAATACAAAGGATGCAAAGAAACAAAGAAAGGTTTCTTATGTGCTCATAGAATATTTCTTTAAAATGTGATCATATTCTAAGTGAAAATTAAATACAAAAATTCAAAACCAGTAAACATATAGGTCAAATTACCTATATGAGCATAATGCAACAAGTCACACATTAGTATTAAAAAACAAAAACAAAAACAACTTAGAAATTTAAAAGTAGGCAAAAATATTCTCTAATAACTTTTACATCAAAAATGAAAAAAAACCCCAAAGTGATTATATAAAAAATTTTAGAAGACAATGAAATGAGTAGAAACTATGAATTGTAGTTAAGGCTTTAAACAAAGCTGAATTCATTTTGAAAAATCTTTGTAATGGTAAATAATGCAATCTAAAAACAATGTTGCAATAGAATATTAAATGACATGGAACAACTGCCATGCTAAAGCCAGTTACAAATACTAATTTACAGTAATAGTCCAATCTTTTGAAAATGAATATTCTAAGTGAAAAATTTACTCTAGGATATTTTACCATAAAAATAAGTGAATGGTGGTTTTCTTTAAGGGGTAAGATTACAGATGATTCTCTTTCTTTTGCCTTAAGAGTGTGCTATTAATTTCTCTCGCAAAAATGCTACTTTAAAATGTAACAATAAATGCAGGTATGTGTGGAATAATTAATTCTGAAGTGATAGGTATATGCGTGTATCTGTTTTTGTGTGTGTGTGTGTATGTCTGTATACAGTTTTTATCACGTAAGTGTGATAAAAGGCTAAGAAATGTTAACCTCCGTAGGAGCTTTCTAATGTCCTTCTCTAGAGAATTGTAAAAGGATGGAGGGACAGGAGCAAGAGAACAAAAGACAGAGAAACAGAGAGGAAGATAGAGGGTAGACCACATTGGTGTAGACCACATGGTGAGATCCTTAGCATTATGTACAGTTCAAGAAGACCCACTGAGGATCCAGGAAAGCAGTTTTTAAAAAATCAAGAGCCACCACAGAAAATAGAAGTGTTTACTGAGATATATCAAATATTTTGGGTGAGTACCGGATTAATATTACCATGGCAAAAACAATGAATTTCTGAATAAGGATTGCTTTCCTCCTCATTAAAGGAAGTCCTAAGAGGGGATTTCGTAGGGTAATGGCCCTATTCTGTAGAGTTGAACCTTTATTTTAAATTATCTCATAAGTACAAAAGAAGATACTATGTTCCTTTATCTTACTTTTTAATAATTTATTTATTTTGAGTTGGATATCTGTGCCATACAGCATTGGAAATGTATTTATGCTTTCAAAAGTCACATGAGGCGGGTATTCTTAATTCTGTCTTAAGAATGAGGGAATTGGGCTCATAGAGGTTCAGTATCTTCTTCCAGGTAACACAGATTCTAAACTGCAAGATGAATTAAGTTAAAATCCAGTGTTGGCAGTCTTAAAAATCACTGCTCTTCCTGCTATTGCTTGCTGCCTCCTAAATATTTGTCTTGCCCTCTATTTTCTTTTTTATCTCAACATAGCATCAAAATTGATCATGACTTTCATGGAGATAATGGAAACACACAAGTTCAAACTTCACTCATGGAAAGTCATCTTTTTTTTTTCATTGTTAATACAAAATGTAATTTGAGATTAAAAAATGCTACTGTAAGTGCAAATTTATCTTTACATCTATGCAAACATGATTTATCATTCAAGACAACTCAGCTTTCAAAATTTCCAGGATGAGGTACAATATCCAATATATATGCCTTATTCTTCCATCTCTTTAAATTATTTGGGTTCTAGAGGCACCTGGGTGGCTCAATCAGTTAAGTGTCCAACTTTTGATTTTGGCTCAGGTCATGATCTCAGGGTCCACAGATACGGGCATGTGTCAAGCCCTGCATTGTGCTCTTTGCTGGGCATGGAAACTGCTTAGGACTCTCCCTCCCTCCGTTTCTGTTGCCCCCTCACGTGAGAGCTCCCTCTCTATCTCTCTAAAAAAAAATAGGGTTCTTAAAGGTTATTTATAAAACTTTAGGTATCTAAACATACATTGTTCTATATCTGCAGTTACTATCTTAAACATTTTCTTTTCTTTTCTGCTTTCCTTAAGGAAAGGAACTGCTTCTGCAAGCACTTAGTTCAGTCATGAGCAACTTTCACATGTTCAACAAAAGCCCATTGACTGGGAGTTATTTGTCCTACACGTACACTGGTATATATACATTAATTCCTTTCCTGGAAAACAATCTGGGTTTCCAAGATATTTGATTAGAGAAAATGAACTTCTGTTTGTTCATGTCATTTCAGAGGCATTTACTTCTAAAGACCTGTAAGTACTCTTCTGTGAAGACGATTTCTGCTATAATTGCCACATATGAGTTCAATTTGTATCTTTTTTAGAAAGAAAAATAAAGCTAGTCTTGATAAATCTCCTTAGTGACGTATTTTTATACAATTCCATATTTGTTTTTATATGAGGACTTTTCTGTCTCTTAAGCAGTGGAGTTTCCTTGTTGGCCTTTTCATTAATGTCAATGTCTGTTTATACACACACACACACACATATACCTATATATATATGAAAGTGAATATGAGAATCTTTTCATGGGTTTTCTAATACCCATCATAAAAAAGTATAAGAAGTGAGATACTCCAGAAAAGAATATTTTTCTGTTAACAACATGTATCTGACAAAAAAAAAAAAATCAAATAGGCAGTACACTTGTAAAAGCTCTGGAGGTTTCAAAAAGCAAGTCCTCAGAGTTTACTGGAGAATGTGCACCTTAGCAGGGTACTCATCTCTGCAGACTTCTAAACAAAGCTAACAGGAGGTGAATTTGACTGTGAAAGAGGCCTGACTTGCAGGAAGTACACTGTGCCTTATTGCTCTGTGAGTCATCCTGAGCCACAGTGGGTCTCAGGGTTAAAGGAGGATTCCTGCCTTTCCTTCATGCGATTTCCTGAAGCCCCCCCCCCCATGCCCATGGATCCTCAGATCCCTTCAGAATGATTGCACACTTCATCTTACAAAGGCTGTAAACCACCTGTAAATTGAATTAACAAAGAACTAGAAAAAGACTAAATGTCTAGGGAACAAAACTAATATATTTTAAATAATACTTTACAAATGATACAGGCTTTCTCATTGAGAATCTCATGTCACCCTTATTCATGGGTTAATTTGGCATATGATGGTGAAGATGAGGAAAATGAACTTCCCAAAGCTAGAGTGCTTGATCAGCGGTGACAACATTGGAATTCGGAGTAAGGGAGAGACAGGGTCTGCTTCAGCCTATGTGCTTTTCTTTAAACTACATCGCCTCTGATTATCAACCTCAGCAAATCCTGCCTAATCAGTAAAGTTAATGTTTGTGGATTTCTGCTTTAAAGAAGAAACTACCAAGTATTAGGAACCACAGATGAGAACAGAGACCGTGCCCTTGCAAAACACCTGCAACACTACTGCCTGGTAGCAGATTATTTTCAGGTGATTTAGAAGGTGTTCACTTTTCTCAAGAGATGCCTTGTGTTAATTCTTGTCCTATTTTCCCAACAAAGTAATTTATTCCTTCAATTTTAATATGTTAGCAAATGCGAGAGAGAGCAAGTGCACACAACCCATGGAAAATTAGCAGCCCCCTCATCCAGTGTTAATGTCTGGCTATTCACTGGATACTCATTCAATTCACCATTTTGAAGGCAAACATTTCAATTCCTAGATAGATTGCCTTCTGTCTACATCATACTGCCACTATTAATAAAGCTGGCAAATTAAGCAATGATAGCAGCCGGAGATAAAAAGAAAGTGCAGGCATAAATGCTCACAATTTACAAAAAGAGTAATGCATATGAGCCATACAGCATCACTCCCCAACATTCTGATGCTCAAATTTTTCTATATATGGCTGTTTTAGGAACGTTAGCATGTGTGTGTGTGAGCGTGTGTGAGTGTGTGTGTGCGTGTGTGTGTGAGGGGGAGAAAGAGAGAGTGCACAAGCAAGAACCTGAGTGACAAAGACAGAAAGACAGAGAGATTGCAATAGTTCTTGTGAAGGTTCTTCTCTTCTTTTCTCTTCACATTTGAACTCTACATCCAGATGCCAAAGATTCACCTAACACATCCAAAACTGCCACATCTGATAAGGCCTCGAGTTGATGTAAGATTTTTCAGATACAACCTAAATGGAAATACATCTGCCACCTCTCTATCCACTTCCTGCCTAGAGAATCCCAGTTCTCCATCCAAAAGGACTCATCCATCTCAAACTTACTGATGTTTTTTCAGAAAAAAAAAGCATCATAAATACTAACTAAAATTATTGAGAACATTCCCTGTGACAAGCTCTGTTTTAAGCTGATAGGTTAGTTCATTTAATTGTCTTCACAATTCTGTAAGGCATGGGTATAGTATTATTTCCATTTAACAGAAAAGAAGATTCAGGTTCAAAGAAGTAAAGTAACCTGGCTGGGATCACAAATCTAGAATAAGGCAGAGCTGAAATATAAATGCAACAATCTGGTTCCAGAATCTCCTTTCTTAACCATGAACACTATCTGACTTTAGCAAGGCAACCCAAGTTTCCCCCTCCTGTTTGCACATCAAAGAACAAAGCAGAGTACGGTAGATAAACTCTGCCTTTGCCTATGTACCCAAATATAAAGGCTTGATAAAATTAAAATATTGCAAGAATAGTTCTGTAGCTGTTGGAGCCTGCTCATCTATGTTCTAGGTAAAGCTAGAGGAAAAATCAAGGGCTGAGATTCTACCATCCCAGGTCTACACATGCACTAAGACGTAAACAAGATGTACCCTGTTTCTCCTTCCATGTTCTTTGCTTTTTTTAAAAAATATTTATTTATTTATTTAATTGAGAGAGAGGGAGAGTATGGGGGGAGAAGGAAGGGGCAGGGGGGAGAGGCAGAGAGAGTCCTAAGTGTACTCTGCACTGAGCGCAGAGCCAAACACAGGACTCACTCCATCTCACAACCCAGAGATCACGACCTGAGCAGAAACCTAGAGTCAGACACATAACCCACTATGCCACCCAGGTGGCCCATTCTTTGTTTTTTAATTTAAGATTGTGAGGTGTTTTTGTCTTTTTTTAAAGTGTGTGGTATTTGTCTCAGGCATCCCTTGTCAGTTCTCTTCATGGATACATAAAATGGGAAACCCTTTTTCAAAAAGGTATGTTTATCCAAGGCATGAGAGCAACTCCTCTAGTTTAACTTACTTTAGGATACTACAGATTAGCATATGAAAATGGTGGAGGTTGTTTTCTCCTTCTACATGTTTGGGGACCTGACAACAAGTATGAGCTGTGCCAGTTTTCTTAGCAGTCCTGGATTGCTTAACATTTCTGTTGCAATTTTTGTGACCTAAAAGTAGTGTACAACTCTAATTTCTACTCAGCTGTATGAAGATAATGAAAAATGTTCTAAAATTTCAAATCAAATGTTTCATATTTTCAGGTCAATGGATAGCTACACTTTTCCTGAGTTTGAATTAGTGACTTCGATAAAAAGAAGATAATGGATGGGGGAAGCATGTTATGAACTGCCATAAATGATTCTCCCTAATTTGAAGTCACTGGTGCTTTTTTCCAATATGATTTGGCAAATCTTTATTCCAACCGTGAGAGAATAAGAGGAGACTTTATTTCTCATTTGATTTCCTACAAGGCATTGGCTTATAAATGGAATACCCTACATGAGATTTTTGAGACTTTAGGAAGTAAATAAAAAAGCAAAGAAAGGAAAAAAATGAAATCTAAACTATCATAAAAACCAATGAATTTTTGAACACAAAAACATCCATAGAGATATTTTTTAAAAGACACATTAGGACATGTAATTAACTTTCCATTCTACTTGAATGTATTAGAAAATAAAACTTGACACAGATTCCAGAGATGTCTTGATCCAGAAAGGAGCAGAACACTTACATGATAAATTAAAAGAAGTTTAAAATCATTATATATATAGAGAGAGAGACTGGCATATTTTTAGACATAAGACAACACAGCAAAATGTATTTTATCCTACTGTAATTTTAATACAAATAACTATGATATGTATCACTTTACAAATCAGGTTTTAAAATTTTATTCTCTCATTTATTTGCTTAGAAGTACTTAATAGACAAACTAATTAGTATTAACTGACCAATAATAAGACTTGTTTTTCCATTGTCCCCAAATATTTTTCTATCTAATCTATAATTTCAAGTTATTAGGTTTAAATGCCATGAGTTTCTAAGTTACAAGGCATATATATTATCTAGCAATTTATGTATAATAAGTGAGTTCTTCCTTTCAGATGAAAATCTAGAAAGCTGCATAGGGCATTTTTAAATTTATGTGGAAGACAAGCAAGTTTAGAACAGAGGATGACAATATCTTGAGAAAACAACTTTGAATGGATTTTCCTCTTTGGGGAGAAGCTCTAGGCAGTGAGAAAATAAACATGAATTTGAGTGCAGATTGAAATCGGAATGAATGTGGATTAAGAAGACCTTGGCGGGTTGATATGAGTAAAACTAAGTTTATCCACCTAATAAATTTTACTAACACTATTTTGGTTAATATAACAATCTTTAATAATAGCTTGAATGCATTGATTGAGTTATGTCAGTGATTCTTTTTATCTCAATATTTCAAAGTAGGTGTTTTGTTTTTAAATCATTGCCACCTCAGTCTTAAAACATTTATGAAATACAAATCAAATGTGTTGCTGTGTTACCATTAGACCATAGCATACTAAAGTAAAAGCTCAGCTGCATTTATTTGACTGGTTTGAGTCTTACTGAAGGGTAAGACTATGTCTAAACACACACAGGTTAAGAAACAAATTGTGTCATTCATAGGCAAGCAGTGGGTAATGTTTGAGATATTAAGTCAGGGTTTTTGGCCACTGGAGAACCAAGCATGTAAGTTAGCAATAGGCAATTTCTTGGGCAGTTTACTTGAATTGTTTTTACAGTTCAATGCTAATATTCCTGATAATTTCAACAATTCTCTTTTATTCTCTAACACAGTTAGGTGGCCTGCCCCTTTGAGGAGGCTTGTATAATATTAGGTCATGAAATCATTCATATACATTTGCAAGGTTAGTTATCTGTATCTGAAGGGATGTCTCTGTCTTAGAGCCAAACAAAGAGGTGCCCATGGATCAAGATTGGTCTAGAGTTTGAGGACTTCCTTAAAAAGAGAGAGCGAGAGATGTCTAATTTACCTTTTAAGAATTTCTCTTTCTCAAGGTCAAGAACACTGCCAAAAACCAGAGCATTAATAATTATGATCAAATTTGCTGAAATGTATAATTGTTAGTATGTTAAATAGAAATACGTGTTTTAGACATCCACAAAATGATTTTGAGACTAGTAAGTATAACTCTAATTTTGAAATTATTTTTATTTGATTAAATACAAGTGCTTGAAAGTTAACAAACAAATTTTCAGGGTTTTTTTTTCTTTATGCTGATAAACTCACTTTACCTTTATTGTTTTTAACAGTTAATAAAGAACAATCTTGCAATCAGTGAATTTAATTACTATAACCCAAGCTCACCCAAGCACAAACAGAAGTTAATGACATGTTTATTAATAGAACATCTAGGCATGGAATCTTTGCAGACAGACTAAGAAAACACAGGTTAAAAACAAAAACGCTCAATGAATCAGGATGTCAAGTAGAATTATAATAAGTTCCAGAATTGGTTTCTGTTCAATGGGTTATTTGCACTATTTAATGTGTCCTTCAGACCAACTTTTTTTACAATTCATTTTTGAGAAACTTCTATGTGTCAGACAATTTACTAGACTCCTAAATATAAAAGATAAATACGTTTTTACTCCAAGGAATTCAAATTCAAATGTGGACAATAGCATGTAAACAAAAAAAATTTTTTTTTAAAGAGGGTCATGTAATACAAATGAGGAGAAAGACAGAGCATCCAAACCTTGGGAATACATAAAAAGTCACCATCAAATTGGAAAATTGAAGATGAAATTTGAACCGGATTTTAAATGAGGGTGATTTCTAGGTAGAGAAAATGAGGCAAAGTATAGTCTGCATAAACAGGAAATGATGAACAAAGACCCAGTGAGTCAAGAAAAACGTGATGCTCCTGTAGAGTTGAGGACCAATGAGATCTTGCTCAAAAAAAAAAAAAAAAAGTGTAATGGGGATTAACAGGATTTTAATCCAGAGAGAAGGTCTGAAATGAGATTATAAAGAGATTAGGAGTTTTACTGTTTTCAGGAAGGGAAAGGAAATCAAAGAGGTTTTCAAATCAGGAGTGTATCATAAGAGAAGCACTCCAAAAATGAAAACTGTCAGCTGTATCCATATACTTCCTTAAAGGAGGGGCTGCATTTTTTAAAAAAATAAATTTAAAACCTCTATCATGTCTTTTAGTGTCATGATAAATACTTAGTGATTATCACATATCTATGCTTCTACAATTAAGTTGGGAGACTTTTAATTAGCTGTTGCTTCACATGGATTGGGATATCCATTTCCTTCCAACTCAACAGAACAGTTGCATCAGAAATAAACAGATGGCAGCTATTCTTATGGAAGTTAACAATATATTAAATAATAGGTTTTGGAAATAAATTTTTAAAACTGACTATGCTGTCCTTTCTCTGCCTATTCAAAAAGAGAGAGAGAGAGAGAGAGAGAGAGAGAGAGAGAGAGAGGAAGGTATGTTGCCTTCCATTCACATATATTTGTATTTTTGAGGAAAAAAATAAAACCTTTTCCTCACTAATTCTGTCAAATAGAATTTGAGCAAGAAATTATGATGTGCTTACTCTTGTGATCACCTTAAGGAAAGGCATGGTAATTTATGGACTGCAAGACTAAATACACTATGGTGGCATATTCCTGATGAAAAAAGTATTATTAATCAAATTAAAAGCTTTTTTTTAATTTTACGTATAAGACATGATTGATCAGTGGCCTATGTATCCTTTCAAATAAGTTCACTGAAATGAAAAAAAAATGAATGCACAAAGAGATATGCTGTTTGGTGTTTCACAAGAATGATAATGTTCATTTTCAACTCTTGTGATAAATATCTAAAAATGACAGATCTATATTAGGATGTTCTCTCATCTGAATAAAAGAAAACCATCAGAGATAACATAGTATGCAGAAAGAATGCAAAATTAGTTAAAAATTTCTAGTAGCACAAATAATTTACATAATATTGAAGGATCATATTTTATTTGTACTTAAGTATCAGTTAAATAATGAAAATTTTAAAGTTAAATAGAAAGAGCAACATGTTGAAACTTCAATGGAATTTTAAAGTGACATATTTGCAGATCAATCAAGCAAAATAACAAGCTGCTCTTTAGTACAAGTAAAAACAAATATGAGTTAATTTCCAATAGTATGATCTAATCAATTGCAGAATTTAATAAACTGATTCACATCCTCTCTTCTTATCCACTCAATTTATAATCTTTGCCATGCTTGAACCCGGTACTAGAATGAGTCTTACACAAGGCACTGAACTATTTGGTATGGGGCAATGGACTTCAATAATCCATATCTACTTGTGACCTCATAAAATATTATAAACAATTAACCGTCATCTACTATTCTACATAACGGGTATGTATTAGTAATACATACAATGATGATCAGATGGTCTCTATACATCTTCATTTTGCAATACTATTCTATGATGTTTACGTCTCATCTCCCCAAACTGCCTATTTCCCAGACTATAATCTGGGCTGTACCTGGGCAAATATTACCCTTTGGTAGCAGATAGAGTTATATCCACAGGTGGTCCTTCAGGTTTTCATTTACAGAGAACTGCAATTTACCTATCATTTATTGTTCTTTCTTAGACTTTTGCTTTTAGTATTTGGAGAAGTGGGGACTAACTGATACTCAAAATATTTAAACAACCATGTCTAACATAGATTCTGATTTATAGCTGCACAAATCAAAAGCGAATAACCAAAAATAGCTTGTTCACAAAATTAAATTACTTTATTTTAAATAATTCTGCTAAAGGAAACATATTCAACATTTAGAACAACATGCATCTTTAAGAGTTTTTCAAAAACATGGACTTCAGTGTCTGAGGAATAATTATCATTGTTAGCCTTGGGGCATGCCTAAATAATTGAGCATTTAAAAAACAAATAATGTCCTCTCACAACATATAAGAATTATAAGTAGATAAGCTAAGATGGCAAAACCTATACTCCCAGATTTCTAAATTCTAATGACCTTCATGTACTCTTCCCATCCTTTATCTTTCTTTGTAGTTCTATATGATATTTAAAGAAGATTTATTGTGATATGGAGCATAATTGTGTACAATAAATATTTCCTTGCTAGAGAACATGATATCTATCTTGCATTTTAGATGTGTTCATATTTTTTAAAATGTGATTGAAATTATTCAACTGCTATCTAAAGAAAAAGACATTATATTATAAAACATGTTATATCTATTACAGCAGGTCTGTTCAATCAATTTATTTTAAAATAGAGAATGTCAGCCCTACCCAATTTAAGGGAACTAAAACGGCCAACTATGATATTTATAGATATAAAAATCATATGCATGGGGCTTTGTAAATATAAAATGGCATAAAACTAGCAGACTCTGATACATATTCTCCCAAATCATCACTAAATCATATACAAATATAAAAAGGTAAAAATTTAATATAGGATTCAAAACTAAGAGAGATAATATTTTCACAGATATTAGATGACCCTCCAACACCATTAGACAAATAAATCCTGACTGAGACAGTCTTACAGGGAATAAAAAGCCATAGTGTCATAGAACAGTGGCTCCTGAAAATAGTCAGGCAAGCACTTAATCCCTCCTCTCCTTTCCACCATTGTTTCAAAGACCCAGGAACTGCACCATCAAGAAAACTGGCCAGCCATCTTTTACTGATGGTTCTCAAACATGCTATGCAGGATCACAAAATTAATATAAGATTTTATAGAACTTAGATGAAAAGTATTTTTCTGGACAAAAGTATCAATATATATTTCTAATTGCTATTATTCCCAAGCAACATAAAAATTTCTAACACTTCATGTGTGAAATGATAAGTAACCATGCATATACACAAATCTATTCATACTAAATTGGAAGGGATCAAGATGTAAGAATCCACTATGAAATAAAGGATTGAGTTTTAGAAAACTATGAAATTAATACATAGTTCTTGGTTTTGAGAGATCGATAAGCAGAAGGCAAGCAAGAAATTATACAACTCAAATAATATTTCTAAGAGGGTTAATATATTGAAAGTTACACCTTAGAAATAATATATTTTCACACACAAGGCCCACAACACATAAAGACGTTTGTGTATTGGTCAACATAAGAAACTCCTAATTTGTCTCATAAAGTAAAAATAAGTAATATAATGAAATCATAAACTAATTAGAATTGTTTTGAAAAGCCTTACAAATCAACAATACAAAAACAAAACAAAACAAGTATTCTCCCTAATAAATCCAAGGCTAAAATAGGAAATAAAACAGCAAATAAAATCTATTTGGAAATTACTGACCATCAGAACTGTACCCATCAGAACTCATGGAAAGTAACCAAAGGTTACTCTGAAGAAATGCCATAGACTTAACTTCTTTTATTATAAAACAAGAAAAAGTGTTAAAAACTAAACTTCACAGTAATATAAGTGGCATAAGAACATATATTTAAGAGAAGATATAAATTAGTAAAGATAAAACTGGAAAAATTGAAGGAGTAATAGGAAATCAGGAGACAAAGTGGTATGTTCAATAAGTAATTCCTAAAGCCATTTTCAACAATAATAAATACATGCAAGCTTTTTAAAAAACAAAATCAAGAAAAAGAAAGGAGTGGGTACACTAGACATCAGTATTTGAGAAGAAAGTAAAATCGCAAAGTAAATGATTGACAGAACTGTAAATACTGTTCTTTACTTTAATATTTCAAATTTCTTTTTTTTTAAAAGACTTTATTTGTCAGAGAGAGAGAGAGAGAGAGAGAGAGAGCGAGCACACACAGGCAGTAGGAGCAGCAGGCAGAAGTAGAAGCAGGCTCCCTGCCTAGAGGGAACCTGATGCAGGACTTGATGCCAGGACCCTGGGATCATGACTTGAGCTGAAGGCAGATACTTAAACAGAATAAGCCACCCAAGAATCTCTAAAATTTCAAATTTCTGTTTATATCACTTGGCAAACAAAGTTGAGAATCTCTTAAAAATTAATTTCTCAAAAGTAGAAATTTTCAAAACTGTTTCATGAGGATAATATAATAAGTCCTCAACCATGAAGTTACATAAAAATAAGCTAAGAGATACATCTTCCCGAAAAGACACAGGACCCCAAGAGTTTTAGAGATGACATAAATGAAGTACCCATTTTTATATATTTTAAACTATTTCAAAATGTAGAAATCATGGAAAGCTTCACAATTCATTTAACAAAACTGGTTTAATTCTGGTCATAAAAATGACAGAGAAAAAAGTACTAATTAATTTTCTTTACAGATATAGATACAAAATACTTAATATTTTATAGCCAATTTACTTCAGCTATATATTATCATGGTATTCCATGATAAAATAGTTTCTAGTAGTAAAGCAATGATGGTTGAAAATTACAAAACCTTATAAAGTCAGTCTACTCGATTAATGAGTTAATAGAAATCATCTCCATAGATACAGCATCCCGTATGATAAACTTAATACGCATTTCTTATAAACCCATCATAAACTGGGAGAGGGACAGAATTTCTTTAACATGGTAAAGAATTTGTGACTAAGAAAAACTGCTGTTCTTGTCAATAATGATGGACAACAGAAGACTTGCCAAACTTTGCCTACGAGTATAGAGAATCTAAAAGAGGAAAATAAATTCTAAAAATTTACGGATAGGAATGCTTTTAACAACCTCACTTGTCTGGTTTTTTTTTTTAGATATTTTTATTGAAGCATAATCATTGGAATGATCCATCACTTCCATTTTAGCTGTTCTTTCCATCTGTGGTTTGTATTTTTATTCCCTTAAAAGTGCCTTTCCAAGAGCAGAAGTTTTAATTATGAGTAAGTCTAATTTATCACTTCGTTCTTTTATAGATCATGCTTTTGTTATCATATATAAGAAAATATTTTCTCCTGTATTTTACTCCAGAAGTTTTGTAGTTTTAAGTTTCACATTTAAGTCTATGATCCATAGAATTAAACTGGTATCAGGTGTGAAGTGTTATGTTATGTTATGTTATGTTATGTTATGTTATGTTATGTTATGTTATGTTATTTATTTGCATTTGGACATCAAACATTAATTGTTGAAAAGACTATGTATCCTCCCTTGAACTGCCTTTGCTCCTTTGTTAAAAATCAATTGTCCATATATGTATGAGTTTATTTCTGGATTCTCTATTCTGCTTCATTGATCTATTTGTCTATCATTCTGTTTAATTCCACACTGTGCTGAATACCAAAACTTTGTAAATCTTGAGATTAAGTTAATTTGCTTTCCAAATTGTTCTTCGTTTACACATTCGTTTTAGATTATATTAAGTCCTTTGCCTTTCAGTATCAATTTTGGTATTTCAATGTCAATGTGTCATTTTACACACACAAACACACACACAAGCCTGCTGTGATTCTGGTTGGGATTGTGTTAAATCTACAGATCTAGGGAGAACTGACATCCTAACAGTACTAAGTCTTCCAATTCATACTCAAGACTTGTCTTACTATTACTTATGCCTTCTTTAATTTCTCTTAGCAATATTTTATAGCTTCAGATTTTGAGCATTCATGTCAGATTTATTCCCAAGCAACTTATATTTTTGATAATAAACAGCACTGGTCTTTATTTTTTATTGTTAGCACAGTAATACAATTGATTTTTTGTGTAATAATATACACTTTAACCTTGCTAAACACACTTATTCTGGGAACATTTTGTTGTTATTGTTTTTGTAGATGTCATTAGATTATCTTTATAGATAATCATGTCATCTACAAATAAAAGTAGTTTTTATTCTTATTTCTGATCCGGATGCCTTTTATTTCTTATTCTTACCTTACTACACTGGCTAGAACTTTCACATTATTTTGAATAGATGGTGGGAACAGACATGTTTGTCTTATTCCTGATCTTAGGAAAAAAACACTGATTTGTCACTATCATGTGTGATTGCTACTAGTTGATTTTTCATAGATGTCCTTTATCAGGTTGAAGAAGTTCCCTTTTATTCTTGTTTAGCTTTTTTTTTTTACTAGAAATTCTATTAAATACACTCAAATGCTTTATCTGCATGTACTGAGAGAATTATATGTTAATTATATCACATAATAAATTACAATGATTGATACACAGATGTTAATATCAACCATACATTCCTGGAATAAACCTCGCTAGGCCATGATTATGTATTCTTTGGGTATGACTTACTAAAAGGTTTGTAGAATTTTTGCACACATTTTTATTTGGTGTTTTTGCCTATAGTTTTCTTCTTGTAATGTAATTTGTCTGCTTTAGTGTTAGTATAGTGATGGCCTAATCAAATGAGTTGGGAAGTGTTTCTTCCTCTATAATTTTCTTTTATCTTCTTCAATTTGTGTAGAATGAATTTGTATTATTACTTTCTTCAAGGTATGATAGTGTTTATAGTGAAACTACGTATACCTGGCATTTCACTTGTGTGAAGGATTTTAAGTACATATTTAATTTGTTTAATTGATTCAGCGATACTCAGGTTCTCTATCTCTTCCTGAGTAAACTTAGGAAGCTTTGAATCTCTCAAGGAATTTTTCAGTTATGTCTAAATCATCAAAAAGATGTTTTTAATATTCCTTTAATAAGCTTTTAATATCTTTACAATTTGGAGAAATTCCACCACTCTCATTTTTGATATTGGTACATGTGTGTTTGCAGTTTATTTTTATAGATCAGTCTGACTAGAGTTTAATCAATTGCATTGCTTTTCTCAGAGAATAGCCTTCAGTTTCATTAATTTCATCAAAATTTTTCTCTTTTTTGATTGATTTTGGCACCTATAGTAATTATGCTCTTCTGCTTACTCTGGGTTTATTTGCCTTTTTTTTTTTTTTTTTTTTTTTAAGTAGAAGTTGAGGTAATTGGTTTGAAGCCTTTCTCCTTTTCTACCATAGGCATTCCCTGTAAATACTGGCTGCAGTTTTGCATTTTTTTTCCCAGAGCCTTCTTCCATATCTCCTTATGTCACCCTTTTCAAAGAGCTTTAACAAGTCAAAAGACAAATATTTTAAGTCCAGGTCTACATCTACATTCACAGACACACACAGACACACTCACACAAACACTAGATAGATAGATGATAGATACATAGATAGATATGTAGATAACTAGACAGACAGATTGATTTATATGGAACTTTAAATATGTATATAAAGAATAATTATAATCATATCTTATATAATGGTGTATTCCCAAATAATACATATTCTGCTCTATGCTTAAATCGCTGGTAATTTAACAGACATCACTGAATATTAGTGATATCTGGGTAAAGAGGTAGGATATCACAAGCATAATAACAATATCACAGCAATAGCTAACATTTATTAACAGCACTCAATGTGTGCCAGAGACTGTTAAGTCTTTTACTACATGAGAGCTGTATTAAAACCCTATAGCATAGACATCACAGCATTATTTTATAGGTAAGAAAACAGGTTGACGTAGGCTAACCAGTCTGCCCATTATTCCAGAGCTAAACATGGCAGGGCTAGTGTTTTGGCTAAAATCTTTTTGACTCCAAAGTGTTTCTAAGGGGAAAAAAAATCATTTTATTTTTAATTTCGGCCTTTCCATGGTACCAGTCAGTCTATGGCATTTGTTCAGATTTCATTACTCATGAGCCTAAAACTCAACTGGAAGAAATCTTTCATCAAGAGTTTAACTGTATCTCTTCCATATAATAGGAGAAAATTCTACCATCCGTGAAAATTGCTTCTTCCAATAGAGCAAGTCATCTGAGAAACCATCTTCTTAGAGATTGCAGAAAATTACAGAAATGTCTCTGTCAGTCCCCAAGGTCTTCCTGAGGCTAGTTTCTTCCTATCCATTTTCATTTGGTAGATTGAAAACCTTTTATTTGCTTTTCAGTTTCCCCTTGATTCTTGCTTTGCAGGTCTTCCACATTGAAATAAGTGTACAAACCTTCTTATTAGTTTTCCTCCTTTCCATACATAGACAAACAAACATAGTCACAGCCTTAAATTCACTGATGACAAACAAACATTAAATATTCTTAGGCCTGATGAGTGCTACCTGTGTTTTCTAAACCCAATTACTCAGTAAACTTGTGGGAAGATATATTTTTTCCTATCATGTATTAACTTTTCCCACCATTGCTTTTCTTCATGCAAAATTCTCTTGGCCTGCAGTAGTACTAAGGTGGTAACAAAATCATTTCTTTTGCTCTCTCTTTCTCTCTTTATCAATTTCTTTTTCTTTCTTTCTTCTTTCTTTCTTTCTCTTTCTTTCTTTCTTTCTTTCTTTCTTTCTTTCTTTCTTTCTTTCTTTCTTTTTCTTTCTTTCCTTCACTCTCTTTCTTTCTTGCTTTCCCTCTCTCCTTCCTTTCTCTCTCTCCCTTATTCTCTTTCTTTCTTTCCTACAATGTTTTTATCTACAGAAATTTGTCAGTATGTTAACCTTGGCTAAGCATCACAATAAAGCAAAGCATGCCATTCTTATCATCAGCAAAATCCTGACACCACTTTATTAAAACCCTATACACAGAAATGTCCTCAATTTTGAAGTGAGCATGAGTTTACTACCAGTCTCTACATAGATTACCCCCCCACACACACTCCCTACATATGACATCAAACTCTTTTAAGTTTTTGGATCACTAGTTAATCGTCCTAGGCTACAGAAATGTATCCCTTATCCCTTCAAGAGCAGATTCTTTGTACTATATTAGTGGTTCTCAGTCATGGTTGATTTTGTCCACTCCCTCAGAGAGTTATTTGGCAACATCCAGAGACACTGTCAGTCACCACAACTGGAAGCAGAGGGGGCGGGGTTGCTGCTGATGTCTAATGGAGACAGTCATATTTCCTACAAAGCTCAGGTCAGACCCCATATCCCCCACCACCAATTATCTGGCCTCAAATATCAAGAGTATGAAGATTGAGAAACCCTGTACTCCTACATTAGGAGTTTCAATTTTTGTCTGGAAATGTGTCCATGGGAAGTAGAGTTGCCTTAGAGTTTATAAGACAACGAGGGAAATTTTCCTGATTCTAGTTCTCTACACACTTACCTGAGTCTGCCTAGCTAAGCTAGATGTTAATTGTGTCTCTGTGATGCGAAGAGATAAAGGCATGATGAGAACAAAGAATTCAATAAAAGTTTCATCAGGTCCCTAATTCCGCCATGGTTTTAGTTCTTAATCCTAGCTTTGGTAAACTGGCAAATCACAAAGACTGTTTTCAGCCCTTTAAAGCTCAGAATCAATCACTCTTAACTAGATAACTAAAAAAGAACTTTGGATCAGATCTATTTTATCTGTCTAAAAGTGTTAAAACTCTGAATGCCTCCACAGAGACTCTGCAAACTGCAGGTTTCCATAGTCCCATTAATTCCTAATGTTTGTTTATTTAGACATGCTGCTTCATATACTACCTAGGATACTTGCCTCTCTTGCTCTTGAAGGCATATGAGTCTCTCTAGGCTTCATTAAATACAATCCTTAGAAAAATTTTAACGGAACTCCTTCCTTTTTGCCCCAAACTCATGTGCTTATTTTGGCTTCCTTGTTCTCTCTAATCAAAAAATAGTAAGAGCTAGAGGGAAATAAAAAATTAAAATAAAAAATTAAAATAAAAAAATAAAAATTAAATTAAAAAATAAAATGATACAGGAGCACCTTGTCTATTTCCCACTCATTGGAGAACTGTTGCCAGGCTATGTTATTGTCTTCTCTTCCCCCAGAAAAGCCTTATTGTCAACTATAAACACTTCTCAATCAGTTTGAACATTCCCCAAAGTGGGCTCAAGTCTTCCACAGCAATGATTTCCTCCTCAAAACTACTGTGGAGGTGAGAGAAGAGAAAGTTCCTGAGCACCCTCTGAGCTTCCT
Source organism: Ailurus styani (assembly GCA_002007465.1). Classification (NCBI taxonomy): domain Eukaryota; kingdom Metazoa; phylum Chordata; class Mammalia; order Carnivora; family Ailuridae; genus Ailurus; species Ailurus styani. The sequence goes on along the minus strand of LNAC01000351.1, from coordinate 477,389 downwards.
AATTAGTCAACATCATTTCAAAAATTTGACTAATAAAATAACGACTGTGAAACTTAACAACTGGCAAGTTTGAGAGATAATGGATAAAAAAGTCCTATTTAACCAAAGAAAATATACTGAAACGCAGCTGGAATTAATATTTGGAATATTATTGTTTCTGATTACAACAAGCACATTAAAAAATAAACCTCCCTCCCACATATACATGCAAGTCTGCATTAAATGGGTCAGACCAAAAAAGAGATAGAAAAGAATATTGAAATATAAAAATTCATTATATTTATATTGGGAACAAATATAAAATGATTATTACATAGAGAGAAATAAATGTTCTTCTTTATGCAGAATATTTTAGTATTTTACAGTACACTTAACTCACAAATAGAAATTAGTTTTATCATAGCCCAAGGTTAAAGATTTAGAATTTAAAAGATATTAATTCACTCCAGATTATTCTTTAAAAATAACACAATTCCAATAAATGTATCAAAGAAATTTTATTAGAGTACTGACATAATAATTCTAAAGTTCATCTCCAAAACCTCAAACATCTCATTTGTCTAACACTAGAGAATCATTTTAATAAATTATAAACAAAGAGGTAGATTTTTATTTGCTGTCATGGGGAAATGTCCCAGATATATTACATAAAACAAATAAATCCAAAAGCATACAAACAGAACTTAGATCAGTACAGCTAGTATAATATTATTTGGGAAGAAAAATGTATTCACTTATATATGCACAGAAAATATCCAGAATAATACAGAGCAAAGTGTCTACAATGATTTATTTCTAGAATATGGTTCTGGAGATGATAAGAGGCAATAGAAAACAAGATAATGGGAAAGAACCACTTTTATATATGTAAATATATAGTGACTTTTATAATTAAATATAGAAACTGGGTGAAAATGATAGCCAAAAACATTTTTAAAATATGAATAATGAAACACAATTTAATCTATTATATTAATTAAGCAGTATGATAAAAGGATTAGGAAAATAAAAAGTTTAATAGAAGAAAATGTATATTCATATATATTTGTATATATATATGGAAACATATGTGAATACATAATCAATGAACATAACACATAAATATATATGCATAAAACAATATATATATCTGTAAGTATTCAATGCTTTGTTAGTTCACAAATACAACATTCCATAGCCATGAATAAATGACAAATGAGTCTAGGAAAGTGGGTAACATTTTTGATAACAAAAGTTAGTTGAATTAATGATTTGCATGCAAAAAATAAAACCAAAGGAACTATTAGAGGAAAATAAGAATGATTATTTATTTAATATTTTCTGGAGATAACCTTTGTTAACCATACAAAAAGTCAGAAACAATAACATAAAATATATAGAATGTAAATATATGAAATTAATTTTCTAATTACACAGTCAAAAATCCCACCTAAAATAATTTAAAAGACAAATGACAAGCTCTGAAAAAACCATCTGTAATGTTTATAGAAGCAAAAGGATTAGTCAACTAATTTAAAATCAATCAATAAAATTATGAATTGGCAAAGAACATGAACATAAAATACAGAAAGTAAAATATACAAAGGCCAAACAAATGTAAGAAATTATATATATCATTAGTAAAGTGATGAACATTAAAAAAAAGACAAAATACCTTTTGATCTCAATTGGAAAAGATCATTGCCAAAATTTAAAATATCATTATAAATTTTTAATCATTAAGTATATATAGAAAGACAAAGAGCAAGAGTGGCCATCTTAAGTTTCTTTATTCCCAAAATGTTGAAACAACCACTTAAACAAAACAGGAACCTGTGTACAGTAAAGTCATATACAATATTATCCACTAACTAAAATTATGTTGTAGATGAATAGTTATTGATGTGTAATTATGCTCACAGTAAAGTAAAAATGACAGATTATAAAGAATTTGCAAAGTTAATTTTATTTGTGTAACAGAACTACAGAAATATGCCAGGAAAATGGTAAAAAAAAGCTATATTAAGTATTTTTTTCTCATTTTTGCCCTTATGTTTTGTCATATTGAACATGAATAGTATAATAAAATGGCATGTTGATGAGAAAAGTCAGTGAGGAAAATGTATATTAAAAAATGGGCTACTTCAAAATCTATACTATAAAGTTAATCCATAGTTTTAAACTTCAAATAATGTAATAAGCTTACTAATTTTTCAGACAAAAACTTATGAAGAAACTTGTCAAAGAAGAGAATATAATTATTTTTAAAAGTGAGAAAATAATGAAGAGATGTAAAATTTGGGATGCAATCATTTATTCTTCCAGTAAATATTCTTTCAATAAACATATAAGACATGAAATGAGGCACTGGAGATATAAAGTCAAACAAAAAGTCATATATGATCTGCCTTTGAGTAGACAGAATTAGAAGATACTAATCAAATCATTATTTAAAAAAAAAAGTGGTGATGACCAAGAATAAGTTCTGTGGTTTGACAATACAAGGATTTCAGCAATGGCTTCTTGAGGGTTTGATGAATGGAAATTAACTAAGTAGAGTGAGTAGTGCCTAGGTATGGGCTTATACAATGATGTTGTCAAAGAAGAGAGCAGGACAAATAAGAGGGAAAGGAAAGGAGGCCAGTGTAAAGAGTGTGAAGGCCTCCTGGGATGGAGATTTAAGAGCAAGGGGAGTGTGAAGTGAAAAGAATCTGTAGAGGCAGGGCCAGATTAGTCAGTATTTTTAAGGTCATGTTAAGTGTTTTCATTTTTATTCTAAGAAAGGACTCCACTAAATTGCTTTAGATTAAGGAGGAGAACGAAGTGATCAGCTTTCATTTCAAAAGACTCACCTGTGTGCAAAGTTAAGAGAATAAATCCTTTGGAGCAAGAGTTAGGGAGACTAAACAAGACAAAAAGTTGGCTCTATTGAAGACAGAATGGATGGATTTAAGATATACTTAAAAGGTTAAATCAATAGGACTTCATGATGGATTTGTTTATGGAGTTTAAGGATGAGGATGGGGTCAAGTATGATTCCTTTGATTCTGACTTGGAGAAATGTATAGTTTCATTCACAAGACAAGGACCACTGAAAGAAGAAACAGGCTTGGAAGAAAAGACCGTGGTGGGTTTGGAAATGGGTTACAGTATCAGATCTTCGAATTCAGATGCCAAGTAGAAAATTGTTATACATGTGGGGAACTTAGCGAAGAGGTCAAGCGATTAAGGAATAACTTTATTAGTAGTAAAAAAATGGTAAAGAATACTGTATATGTCTCTCTCATTCAGAAAGAGAAAAAGAGAGAAGAAGGGAGAGAGAGAGAATGAATGAATATAAGGAGGGATGTAAAGAGAGTGCAAGGATGAAGCCGTAAGGAAAACAAAATATTTAGTTTACAAAGGATATGAAAAAGGAATATGATAAAATGGAAAAGGAATGGCCCCTATATAGAATTTCAAGGAGGAGAACACTTACGAAAGAAAAGTCCACGTGTTGAACGTTAAGATATCAAGGTAAAGCGAAGAATAAAAGAGTCATCAAATTTAGTGTTAATAAAGTCAGTGGCAAACTTAGAGCTGTTTTGATGGCTTTTGGCTCTGATGACAGACTGCAGTGGGTTGAAGAACTAAATGATTGATGAGGAAAGGTAGACTTAAGTAGAATCTTTTAGAAAGATTTTCCATGAAGGGGAGGAAAAAGAAAGGGCAATAATAGAGGACGATATCAGGTTAAGAGACAATTTCATACAGTTTATTTTGAGGAGGAAGACTCCAGTGGCATTAAAAGTCTATGACATGTGGACATTGGGGAGGGTTTGTGCTTTGGTGAATGCTGTGAAATATGTAAGCCTGATGATTCACAGACCTGTACCCCTTGGGCAAATAATAAAAATAAAATTAAAAAAAAAAAGTCTATGACAATGATCTAGATTAGGACTCAGTGAACTATAAAATATGAGGCAACATGTTACCCGTTTTTGTAAATAATGTTTTATTTGAATGCAGATGTGACCTTCCTTTACATTTTTTCTGTGATTGCTTTCATGCTGCAATGGCAAAGTTAAGTAGCTATGACAGAAAGCATATGGTCCACAATGTCTAAAATATTTACTATCTGGTCCTTTACAGAAATATTTTGCTGGCCCTGATCACAGTAAAGAAACAATTTGGCTTTATAAGAAAGTAAAAGGTAAGATAAGAATGATAAAGTAAAACTACGTAGAACATCAGAGCGCATTGCTGGAGGGATTCATTTAGACAAAGGCGATGATGTTAATACCTTAGAGAAAAGAACACTGATATAATTTGAAGGTGATTGTCCTCCAATTCTTTTTAAAATATCAGTAAACCTGAAAATCCTTAGCAATTATGGACAAAATAAACAGAACTAAAATATATTTAAAAAAAGTTAGGCTAAAGAAATTTTACATCTTTTAGGAATTTACATTCTTAAGGAAAAAGTGCATCTAATATCTAATGATCTAGGGGTTTTATTCTGGATTTCAGGAGTATGGATCAAAAAAACTCACCTGCCTCATTTACAGTTTCTAGTATGGTGGTCCACAGAGACTGAAAGAACAAATATATGACTAGAGGAGATGCTTAAGAATAAGTAATTATTACATTAAATAAAAATTATTATATATGTTATATTTTCAATAATATTGGCATTTTTCCAGGAAACTGTAATTCAACATTCTGATTCAAGGACAGCAAAAGGCAAACAAATCTGAATAAAATCGATGTTTTCTTAGTATTACAACCCCAAAGGGACAATATAAATATAAAGGGAGTTTTCAGTGGCTGTTTTATAAATTTCAAGGAAAAGATAATGTCTATATTATTTTAACCACCTCAGAGCTAGAAAAAGAGATATTACTAAATATAACTCAACTGATAGAGAAGAATATTGACCATGCTCCTTTTTTAAGATAAATTTTAAGACTGTAAGCAAAATAAAACTAAACTCAATGAGAGCTGATTTAAGAAAGAATATTATGAAAGAAATGCCATAATTCTAGAAATGCAAATAATATTTAAAAATAGGAAATAAAATATGTAATTCATAAAGCCAGTAACTAAAAGCTGGGAGGGAAAGATACGCCTCACAAAAAGAAAAAAAAAATGCTAAAAGTCATTTAGTGAAACTTAGTGTCCATCCTGATAAACGAGTATTTTATAAATGAGACTATAGCTATAATGATAAACATGATAAATAATTATTACCTAAAACAAAGTATTGTATATGCTATTGTAAACACAAGCATTGAGCCTAGCATTAATATCTATTAATGTAGGTAAACAATACATTTTCGTGTAATAGATAAGTGAATGAATAAATAGAATGATAAAATGGTCGAAAACACAAAAGGCAGTTCCATTAAAATTAGGAACAAAAATATTGCTTAAAATCAATGTAATTGTTTGATATTCTAGATTTAGTCAACACAAATAGAAAACTGAAATTTAACTATTAGAAAGTTAACATATTTTGTATTTTACAAAATTATTTTTGAACTAGATATTTCAAAAAAAATTAACTTAGTCTCCTAAAATCAATGGATTTGGTCAAAATGTTGGTAATAATTTTATATGCATCTATACACTTATGATCTTATATATGCATTAGAATTTTTAAATAAAGCAAATCAACTCATCTTTATTGGGGACACAAAAAATAGGTAATCCAAATTGAGCTCTATGCTATTTTTACGTCATCCAGAATATTTCTCTTTGACAACAATTATTTCCAAATTGATATCATATCAATTTTTTCCAAATTGATTTATAGATTCACATAATCCCAGTCACATGTGTGCATGTGTGTGCACGTGCATGTGCATGTGTGTATGTATTCAGGAAGTAAAAGGTTAGAGAGGGAAGGAGGAAGAGAGACATGCAAAATTTTATTTAAAATAAAAATAGCAAAAAATAACCAAGACAATTTTTAAAAATATATGTGGAATTTAGTAGACGGCTCCTTTATAAAAATTAAAGTATATCTTAAAACCATATTAGCATAAAAATATGTTTCTGATACAAGAATAGAGAGTGAATCCATGGTAAAAATATAGAAACCACAAAAATGACATGGATATATGAAAATTTTACATTAATATTAAGTAAAACACACTGACGAAATCCTAATTTTTTAGTGAGGAAAAAACGAGTTAGGTCTATATTTCACATTATGTATTAAAGGATATTTTGGTAGATTAAAGAATTAAATATAAAAATAAACCTATAGGAGAAAGGATCAAAACATAGTGAATGTTTACTTACAAACAGGATGTGAAAGCCTTTCTAAAAATAAAAGCAATGCAAGAGAACATAATGAAAACTACTGTTGACCTCTTGGACTGATCATATACCATATTTCAAAATAAGAAATCCAACAACACAGAATATTGCACACAAAAAATTCTAATGCATTAAGGTTAAAGATGTAAATATTAAACACTAAAAAATAATGTGTCAACTTGTTTAATGAAGGATAATAAATAATATTTGTGTATACATGGAGAAATGTTAAATCTTATACAATGCATGTGTTAATAAAAATAGGTATATATTTTTGAGGGGTAATGTAGCAATATGGCTTAAGAAGTTTAAAGTTTTCATTCTTTTTTGGCTATGTATTTTCTCTTCAAGGAGTCTACCTACATGAAGAGGTCACTGTAGAACTATTTCAACAATAAAATAACTCAGCACAAATGTCCAACAAAAAAAGAAGCCTTAAGTTAAAGATGGCACATTTTAGGAATATAGTTTCAACATACAGTATTTTAAAAAGTTATTCTATTCATCACAAAATGTGAACTTTAAAATAACAATATATAAATCTATACATAGTTTTCAATGCCAAATCAATTTTATAAACACCCAAAATACACTACCTGTGCATATAATAGAAGTAAAATAGCAGAATTTTAAAAGTATTATCACTGCATAGTGAAAATTTTTGATAATTTTTTTGTTTTATTTTTATAAATAACCTCATGTTTTCAACATTTTCGAAAAAAGCATTCATTTATAATAAGAAAATAATGGAAAATACACAAGATACATCAGGTTAATGCACAAAGTTGTACCTCATATTTCTGAGTATATTTATCTAATTGTTTAGTATCTATAAAATAGAAATATTCTGACGACATTGATAAAATATTTGCATATGTAGTTAATAATTATGTTCCAATAAATTTTCAGTAGGAAGCTCAATGAGAAAGAGAAATGGATACTACTGTCTTTATAGGGCAATGATCTTTGCCATTCTTCATGTTTTGGTGAAGAATTGTATTTACATTTTCAAGGAAGGTGCTATGCCAAAATTAAAGGGACATAAATTTGGAATATTGATTTAAAGTCAACTCTTATCATCCAGTCATTTGAGGAAACACAGACAGAGAGCCAAAGAGATTACAATTTGCAAAAGGTTAAAATATTATATTTATAAATAACATTCTTTTACCTTTCAAGTCTCAAGAGTAGATCTTAGCAGTGATTCTCAAAAATTAAAAAAAAAGATTCTGGTTAGAGTTCTGCAGACCAACTCCCAAGAGTATAAAATGAATTGATTATCTGGCAACTGGGAAACAGAAAGAGATTGAGCATAGTAAGGTCAGGGCTAATAACTCTGTGGTCACTCTTTGCTGCAGGTCAGAAATCACAGTGGGAATGAACTAGCATTCCTACTTCAAGAGGACAAATGAGATCCCCAGATGGCATGGGCTTAGTGTCAGCACTTAATTGCCAAAGACAGGATAAGCATAGTTACCATAAGCAACAGTAAAGTCAAAGGAGTAATCAAAATAATTTGACTCAAAAGACCCATGGTGTTGTCTATTCAATCATGGTGTCCCTCGGAAAAAAGTACAGGAGTACTAATTCCTACTTGATCAGTATAAGTAGGTCAGATCTAGGTCAAGTGAATAGAAGTATAACCTGAATCATGAAAATAGTGTCATGGTCCCATAATCAATTCCCAGACTTGAGCCAGTTTACAGGTCGAGAAACATTTAAATGAAAGGTCAGATCCCCTTGAGGAAAGACAAAGATACATTGTCAAAATGCATACTCTTAACCTCTCTCCTAGCCTTTCCCAAAGAGAGAAACAACTATTTACCAAAGTGACTATGCATTGGGGAAAGTGGTGTAATCAGTTTTGGGGGAATACTGGAAATTTACTTGGAAGTGACACTAATTCTTGCAGATCCAAAACATCACTGTGGTCCCAGAGTTAGATTAGGGGCTCATGGTGATTGATGGAGTTTTAGCTCAGATCCATTTCACAGTGGGTCTAGTGGGTCCAATGGGTTCATGGCCCCATCCCATGGTTACATCCCTAGTTCCAGAACGCATAATTGGAAGAGACATAATCAATGACTGGAAGAATCCTCATTTTGGAATAATTCTGCCTTTCCAATCACCAAGAAAATAACGTACTGTCTTCTCCAGAAAAGATAAAATTTTGTCTTTTGTCTGTGGGGTATTCGTTTTTGTTACAGACATGCACTAATGGTACCCTCTATTTCACAGCACACAATGATACCACAGGAGGTATTATTCCATGGGGAAACTTCAAAAGAAATGTATTTCACATTAAAATATATTACAAGTATGGGGACAAAAATAGGAATTATATAATAATCTATTTATGTAAAAATAAGAGCTCATATTATATTCAACCAAAATAAATACTTATATACATCAAATCATTAAAATTATATATTTTTGCTAGAGAAATATCAGATCTTAAAAACAGATATTAACTTCTTGTTATGCATAATCACATTGGGGAAATTAAAACTGCCTCCACTGGTTAAGAAAATGAACTGAAGGGCAATACTTGATCAGAATAGAAATTTATAAGTTGTTTCTATAACCCATTTCTTCCTTAGAGTTAATACTAATAAAAGAACTGTAAATGCTACCTTCTTTGAAATGTGAATAAAATGTTCAGCCAAGGGAGTATTTTACAAATCCTGAGGTATTATTTATATATTAGTGTGTCTGGTACCCAAACTAAATTACAGCTCAGACAAGGGACTGAAAGGTCAGGTTTATTATTCACTTTAGTAAAAATGTAACCACAACACTTGTTTCTACATCAGGGAGTATTATAACCATCATTATAACTAATAATAACAATGAAAATAATACAGCCACAATGTATTTTGCATTTTTCAGTAGACAGTAGGGCTTATGGCTAATAATCATTTATATTTACACTGAAGCTTTTTATGGAGGAGTTCAGAGTGGTTTTCGAATAGTAGCTCATTAATCATTTCAACAAGTTAGTTGGAAAGTTATTATCCCAGTTCAATAGATGGAAAAATTATATCACAGAAAGGTCAGATACATATTTACTTGTCCAATATTACAGAAGTAAAGTGAGTCAGTTTCAAATCTCTCAGACCTTTTTTTCACCCCTTGATCTAACCACTGGACCAATGCAATTTTGGTCCATACTATGGTTTGACCATCAACCTAAAGTACTTTAAGGCTGACCTCTCTGCTATTACTTTTATAGACCTATAAACACAGAAGAAAATAACAATTTTTCATCTGTGGAGATCATACTAAAAAAGACTCAGACACAATTAATTTCTACTTCTATTTCTTTTTAAAGTCTTATTAGAAATATTTAACAATGTTGGTGTCAATTTAAAATTGTAAATATCAAAACCATAATAGTGAAATGCATTATAATTAAATTTATGCTGAAAGAAACAGGCAATATTTTCAGGGCCTCATTTGAACATAAACACATTTAATAGGAGTTACTTAAAGGAAACAAGAAGTCAACTTTTAATAATTCCTACCCTCGCAAATAATTAGATCACTAGGCAAAAATGAAAGAACCAATGTTTCAGTAAATGTGACCTGAGAGAGGAGGGAGGAATTAAAAACAAGCACAAAATTTAAACTCAGACTGTTTCTTGTTTGCTTTTAAAAATCAGTATAATTTCAATGCTTTATCTGATGATACTTAGTCTTTAGACAGTGAAACAAAATTATTATCCTTTAAACTGAAAATATACCATGAATATGAACTAAATAGAATTGACTTTCTACAATAAAAAAATTTCAGATATTTTTCCTCTTAGTCTATATCATTTGCTAGTCCAAAATTAGCATTTATATAGTTTTGCACTAACCTTGAAAATGACCCAAGAGTGAAATCAGTTCATAACCCTACACATTCCTGTTTGGAAGTATATATTTGCTTATGAGATCCTAAAAAAGTCAGTTTTCTTAAACAAATCCATCTATATTCATTTTAGCTTGTCTACTTTGAATACTTAAATATACTGTAAAAAAAATTTTTTTTTTAGTTTTTAAACTCAATGGGACTTGAAGATTTCAACTACTGAAATATTAAGTAAAAATGACAATTACACATTTACACAGGAAATTTTGTTTTAATATTATAGTCATTTTCTTTACCTTAAATTTTTTCTTTTAAAATCAATGTGATAAAAATGTATAATTTAACATTCTTCTACTAGAAGAATTTACATTTTAAAAAGTAATAGAAAAAGCACTTCTAACTAGATTTAATGATTATATCTTTACCCTTCTGAAGTCTGAGTATTCAATAAATATTTAAAAGACTAAAGTAAAGGAGAGAATAGAACTTTCCAAGAGATGGTGATATGGACATCCAAAAATTCAGAAAATAATCATGATAAATGACAGAAGAAACAAAATTATGTTGATGTCTAAATTTTTTTAATGCCCCCCCCAATATTTACTTTTGAGGCAATACATGTGAATTGGACAAGTAGTAAAGAACAGTGTCTATTGAAAAGTATAATTTATATTACTTTAATATCTGTGTGCAATATACATTTTAGCACTTAAGAAATATTTATGTGGGATATGTGGGTGTTTAATTGCACATGGTTGTTTAAATACAATTATATTTCAAAGTTACTTCTGTATATATTTAAGAAAACCATTTATATATTAAAATAAGAAGATCTCATTGCCCTGTACAAATAATAATGCTAAATACCATAATTTTATTTAGTTATGCATGGATTTACTACTTATCTGATGAGGCATCAGTTTTTGTTCAATGTTTTCCTTTTAGTCAAACTTAATTTTTGGACAAGATTTTTTCTGATGTTTAAAAAATATTCTCACTATTACTTTAACCATTCATTAATGCATATCAGTTTTACTGTCTTTTCACTCCAAAACCTTAGGTTTACAAGTATTATAAGATTTGACTTAAAGTCAAACATCTTACTCTTAAAAACAAATTTTTTTGTTTTAAGCCTTAATTTCTCTTGACAGTGAAAGCAGTATTTTTTGAACTATTTAGCAGGAATATGAATCATAGAGTTTGCATATACTGAGAAGTTTTAAGCATATTAAAGCAGTTTATCAAAAAGCTAGTGATTTTGATACTACAGGAAGTAGTGTGCTTTTTTCTCAACTTTCTTTAATTTACAGCTAAATCTTTAATGCCTTATGGAGTCCCTAAGAAAAACACCCTCATAATTTCTCTTTCATTTTAACAATATTGAGATTTTATTCAATTGACCTGATAAATGATACTTCTTTTGGTACTATAAAAAGCAATTTTAATTTTTAAAACATATTTAACATCACTTTCATGCTTTTCACTGATCCAAAGACAAACTAGCATTTCAAAACTCCCACTGTCTGATGATATACAGGTTGCCAGTGTTTCACTCTGATTCAGTGATTCATGAATCTCTAGAGACATGAAAATTCTGATGAGTCACCAAGTCCCCAATGCTAATATTACTGAGCAACTTCCAATGCATAAAGCTATCTATAAATGTAATTCCTGAGACTAGGATGAGTAGATTTTATTGAATACAGAAAAGCCTCAAGAAGAAAAATCTGAAATTATATGATTACTGGGGTGTGTCAAAAGCTGTACACTCCTAAGACCATAATACAGTCAGACTTTTCAATTTGGAATCTTACTAAAATTTTGTCCATGACATGCTAATGTAAACTTATTCTAAAAACAGTAATTGAAGCCCTTATCATCAGTTTAAAATCTTTCCTAAATTAACTATGTCAGGCTTTCTTGGAAGCTGTCACTCTTCACCACTACCATTTGCAGAGTCTAATGAAAGCTCTATTCACAAATAGATTTTAATTGAATCAAATTCAGACAATAGATCTTTTTTTCTAAATCAGTCATATTTTAAATGCTCTCAAAATAACTAGTTAGTTGCCAGAATTTAAAAGATAAATAAATGTGTGTGTATTGGCATATATGCATATGCGCACATGTGTATGTATTATGAAGTTTCCCTCAAGCATAAAGAAATTATAATGTTCCTCACCTGAGCATGACAGTTTTTATTAACTCAAGAAGCTCTTTTTTTTCTCACTGACAATGAATATAAATAACTCAGTTTTTCCTCCATATCCCATCTTGCCCTTTCAGTCCTGGGAATGACCGCAGAGAGTTTACAAAGTTTCCTAGTCTAAGGAATGCTTGGAGTTGCGATATATTGTGCCAGTTGCATATACTCATTTAGTGATGGGTCACAGAGAAATGAAGTGACTAGTCCAGAGTCACACCAAAAATGGAAATATGTAGCTTAAATTCTGTTTTTTGAAAAAGAAGAACATTAAGGCTATCTAAACATGAAATACTAATAATTTTAGAGAGGTTTAAACATTTCTCTTAAGAAGTATGTTCCCTGATGAACAAATTCTGATAATTACAACCCAAGATTCTTTCACGAATATTTCAAATGTCCAAAATAGAAAGGAACTTCAAGGGAAATATATTTCTCTCTGTGTATATGAACACACACACACATACATACAAACACACACATATACACACACATAATTTACGTTATGTGAATATACAAAGCAGAGTTTCAGTTATAACATTTTGATATAACACAGCAGTAGTAAGCCACCAAAATGAAGTTTATTTTCTATAGTTTTGTATTGGTAAAGTATAAGTTAAACTCAAGGATATTGGGCTTGCTTCACTTAGAAATACTCTTTGAACACACTACACTTTTTAGTTCTAAGAAATTCATTTAGTATACTTTAAAATGCCAATTTCTAAAGTATAAAAGGAAGTTAATAATCCCTCTTAAATCAATAGTTAGCATCTGACATAATTCATTCAATAAATATAAGCTGTTAGAAATGGTCTATACTACTTATTGCACAGCAGTGAAAGAAATAACATAAGCCCAATTACAACCATTATATCTATATTTTATTTGATTTTGAAGAATTGTTAACTAAAATATCAAATATTTGGAAAATAAATATCTAATGTCACCTATCCTCCCATTTTCCTAATGGTAGCCCTCTTAGCATTATGGGATCATTAAACTTTATATCTCAATTAGTTAACTTTTAAAATACCGTGGATGGAGGATTTCTTTGGAGACCACTTTCATTTATTCATCATTAAGGTTTAAACAATTCAATTTTTTTTTAATTCGCAAGACAAAGCATTCTCTCATATATTCACAATGACTAGTTTTATAAAGGTCCTTGCTATTTTCAGTTGATACAACATATCCTAGAAAAACAGGTATTCAAAATTTTGTTCTGTATAAATTTAAAGTAAAATTTTCGTAGGCAGAATAAAGCAACTTCATAATTCTTGTAGTATTTTTTAGCAAGATAAAACTATGCAAAATTTCATAAACTATTTTCAAAAGTATGTATTGCAATTTTCTCTCTCTCTCTCTATTTTCTCTTTCAATAACACTTTACTAAGCTTTAGGCAAAGCTGTATCCTTTTGGCTTTAAGTTCTTTCTGAGCACATACTGAGGACAGACAAATTAAATGATTCAGTCCAACCAAGCACACTGCTCCACTCAAGGTATGATGATTGAGATGTATATACCTATTAGAATTGTGCCATATATCATATTAATTATTCATAACTATCTACTCTGTTCTTTTATAGATATAAGAGATTTTTACTGCCTAAGGCATTATAATATTCTCCTTCAAAGTATTAGCATAGAATATGCATGTGGAATTTTCAAAATTATAACTTATAAAGAATAGAGCCAAATTATTCACTTATTGAATGCTATATTTGTGTTAGCTCACAGGTGTCATTCTAATTAGGGGTCTTAATATTTTTATTTTCTTTTTAAAAGAAATAGACAAAATGAATATTTTGACTATATTTACATCATGATAACTAAATGTAACAGTTGTAAAAGTGGAATTTTCAATTTAAAGCAGTTTTTTTTTCAAGGCACTAGCTTAGAAAATTAGCATTTAGTGCTAAGTTTTCTAATTAAATATTTATGGCTTTATTGGGTAGAGTTTGGTGTTTTGAATTTAAAAAAAAGCCTACCTCACAAAATTGTATTATAAATATATTAATGATTCTTTATTTTTCTAAGCTACTGATATGTGAGGTTTATAAAAACACCAGACTAAAACTCAACATACCTCTATAGGCTTAAAAAATCATAAACTTGGACAAATCACTCCTCTCTCTTGACTTCATTTTGTAGAGAAATCTTCTCAACAGAAGTTTTACTCCATGGTGACAAAGACAAAGGAGAAGTTATTGTTGTCATCACAGTTTCTAAGAATTTGCTTTTTTCTCATTTCTATGTCCACCTATAACTGTAATAGATTGAACATCCTGACAAAAAAGGGGAGCAGTTGCCACAATGTTCTTATGTATTTGTGTTTCAAAACAAGTTAACATTCATTCAAATGTAGCTTCATTGGACCCCTTGAGTTAATGGTCTTAAATGTATAGCCTGTCACTTTCCACTTTTTAGGGCATGGAGAGTTTGAACTACTTCAGCAAGACTGCCATTTCAACTCTCCTCATTACAGTATTTAATTAAATTCTTCATTATTTCATGTCTTAACACCACATTCATCTCCAATAATGCCACTGCAATTTCATGACCATAACCCCCCCCATATAACATATATAGTATCAAAATGTGTTTTTATGGAATAAAACATGTTTTTATTTTGTTCCTATCATGGTAAAGCCTAGGGTATTTGAAAGAATTATCTCTGGAACTGAAGATCTCTGGAAAAGTTTTAGAACCACTATACTCAAGTAATAGTTCTTTAAGAATCTTTCTTCTTTCTTGGTGATTAGTATAAATAAAAATCACCTTTCTACTTTGAAAGTCAAGAGAAAATGAATGAATGGACCTGGATTTTCCTTGTCTTTTTCTATTATTAGCCTTTTTTTTATCTATTATTAGCCTTTAAGAGGATATCAAAATATAAAGAGAACCTAGGATAAAACAAGATGAACTTGTTTTACTAATATTCATATATATTATATAAATATCAACCTGAAATAAAAGCATCAAGACTTGTTAAGACTTTCATATAAAATATTTTATTCTCTTTAATTTTTAAGATCAAATGCTCATACAGGTTTTTTTTAGGGATTTATTATTTGGGATTACTTTTCTAATTTTCAATTGTACACAGAAAGGAGAAAATGAACTCTGTAAAGAATAGCTCAGTATTCCAAATTCTACTAGGTTTGAGAATATTTCAAACTCAGTGCCTTGTCTGAAAACATTTTCATTAACATCTGCTGTTAGGACTATAGAAAGACTGGATATATATTATCAAAGAGCAAATTATTTTTTCCAAATATTATAACTAGTAATAAAAGGAAAAATACTCATTCAATACTCATGAAAACTTTCCTTTGTAAAACTAATCATCTAAAATTAGGTATTAAGACAACATACTGCCAGAACTTTCTTTTTCCATTACTTTATTCCAGCAACAAGGCCTTGGCAGTCACAATCTTGGTACTTTTTGATCAACTTTACCACCCAAAGAACAATTTGCATCCAGTACTACTTATCAACAGGTTGGAAATCTGTGGCTATTTTCTACTCCTAAGCATGTTACTATAAGTGATCTTTAAAATTAAATAATCAGAAACTGGATCCAAATATATTCTCATGAAAATGAAAATAACGTAACATGGAATGCCTTCATTTCAAGCTAATGTTACAGAAAGGGAAAATATCCAGAACTCAAATCTCTCTCTCTTTATTTATAAATATTTGCATCACTTAGTTTTGGATAAGTTTAACAAGAATACACATTATTTCTTTTGGGGATGACAGCAACATTGACAAACAGTCCCTGTTATGCCTGTCATTATGTTATTGCTAAATCATCCACAATACCATGACCTGATTTTAGTTGCCAGGGACATAGCCAAAACATGGAATTTAAGTATCATTCTGATTACATACAAATAGCTAGCACTTAAGAAAACCTATGAAAAGTGATCTATGTCCAGTAATTTAAAAAAAAAATGGAAGGAAGGAAGGAAGGAACCAAGGGAAGAAGAAAAGAAGGAAAGAAGGAAGAAAGACATTTTTAAAAGCCTAATACAGTTACACAGTAGGCCTCTGACATTCTCTATGCTGGTATAGTAACTAAATGGCAAGTAACACGAAAAGAGTTATCCTTGTGAGATCCCTGTTGCATGCTTTAATTATAACTAAAAATTTACAACAAAATCAACCCTTGGGTAAATTGCTCTTTGGTTTAAATCTTCATTACCTCCTGGAATTTTGGTAAAATCATTTTGTTTTTAAATTAAGCTGGTCCCTCCTTCTTTACTCCATTACAGAAGTCAAACAACAAGAACCAGGCATTAATTTTAGAATGAAAAGAGTTTTGTGTATATGTGTGTTTGTAAGTCCAACCCCTGTATACAAACTGTTAAAAAACAGATGTTTTAACATAGCGCTTTATTCCAACTTAATCTCATCCTTGAATGAACTTCCTTCAAGTTTCAACCATTAAAAAAAAAAAAAAACCAGTCAATTTCCTGGTGGTTGTAATTTAATTAAGTAACCTTTCACACTGAGCAAAAACCCAAAAGCAAAAGGGTCATTAATCTTTCTAGTGATTAGAGACACCTCTAGAGCTTCAAACATTTACCTCTCCTTCCCCGCAGTAGAAATGCTTTTAGGAGGATCATGGTTCATACCTCGCATTCCCTGGAGCCAGAGATGGTATATGTGCAGGGCCCAGATCCATTAACGGATATATCCATGGTCTCAGAGTTTGTAGGCTTGTAGTCCACATAATACTCCTGTAAAGGGGAATTCATTTGTCTTTCAGACTCTCTGGTCTTTTTCCGCCGCCTCTTCATAAGAGAGTGTTGCTGAAGTTGTTTCATACTGGCTGGGTAGCGTTTCCAAGACACATAGATCACCAAGAGGATCATGGCCACAGAGAGGAACAGAGCCACACTCCCTGCAATAATTTTGTGAAATGAAACATGCTCATACTCTTGCTCTGTGCCAGGAATCTGAAACCCTGGGGAAGGGCTTGGTGTTTCAAGGGTGGGCTGGGTAGGGTCAGATTTGGAAAATGTAGGTTTAGGGATAATCAGAGGCTTCTGGGGCGTTTGGGGTACCAGGTGTGATTTTTCTGTGTTGACCACCTGAACTTCGGAGCAGATATTATATGTTTCCACTGCATCACTAACCTTTTCACCCTGGATATGCTTAGGTCCTGCACATATCATGGTGCTTTCCTTATTTCCTTTGAAATTCTTAAGCCAATAAAATAGAGGACAAATGCTCCTACTGCATTCCCACATATTTCCAGACAAAGTAATGGATATTAATGATATCCATGCATTGACAGTTTCCTGTGAGATGTTGGTTAGCTTGTTGGAATCCAAATTCAATTTTTGCAAATTGGGTAGACATTTAAATGTGCCCGGCTCAATTCCTTGGATGTCATTCCCTGATAAATCCAAGTTGTGTAAGGAACTCCAAGTCCATGTCAAGCCTTGGCTAATGGAGCGAATCCTGTTCCACTGTAAGTAAATCGAGCGGAGATTGAAGAGACGTGGAAAATGAGCAAAATTGATCTTGGAAAACTGATTGTGCTCCAAGTGGAGCTCCTTCAACTTCAAGAGGCCAGCAAAAGCATTTCGGGACAAGCTTCGAAGACGATTGTAACCCAAATCCAGAAAGTCAAGATTTCGACAGTCTTGAAAAACTCTTATCGGCACAGTCTTTAATGAGTTAGATCTCAAGTGCAAAATGATGAGTTTACGAAGACCTTTAAATTGTTCTGATTGCAATGTCTGAAGTTTATTGTAGGAGAGATCCAGATTGCGGAGATTGGGAACTGGGTGAAATGTTTTATTGTGCAGATAGGTAATTTTGTTGGAGCTTAGAATTAATTCTTTCAGTCTACGGATCCCTTGAAATGCATCTTCATCCACTGAGCTAATGTAATTATGGTCAAGATAAAGCCATATAAGCTGGTTAAGGCCGGCAAACTGATTGGATTTGAGTTTCTGAATGCTGTTGAACCTTAATGATAAGCCTTGTGACCCTCCAGAAATGTTCTCAGGGATATCTGCGAAAGCATGAGACTCACAGTATACAATTTTGCCATCACATCTGCAGTTCTTTGGGCAAGCTCTCTGAGCCCCCGTGAGCATAACAAGCAGCAGTGTAGGAAGTAGCACTAGCACCACACGCATGCCTCTCAGCTGCGTAATTAAACGGAAACCTACAATATTAAAAAAGAAGACAAATGCACATTGTAAAGCTATTAATATAAATCACCACGAGCTTACCGATATCAGGGACATGTCATCTAGTGTCGTAATGGGACAGTTGATTTAAGAACAATATATTTAACATTGGAAGTCTTGTTTTCTTCAGTGTTGCATGTTTGCTATAATGAGGTTTCCTTCATTCTTCCTTGATTTTCAAATCACCACAGTGCCGTGAACTAAAGAAAAGCCTTCCCGAGTTTCATGAGTTCATATGTTCATCAACACTGAACAGCACACAGCCTGTCTTATCACTTAATGCCAACACCGTAATAACAACAATATTTGGCTAGTCACTCTGTTGAACATCAGTATCAAAAGGAAGAGTACCAAGTCTTCTGGTAATGGCAAAAATGTGACTTAGAAAACCCCATACTTGTACATCTTTCCTAGTTGAGCAAACAGGCTTTGATTTGACAAAAGAGCTTCAGTAAGCTGTCAAGGTAACCCAAGTTTGCCCTGCCTGAAATTGTATCCTTATTGCATAATGGAATAACAATGCATGAACTCGAAAAAAATGGCATTGGGACCACTATGGGCAGCCAATGAAGCATGGTATAAAGACTAATAACAGTGCAAGGTACTCTCAATGTGTTAATAAGCATATATGCTCTCAGCATTCAGTAAGATCTGCCTACTGTGGCTCCCCTGCCCAGGAATACACTAGCTCAGAACCCTAACTACTGATTACGCAGAACAGTCCAAAGTTAAGATTGTCAAATTCTTATTAAATATTTGTATAAAATGCAAAATACTCGTGTGGTATTAGTTTTGCTGTTATTTTTAATGTAGTTGCTTTTGCAAATTTCGGGGATAAACAAGGAGTGAAGCAGTACATTACTACCCCCCCAATCCGGACCTGCTCAAATTTCTCACTGACTTTTTTTTTCTCCCCTACCTCTATTAACTTCAGAAAACCTGCAAAGTTGCAATGTATTGGCACTTGTGCTGCATTTCCAAGTCATTGCATGGTAGGGGACTTCTTTTCTCTATCAATAGTAGATTTATTATTTCTTAGCGGTGGGGGAAAGAAACCCTTTGTGCTTAGTTTATTTCTCTTAAATATTCATATTTTAACCAAGAGGCAATCAGCCAAACCTCTAATCAAAAAACTCTCCTTCTTTTACTCAACCAATTTTTTGTTTTGTTTTGTTTTTAATTTGAAACCTGATCTTGCTCTCTGTCCTCTTGCCAGCTACAGTCTCATTGAAATACATTCCAGCTCTTCCAGACAGGAGAAAGGGGGGAAAAAGCCAGTCACACTTGAAAAAATAAGACTGGCAAATGACTGCTGGAAATTTGGAAGCTGTGTTCAGGATACAGCTTCAAAGATAAAACAAACCCTTGCGCGACCTCTGATAAAGTAACGACCCCACCCCTACACACACGCAGTGAAGTGTTAACAATCTTCCTGACAGCGACCAGAAATAAAAGCGTGGTTAATATTATCAAGAAATAGAAGCAAACACAATATTTATCTCATGCTCAATTCCCACGCTGTGGAAACACACAGAGAAGAGACAGTCTTAAAGATATTTCTTTAGAGTCTGTTTAAGTCCGTGTTATGCATTTACGGATTAAAAAAAAACTACTAAAAGGAAAACGATCTAAAAATATAATAGCAACTATACTGAGTCAACTGGCAAACTCAGAGGCTGCTGCTTTTTGCCTGTTTTCCCGTCTTTTATCAGCTAATGCCGCGACTGAGAATAGGAAGCCGAGAGGATCAGCTTTGCTAAGAAGGGAACAACAAAAGTTCACTTACCCATCCTTTGTCATCCAAAAACGGATCCCCCCTCTCTCAGCTTTCTTCTTATTTGGTCTCTCGTGCTGAAACCACCACCACCTTCATGACACAGTGCGGCTGTCATTCACACCATTCTGATCCCGCATGTGAGCTAGTAGCCCCATACAAACTTCCCCGGAGAGGACAGGCAAAAAATATATATACATATATGAAAAAAAAAATCAGCATGGGGTGGGATGGTGGGGGGCAGGGAGAAG
>LNAC01000351.1:251238-456651 GCA_002007465.1 Ailurus styani | reverse complement strand
GGAAGAGAAGGCTGGGGGGGGGGGGGAGGGCCTCTAAGCTCTGAGGACCATTGTGTAATTCACCAGAGACCCATCAGCAGTAATTGGCAATCTGTGCAAAAAAGCTACAACCCATTTCGAAGGTAACCAACTTCTCCGTAAAGAGAGAGGTAAAAAAAATAAGAAAAAGAAAAAGAAAGAAAAGAAAAGAAAATCTTCAGAATACCTGGCATTCCTTATTGTGCTGGCTTTTGCCATTCCCAGATAAAGCAATTCATCCTCTGGATTTTCAGTTCTTGAAGCAAGTAGGCCTCCTGTGCTGAATGAGACCCCAGTTTAAAAGCTATGCAGGCTAGGTTTATCCATTTAGCTGGTCAGGTTTAAAGTGTTTTGTAGCTGTGCTGAGAGGCAGCCCTTGTCTAATTCAGAAGGCTTTCCAGAGACTGATGATGCTCAGAGCTTGTTGGTGCTAATGCTTGAGTTTGTGATACACTGAGTGCCCTCCGCTGGAGAAAACAGATTGCACATTAAAGACGGGAACAAGTGAGCCTGTCAGTGGTGTGCAGCCTTCCCTCTCTCAGAAAGGGAAATTAAAGGCACAGGATCTTTTTTTTTCTCTCCAATAATATATATATTATGAAAGCTTTAAGACAAGGAGTTCCATTCAGTGATGGCAAATATTAAGTAAAATACTGACTCTCTAAATATTATCCAGTTAGCAGTTTTTAAAAGTTACCTTGGCTATTTTCCCCCTGCACATAGCACAGACTTATTATCTTTTTTCAACAGAAACAATTTGAGTTTTATTTTTGGTGCTGTCAGTTTACTTACTTATATTTTTTTTAAGCAAACCACATAGAGAAACAATTGTACTTAAGGGAAAAATGTAACTAGATCACTTTTAAGATAGTCATTTTTTAAATTCTAGGTCTAATTTTTAAATTCCCAACTTTTGATAGTTAAATATTCTGTAATTTTGCACATCTTATTGAGCAGTCTAGATCATTACTTTCTAAAAGTGTACATTCTTAGTCTTAAAGTAGTTATCTTTAATACTATATTGCCCAAATGTGCAGGTATTTAAGAGAGACTAAATGTTACTTTAATAAGAGTATTATTCAGAGTATAATTGACATCCTTAGTGGAGTCGCTATGTTTTAAAATCATCCACATTAATAATGCAGATTATTCTTATGCAAGTTACTTATAACATGCAATTCCAGAAAAACAAAAGCATGTGAGTTCTACATTGCTGTTGTATTTATCTAAAATTTGCAAAATATCCTCAAAATTAGAAAGGATAAAATGATGAAACACTTGAAATATGTATTTTTAAAAGCCTATACCTTCCTTCAACTTGTACTGGACTTTGAAAAAAAAATAATCATGCATCACCTTCCATTTTGTTTCTCTTCTTTATTTGTTTATTTCATAATCCTCTGGCAGAGAATTTTTGGAACAATCCAAAAGAATGAACCAATGTAATACAGAGAGAGAATACTGGATAAGATTACTAATCTAATTTAGCAGGTGTGAGAAGTTAAAATAAATTTTACATAAGTACCTAGAATTGCTATGGATCAGTGAAAATGAATCTTTTTAGAAATATTTCTTGGTTTTAGAATAAGTGCCAAAATATTAGTAAGGAGGGCTTATTATATAAAAAACATAAATAATTTGATTCAGATTTACGAGTAGGCAGTAACAGGCAATTATCTAATTACTAAGATTTTTCAAGAAAAGAAAGAGATAATATGTCTCCCAAATATACCCCTTTCCCATTAACTGATACCTGAATTCTATTTCAGAAATGTATACTTTTGGCTTAAGGCACAAAACCTATTGAAATGCAAATGAATACCCAAAGAGGCAATATTATTTGGTTAATAAAAGAGGTATACCTTTCTAAGGAAACAAAATAAATGATACACATATAATTTGTTCATAGTAGTATAGTTTACACAGAAACAAAAACCTCACCCTAATATTCAATGACAGAGGATCAGTTCAGGAAATATAAATATATTCATCATTAGAATATATGCTGCCATTAAAATGAAATCACTTGTATTTGCTGACAGGGAATGATAACCACAATGTAAAAAGTAAAGAGAGGAGAGGGAGAGAACCCAGTCCTAGGGGAGGATTAAGGGAGTCTATTTCTGTACATGTTTTTACTTGTGTGGGGGCAAAATAAAATGTACAAAGCAGATTTTCCTGGGAGATGAATTTTGGATGGATTTCATTTCATTTTTATGATTTTTTTGGTCTATTTGTATTTTCTAACATTTTAAAATAAGGTGACTATGTGGTACATGTGACATACGTACGTACATATATGTATGCATGTATGTGTAAATTTTCCTTTGTTGGAATATAAGCCATGAGAACAGCTTTTGATAGTGGATTGGAAAAATCTCATGATGTTACCCACATTTATGGTGTAATAACCATTAAAATTCAAGTTTTCTTTGAAATACTAAGATCTAATAGATGCTATATTCCAAAGCAGATACTAAATCATATGCAGATTTTACAAAAAGGATGTTGTCAAAAATCAATTATACATTGTGTCTTTTGAAGACATTGTGAAGGCATAAAAGGCCCAAGAAAGTTAACAGTGACAAAAGATGTTGTGTGGATGACTTCACTGGAAAGAGTTGTCCTGGCATTACCTACAAGTGTACACACACACACACACACACACACACACACCCTTCACCCAAGGAAAGAGGCAGGGTATATTGACACCTCAGCTTCACCGTGGTATGTTAAAAATAAAACAAAAGGTCCAAATATGGAGCCACTTATGCTAAGCCTCATTTCGCTGAACCACAATTTAACTTATTTACAGTTTTGGCCACTCCCAGAAATGGAATCTTACCCCAGTCCATAAGGAATCACCTAGTCAGCACTAGTAAGGTAATCTGCCTGATAGATCTTGTCATCTCCTGAAGGAAAGTGAGTTTGTCACAATCAATCTGCCTTTTTCTAATATAATTTCTTAGTCCTGCTCTCTTTGGTCTATAAGAGTCTTTCATTTTTACCATTTCTCAGAGCCCCTTTCTGTCTGCTGGATGGAATGCTGTCCAACTCATGAATCACTGAATAAAGGCAATAAGATATTTATTATCAGAATTAACAGAGTTGAATTTTGTTTGTTTTTTTAACAGTTTTGGCATCAGTGATGGGATCCAAAGGAAATGTGGGGGATATCAAGAAAGACAGGCACTGTTACTCATGAATCCTTTGAATTCTTGGTTCTTGCCATTTCCTAGGAGGTAAGTTCCTCTCAGTTCTGACTTCTGCTTTCTTTGCATTGAACTCCTAATCTTTTTTTTTTTTTTAAATATTTTATTTATTTATTTCACAGAGGGAGAGAGATCACAAGGAGGCAGAGAGACAGGCAGAGAGAGAGGGGGAAGCAGGCTCCCCACCGAGCAGGGAGCCCGATATGGGCCTCGATCCCAGGACCCTGAGATCACGACCTGAGCCGAAAGCAGAGGCTTTAACCCACTGAGCCACCCAGGCGCCCTGAACTCCTAATCTAATTGGCTTTCTAGTTCAGAGCAGGTCAAACCTAAGCCCCTAGCTCTTGGTTCAGTACCTAGATGCCATATTGGGAACTGTGGGTGGTTCAGTCTGCAGTTTTTCATTTGACTGAAATCCCAGTCTGCAGTTCCCATTTGTTGGGTCCTTTTCCCAGTCCTCAGTTCCACAATGGAAACTGCTGGTGGGGTACAAATGCCATCTCTTGTCCAGGTTACTGTTGGTTTCTGTTAATAAGAACATGACATAAAGGCTATTGCTAATGGGAATCTTGAAAGCCAAAGCCACAGAATTGGTGGACATGGGTCAAGCACTTAAAAGCTGTTAGGGCACTTGCCACCTAACTCTAAAACTCTCATGTTGGGATTAGGTGGCCATGGAATGAGTTAGACTGATACTGGGTCACCTGCCAACCTTAAGAAAATTTCCATGTAATGAGGTATACTGTAAAATGCCACACAATCCTCAACCCAGTGACACATCCCTAGTAGGTATTATTAATTTTGCCCTGAGAGACCCAAGGCTTACCTATAAGAAATGGAATCCTCACATTCCAAAGATTTGAGAGTGCCACCTTCTGGCACACCTGCTTATTTTATGTCTAAGTAATGTGGGTCTCAGAAGCCATAGATATCTACAAAAGTGGAAAAATCTAACGACAAACTAGAATTATAATGGTCATTATGGGTAATGTTCCAATTAGACAAGATAGTTCATTTAAGAAGTACACTTGAAAATAAGAATTCTCAAAACAAACAAATAGAATGGGATATCAATTTTAATCGGCACGCAGAAACCTCCAGAAGCTTTCAAAATTCCAAAATAGCTTCATTGAAATATTTGCTACAAAAGCCTAATGATAAAGATATAAAAAAACAGGGCTATCAGACTGAAGTAACTCCTACTGCTCCCCTTTGTCCTCCTTGACCTGAGTACTCAGTCTATTCATCCTCTGTCTGAATTGTCTTTCCACAATAGGACCATAAACAAAAGTCCACCAAGTTAGTGGCCTTACAGACACCTCCGTACATACTCTTGAGGGAGGCCCCCATGTGGGCCCCTCTCAGGATTAATAGAAGCAAGAAGGATTTTCTGGTAAACTGCTACATTACTTCCTTAAACAGGGAAAAAGAAATGTGTCTTTCTTTTGGTTATCTTTGGGGGTGGCTCCGGATCTTGGGAGGTAATATCTTCTCCATCCTCTTTGGGAGTGCCTCTTGGGTTTATGTGTCCTTCAATACCACCAGGAATATTTATTGTTTGTCCGAGGCAGAAACCAATGGTTTTTGCTTGTTTGTTTGTTTTTCCGACAAGATATTTCAAAGGATTTTTTATAAGTATCTCAGAGGCCAGAAGTCAGCCAAATTGAAAGCTGATATTCGGAGCCTGACAAGAAATTTTCTTAAACCTCCTCCCCTAAGCTAAATGTACCCAGAGGGAAAGAAAAAGATTTGAAAGAGAAAGCTCTAAATCTAGAATATGGGAGTCTTTTAATTCCATTTTAGTTGAAGAACTTCTCCCGGGTATAAAGAAACAAACAGAATAATTTAGTTGGATGGGCAGTTCAACCTCTAGATGTCATTCAGGCTGCAAGCCAATTCTTTGCAGAATTAAAAACAATTCTCCTTATCTTACAATTGTTTACAAAACCAGAAATGTCACTCTAGAAATAATTCAAAGTCCACCTATCATTTTAACCAATCCCAAAACCTCACCTATTAATCTCAAAATGAAAGCTTATATTGAAAAATTCTGGCCTTAAGAAACAAAAGGGCTTCTTGAAGGAACTGACATTCTTTCTCTGTGCCTTTGAGATGTAAATATTCTACCCACTCTTCTCTGGAAATTCTCATCTAAACCATCTCTGTGAAATGCAGACGTGAGGGGGCAACTCATTAAGAAAGAGGTTATTTGGGTATTTGAAATTTAGGCAAATGAAAAACCATGTCTTCTCCAAAAAAATTGATAAAAGGCTTTAGTCGTCTGAGCAGGTAACCTTAACTTATTCCATCTGCCAGAAACAGGATTTGTATCCAACTGCTCTTCCATAAAGTATAATATAAAGTGAATTAAAACAGGGTTGGATTGGCTTTCACTTTCAGAGTCTGTCTGGATAAAAAATATGCACATGTGTTTTCTACACAAGAAAGGACTATATGAGAAAGTGTCAGCGTGAAGCCATTTTAAATCCTGGTGATACCCCCAACAGAAAGTTTTGATAAGTGCACTGCCCAAACAAAGAGACAAATAAACAAAAAAACAGAAACCCATCAAATCTGGACAGGTACTAGATAAATGAAAAAAAAAAGTGTCATTCTTGTCAGGGGAAATCTGGTCCATTATTCCTAATAGGGCTATAAAGGATCTATCAATGTGTCCATGAAAAAGAGAAATGTCTTTTAACATCCTCTGGGGCTAGAGATCAAAAAAACCTTTTTAAAATTGTTAGGTCAACCAACAAGTTTCTTGGAAAGGTTGAAATGGTAGTAAGGGTGGGAGGAGTTAAGAAAGAATGAAAGAAATTGACCATACTTTTTTTATTCCTAGGTGGTAGACAGCCCACCTGTAACTGATCCTACACTGGAACAGGATAACAATATTTAAATGTGAGCTTTATATGAAATATGGTATATTGATTAATATGGTGGATCTAATATTTCCATTTACCTTTTGAGACTTTATGAACTAAATATATAATAGGAATTTTTGAATTTTAATTTTTGTAATAATAGCATTTTGTTACACTCAGAGAGCACTCAGTGACCTCACCTTGATAATTTGAAACTAACCATGGTAGGAGTATTCACACCAAGGAAATCAGCAAAAAGCTAAAATTTAAAATATGACTTATTACTTTGTTGAGTATCTATACTTAAGGTGATGTTGAAAATATTAGTAATATATATTAAACTTAAAAGTGTAATGTTAGTAGCCACTCAGTTATAAATAGATTGTATGTAATTATAAAGGGCTATTAAATATAAATTATAATATATACATATAATTTCAAATATGTAATATTTGAAAACTATGATATGATTGGGCAAAAAAATTACCATGTCACTGACAAACAAGCAAAATTCCAACATATGTCTACATTGTTTCACTTCTGCCTTACTCATTAATATAAGCAAAAATATCAGACCATATTCATGTTGGAATAATACTTAGAGAGCCAGTTGTTAAATATTTACCAGCAAACCACTGTGCCTACAGTTCTAGATCTGTATTGTTCCAACAGTGAACTAGTTTGAACACATAAATACTAGTGGTGACCTGGTTCAATAAATATATCAAAAGTTCAATCAATTATTATCATCATAATCAATGTCACTTTCAATATTGTCAATATCTTCTTTCTTTCCTACGATATATTTTGTTCTCTCCAATTAAAAATTAAAAGCCTTGTCAATTAAGAAATTTGAAATTACAAGTGAAAGAAATCTCAATTCAAACTCAATAAAAATAAAATGGAAAACTATTTTAGTTTGTGTAAATCAAAATTCCATAGATATAGCTGGATTCAGAAATTCAAAGTATCATTGATAACATTTCCTTTGATCCATTTCTCAGGCTTAATTTCTCATGTATTATTTCGATTGCAATTCTGGTTTCAAAACATCTCTACTAGCCCTGGCTCCATGTATAGTAAGATTCAAGAATAATAAATGTTTCATTGTATGAAGTGACTCTAGAAGAGTCTTTTTTTTTTTTTCCCTCCTACTTATGAATAATTTTCTGTGACAAGGATTTGGCCTCCCTGGGTAGTTTACATTAAGGTCATGTACTCTACCACTGGTGCTGGGAATAGCTTCCTAAAAAAAAAGGTACTAGGGATGCCTGGCTGGCTTGATCTCAGGGTTATGAGTTCAAGCCCCACATTGGGACCTACAGCTTACTTAAAAACAAAAGTCACAAAACAGCAACAACAACAAAAAACATGTGCTGAGGGGCACCTGGGTGGCTCAGTGGGTTAAGCCTCTGCCTTTGGCCCAGGTCATGATCCCAGGGCCCTGGGATTGAGCACCACACCAGGCTTTGAAGCGGAAAGCCTGCTTCCCCCTCTGTCTCTGCCTGCCTCTCTGCCTACTTGTGATCTCTCTCTCTCTGTCAAATAAATAGATAAAATCTTTAAAAAAAAAAAAAGTGCTGAAAGAGGAAGGAAAGTGATGTGTACATCTCTTGGAAAGTATAAAGTCATTACTAAAAAGGGGCTGCCCTGCCAGGGCACACCTTGAATCCAGTTGGGGACCATGAAAATAATTCTCACTAAGGACTAGGAGCAGAATTTATGTAGCACTTCCAGGTCAAGATGGTCAAAGACAGAGTCCCTTTCTTCTTCTTCAAAGCAGAACCCAGGATTCTAAAACCCTGTTAAACTACTGGACTACAGGGGATTATTTACGTTGCAGTATGAATGGGACAAGCAGTAATGATGGTTATTGGGAGCTAAAAATAAACACCATGAAAATAAATACACAAACCAAACATATAAAATAAAAAAACAAAAATAAACCAAATAACAAAGCATAACAACATCCCAGTAAGTTTTTGCTCTTGCTCTACCCTGCCATTAGGATGTGGTGGTACCTGTGATTTCTTTATTCTCAATATGTAAAGCTCTTCCTATACTGATTTACCAAATATTCCTAAACCTCCTCCTAACTTCACTCTCAAATGGTAATGAAGCAAAATTAATGTATTGTGCCTGATTTTTTCTACACACACATGCATGCACATGTACACACATACTGAAAGCCACACCATACATGTATGTGCTTAAAAATAATTTACTAATCAAGATACATTTAAATTATGTACATAATTGAATTTTAATATGAAGAGGAAACTTGAATCCCTTTATCAAAATGAATGACTTTTTCTCCCTTTTCAATTTACTTACCATGGTTTAACTTTACTTCATTTCTGATATTAGTGATAATTAGTCACTTAACTTCTTAAAAATTTAAAGAAAAATAACATCTTATTATATGTGTTTGGCTGAATTCAGGAATCCCAATGTCTATACTCAAAACCTTTAATCCCAATGTGTATTTTAAGTTAATGTTCATATTATTAATATAGTCACAGTAAAAGTTGTATTGAAACACAAACATAAAAATGAACTCTGGGAGCGCCTGGGTGGCTCAGTCGTTAAGTGTCTGCCTTCAGCTCAGGTCATGATCTCAGGGTCCTGGGATAGAGCCCTGCTCAGCAGGAAGCCTCTTTCTCCCTCTCCCACTCCCCCTGCTTGTGTTCTTGCTCTTGCTGTGTCTCTCTCTGTCAAATAAAAAAAAAAAAATTAAAAAAAAATGAATGCTGTGTCTCATTTTATTACCCAATGAACTTATAAAATTTAAAAAAATTGGTAATGTATTATAGGATATTAATAAGTAGATAATGATAATGTAAAACATAAGAAAATAGGGATGGGGCAGATGGAAATTGACTATTAAACCAATAAAATGAAAATAAATGTAAGATTTATAGATGATAAATTTTAATAAATGAAAAAAGAAGTTATGAAACAGAATAATGGGTGAAAATTTATTTTGGAGAATAGAGAAAGGAATCTTTAAAAATAATATTTCAATGGGTTTTCAAGTAAAATGCTCTTACATATTTGTGAAACAGATAAATTACCAAAGTTGAGAATACTAAAGGAATGAGTAGGAGTGAACTAGGTAAACATTAAGGATAAAGGGAAAAGAATACATCAGAGAAAAAAACAAAGTAGTATGAGAAGAGGTGAATGTTTGGCTTGTTTGAATACATAATGGGAAAAAACAAATAATACAAACAGACTCACAGATGATTCAATATTAGAGTTACCAGATACAGACTTAAAGATAATTGTGACTACTATCTTTAAAAAATATATATATCACAAATTGGGGATTCTGGCAGATAAATGGAGTTTTTAAATAAGAATCAAATCAAGAGGGGAGCCTGGGTGGCTCAGTGGGTTAAAGTCTGCTTTCGGCTCAGGTCATGATCTCAGGGTCCCGGGATTGAGCCTGCTCAGCAGGGTGCCTGCTTCCTCCTCTCTCTGCCTGCCTCTCTGCCTACTTGCAATCTCTCTCTCTCTGTCAAATAAATAAATAAAATCTTAAAAAAAAATCAAATCAAAATTACAAGCCTAAAAACAGAATAATTGAAAATAAGTGAAATTAATTAGAGATTTAAGTCAAAATTAGGCAGAGCTGAATGGAAGATTATGTAGTGAACAAGATAAAATAATGATGTGAAATTTGGTTCAGGGGCTTTCATTTTATATATGTATTTATCTTTTATTTTTCTTATCACACATAGAAAACATTTTACTAATCTGAAAATATTTTTAATAAAGCAATATTACTCTGGTTTTTTTTTCTTTATTGGATTTTGCTTAATAATATTCTGGCAGTATATTTAATTGATGTCTCAGCATATACTGTTTAAACAACACTAATATGAAGACACAGATATAGAACCTAAAATTAAGCTTAATAGCCTTTCAAAATCCCATAAATGTTAACAGTGCAGCTATGGATAGAACTCAGTGCATGTACAATGACATATTGTTTACATAACATGAATATTTTGTATGTTATAGTCAACAATGGCAACATCAATTGGAAATTCTATTACCTAGAGGTAATTCTTGGCTCAATTATTTATAATCATTTGTTTGTCTTCAATGTCTGTCATTTTCATGAACTTTGAGGTGATGTCAGAAATTGCACAAAGAAGGACTGACAAATTCTTATATGAAAATGCACAGCTTTGCTTCAGTGAAAATTTTAAAAAGAAAGTGATAGCAATAGATCAAGGCTTTGTATCCATATGATATTTTAAATGGTTACAATAATAATGGGGTAATAAGCAATCAGAAATTCTGAAAGTCAGACTGGAAAAAATATAAAATACATATCCCTAAGAAAAAAATAAAAGTTAAACCACATACTAACTGTATTATCTGATATTACATTTTAAAAAATACTACAAACGTTTTTGTTTGCTGTCAAAGCTACATCTATAGTGGAACTATAAATTAGAATAATTATTTTGTCATGTACCCAGCAGTATGTATCAAGGTCCATACAAACGAGCCTAACCTTTAACTTAGTGTAACCATTCTAAAATATCTTTTTTTTAATATTTTATTTATTTATATACCAGAGAGAGATCACAAGTAGGTAGAGAGGCAGGCAGAGAGAGGAGGAGGCAGGCTCCCTGCTGAGCAGGGATCCTGAGGCGGGGCTCGATCCCAGGACCCTGAGATCATGACCCGAGCTGAAGGCAGAGGCTTAACCCACTGACCCATCCAGGCACCTCTCCATTCTAAAATATCTTAAAATAAAAGAACACATATTCAAACATATGCAGTGCTGTGTTATTAGAAAGATAAGGAAAAATAAGTCACGAAATAAACTTCAAAAAAACTAGATTATTTTACTGAAACATGACATATTAATCTATAAAATATTCGTACCCACTAAAATATAAAAATAATAATGACAAAAGCAAAATAGTATTCATTTTATTAATTATAACCATGTAAAAAAATCTAAATTTATACTGAAAAAAAAGAGTTAAAGTAACACAGAAAAAATTGGCTAAATAAATTTGTAATTTTTTGGTAATTTCTCTATGGTTATAATTCACTTTCTGCAATACATATGAATTAGAAGGATAGAAGATGATACCAGAAGAGTGTTCCTTTCACCCTAAATTATGACAAATTAATTTCAGGTATCAATCAATTTTCTGACTTTATTGTAGAATAATCTGGAATAGTCTGGAAGTGATTTTAAACTAAATGTCTTTCCTGGTTACATAAAAATTGGACATCTATTACAGGAGGCTAATTGTTTATAGGTATTTTACACCCCACTCTCCTTTTTGTGTCTGAGCCATGCTGATAAATCTCTTTACCTTTTACATCTTATGTTTATCTTCTTTAAGAAAGGGGGTAGTAAAACAAAATTTTATAGAGGAGATATTTCTAGGGTTAAGCAAATAATTACTGCAAAACATAGAAAGACCTATAAAATGCTTAGTTCTAGTATAATATCTGCAGTAGGATTCAGGCTTGTATAGCTGGTAAAAAATATATTTAGTAAGTAAGTATTAGTGTTTATCATTTTCTGTATATTGTCCTGACATATCTAGTAATTAATACTTTGATAACTATCATCATACTGCTATTGTTGATTGGCTTTAGGCTTTCACAAAGGGAGGCTTATAATACCTCCCATAAACAAAAGTTTTATAATTATTCACTAGGTAATTATATTCCTTGTCATCATATGAATAGCATTTATTTGTGTATGGTTTTCTATGAAGTACTATACATAACAATTTTAATTGAAATAGCCCAACGAGGTATTCTGTATCAACTAATGCTTAAAGATAACATCAATCAATATTCTTTCTCTTTCTGCCATATTGGTACATATTTTTCAAATGAAAGTAAAACAGTATTTGAAAAGGTATATGAAAATTGAAGTAAAAAGAATATAGATTTACATTATAATGCAGCGCTACTATTTCTCCATTTAAGAAAAACTTACTGAGTAGGCATTGTATCAGTGAACAAAAAAATTATCTCTGTCTTTAAGTAGCTGGATATAAAAAATTTAAGTTAACCAGTCCTTATTCAAGGTCTTTATCTATAAAATGAAAAAAATAGGATAATAGTTATATAATTTCTAAGGGTGTTTTGGGCATTCAGTGTGTAAACCTCTATCTATATCAATATCCACATATTGATAAGTATAGCAATATGTTTGTGTTTAATTAATGCAAGTTCAGTGTTTTGCCTGATAGATTTAATAACATTCAACTGAGACTGTCTGTATATAGTTTCGTATTTTTTACTATCAAGTTTTTTCTTGAAGGAGACAATAGTCTTTATACTTCTTTCTTTAATTGACTGTCATTAACAGTACATTACCAGGCCTGTTCAAATCTTTCAGTCAAACTTGTCTTATTGCATTGGTACTCTCACTAAGGGGACCTGTGGCATGGTCCACACTCAACTACAAGCCGGCAAAATGACCTTAGTAATATCACAATTTTAGTATTCTTTTTCCTATCATATCTAAATGAAAGCATCACATTGCTGCTAAACAGTCTCTGATTAATTCATACTAACTGAATTACAGCAAACAAACAATAGGTTATAAATATGAAGGAAATATAAGAAAATATTTAGTTATCTTGCTTCCTCAGAAGCTCTAACGAAATTATGTCTACCACGGGCTATTTTACCAGACACTAAAAATTCCTCCATCTATCTCATATATAAAATAAAAATGTTTGGAAATAACCTTTTGGTGAATTAGATGAGAAGACATTAAACTGCCACCTACCTAAATTTAAGTCTTCCATAAGTCAATTCATGACTTCACAAATTAGCCCTTTATTTTTAAACAAACAAAGAGAAAAGCTCTCAACTGAAAAAAATTATCTTAACTATCTTCCAATATAAGCTCCTAATTTGTAGCCATACAAAGCCCAACTGGGGGAGAAAAACAAAAAAACTTAAAAGTTGAGCTTCTATGTAAACAGGTTGTAGCACCCTCAGAGTCCGTTTTGTATTTACTCAGGAAAGTGAGATACATGTTTTTGTTATAAGGTCCCCAAATGAGCCTGAGTCACTCTCATTTAAAGCAGACAGCATAAAGTTAATAGTGAGTGACAACGGCAAATGAATAAAAAGAACATGCTTCTGCTGCATAGAGTAGATTTCATTCCATTCAGCAGGAGCATAAGTAACAAGGCAACAGGAACTTCGATGCTTATCACAGCAATTCCTATACCCTCTGGGTTTAATGATTAACACATAATTAGAATATAAAAAAGATCTAGATATTTCCTTGAAATGCATGTCCCATCAGGAAATACTTATATGCTAAAATTACTGATTTCTTATAGATGTTTCTACGTATACACACAAACACCTGCCTCCCCCACACAAACATACGTGATTGATTTATGCATTTTACGACTTGCTGTAAATTACTGCCCATGAAAATATAGTTGTATATAAAACATTTTTTCCAATAGAAAATTCTCACATCTTATTTATGATTGGCCACTGCAGTAATAATAATAATAATAATAATAATAATAATAATAATAATAATAAACCCCCAAAGAAACCTCAATGTAACTAGCAATTAATAGAGGAATTTGAAGGAAATTAATGGGGACATTAAGAAGAAACTGGAAGGATTTCAGGGCTTAACTGCTATTTAGATACTAGCTATGAGTACAAGTTTGGCCTCTTTATTTAAAAATTCAGAACACCACTTTTCACATCTGTATGCAGTCTTATAAAATTTAATAGATTTAATAAAGGTAATAGCAAAAATGAATAGTTATTAGTAAGCTGAAACATGTAGACATGGAAATTCAACAAGCTAACTACAACATATTTCTCAGAAAACATGAATAAATTTAAATTTAGAGGAAGGCAGTGACACAAGCTGTGTAATGGTCCCAAGATAACACCCTTCAGGGCACCCCACTTTGCTTGTCAACACTGGTGCTATCACCTACTAGCCCTGTGCCCCAGCAGGGAGAGACCTAAGCCAGCAGCTGATACCAAGCTTTTAATTGGAAGGACTGACTGTACCAACAACCAAAGGAATACTTCAACTAAATATGGACTTTATTTCTTTCATCTCCTCTTTGCCTGAAACAATAGTGTAATTAATCTATCATTGTTTGGAGTATGTTATTTCTTTATTGGCTTATTAAGAGACATTACCCTGTAAATTACTGGCTTGAAAAATATTATTATAAATTATATTTCCTACAGTAAACCTGTGTTGAATAAGTTATTGACACAGACTTTTAAAATTCACAGAACTGAAAAAATGATTCTAAAATCTGTATGGAACCACAAAAGTTTGTGGATAGCTAAAGCAACCTTGAAAAAGAAGAAAAAAGCTTCAGAGGTTTCACACTCCCTGATTTCAAACTATACAAAAAGCTAGAGTGATCAAAACACTGTAGCATTGGTACAAAAACAGACATACAGATCAGTGGAATAGAACTAAGAACCCAGAAATAAATCATACATATATTTGTAATTAATCTACAGCAAATGAGCCAAGAACATACAATGGAGAAAGGACAGTATTTTCAATAAATGGTGTTTGGAAAACTGGACAGTACCTGCAAAAAAATGAAAATAGACTACTATCTTACACCATATACAAAATTTAGCTCAAATAAAGAGCTGAATGTAAGACCTGAAATCATAAAATTCTTTGAAAGAAACTTAAGCAGTAAACTACTTGACATCAGTCTTGGCAAATTCTTTGTGGATCTGACTCCAAAGTCAAGGGAAACAAAAGCAAAAATAAACAAATGAAACTATATCCAACTAAAAAGCTTCTGCATAGCAAAGGAAACCATCATCAAAGTGAAAAGGCAACCTACTGAATGGGAGAAGATATTTGGAAGTAATATATCTGGTATGCGGTTAATATCTAAAATAGGAACTCATACAACTCAATAGCAAAAAACAGCTCACTTAAAAAATGGGCAGAAGACATGAACAGACATTTCTCTAAAGAAAACACAGAGATGGCTAACAGGCACATGAAAAGATGTTCAATATAACTCATTAGGTAAACTCAAATCAAAATCACAATGAGGTATCACTGAACACCTGTTAGAATGGCTATTATCAAAAAGACAGGAATTAATCAGTGCTGGAGAAAATGTGGAGAAAAGGGCACCTTGGTAAACTGTTGGTAGGACTGTGAACTGGTGCAGTCACTATGGAAAACAATATGGAGATTCCTCAAGAAATTAAGAATAGAACTACAGCATGAACCAGCTATTCTATTATGAGTATCCAGGAATTCAAAAACACTAATTTGAAAAGACATATGCGCCCCTGTGTTCACTGCAGCATTATTTATAAAAACCAAGACATGGAAACAGCCTAATTGTGTCCTTTGATAGACAAATGGATAAAGATGTGACATATTTATACAATGGAATATTACTCAGCCATAAAAATGAATTAAATCTCGCCATCTATAACAACAGGGATGGAACTTGAGGGTATTATGTCAAGTGAAACATAATCACTCAGACAGAGAAAGATGAAGACCATACAATTTTACTCATATGTAGAATCTAAGAAAACAAAACAAAAGAAAAACAAAGTTAAAAAAACAAATTCATAGATACAGAGAACTGACTAGTGGTTACCAGAGGGAAAGGGGGTGGAGAGTGGGCAAAAGGGGTAAAGGAGGTCAACCGTATGGGGACGGATGGTAACAAGACTTTTAGCAGTGATCACTTTGTAGTGTATACAGATGTAGAAGGTGCTGTACGCTTGAAACTTAGATAATTAAAGAGAGAAGAAGCTTTAGAAATTTCAGGAGTTTGTATTCCCTAATTAGAAGAGAAATGAAACAGATTTCTCACTCTGATTAGGCAAGTACCTCATTTCAGTAACGGGGACATGAGAGGTTTTTTCAGAGGACAAATGGACGGGGAAGACACATGCACTATCCCTCAATACAAAAGCTAAAACAAAGATGATTTGTTTCATCCATTTAGATGTGCAACTCTAGGTTTCATCTGAAGTGCAGCTGGCAGTGAAGGGGTATAAGAGGTCAGCTCTTTATTGCCTGTGAAGGCTATGTAATCACACATTAGAATTGATAACAATCACCAAAATGAAAACAATTAACATCTATTTAACACTTGCTTTACTCCAGTCACTACTCTAAACAGTCTAATTTTTTTGTTACAACATATGCTATAGGTACTGTTAATATTTTCATTTTGCAGATGAACAAACAAAGCCATGGGTTTTTTAAATAAATTTGTCAAGATTGTACAGCTAATTCAAGACAAAGCCATTATTAGAACTCATGTTGTTGGGACTCCAGAGCCCATGCCCTTAGCCTCTATGTTGGCCCACTGCAAGCTCATCGAGACCAGTTGCTCCTGACAGTGTAGGGAAACACAAGCAGGAGCCATAAGTCTTCATGGTCCTGGAGACAGATTCAGTCCTGACAAGGTTTGACTTTTACACTAAACTAAAGTTGTATGGACAATAACTAATCCGCTGAGCTAAATTAATCAATGAACTCAACGCTGAGTCAAAGAAAGTGTGGGAGCTGTAACCTCTGAGCATCTCTCCTCTGACGATGGGTTTGTGTAGGCTGAAATCTCCAGCAAAGGGACAATGGAGAGTACTGAACTGCTTCCAAGAAGGACTGAGCACATTTCTAGTTCCTGTAGAGGCTGGTATCATTCACACAAAAACTGAACTGAACGATGAGACATCACATCATGGAAGGCTGGTGGGCTGAGGTCCACCAGACTTTCCAACATACGTTTTTAACCAAGCAATTGACCTCAACGCAAAATTAGAATACTTAGAAGAGAGTTCTCTTTTTGTTCTCAAATTCCATTCTCTTTCCAGCCACATATTTTACAAATGCAATTTCCTGACTAAAAAAAATGGATTAGGGAGGTCCTTGGGTGGCTCAGTCGTTAAGTGTCTGCCTTTGTCTCAGGTCATAAACCAGGGTCCTGGGATCAAGCCCCATATCGGCTCTTTGCTCAGCGGAGAGCCTGCTTCTCTCTCTCCCTCTACTGCCACTCTGCCTACTTGTGCTGTCTGTCAAATAAATAAATAAAATATTTTTTAAAAATGGATTAGGGCACCTGGGTGGCTCAGTGGGTTAAAGCCTCTGCTTTCGGCTCAGGTCATGATCTCAGGGTCCTGGGATCGAGGCCCGCATCGGGCTCCCTGCTCGGCAGGGAGCCTGCTTCCCCCTCTCTCTCTCTCTGCCTGCCTCTCTGCCTCCTTGTGATCTCTCTCCCTCTGTGAAATAAATAAATAAAATCTTTAAAAAAAATAATAAAAAAAATAAAAATGGATTAGGAAAGATAAGACTATGTTATTCTATGATATACCACTTACTATTAAACTGATAAGAACAGATACTACACATGATATTAGCCAAAAGGCCGAGAAGCGATTATACCACTTACTATTACTTGTTTAGCATGTTAGAAATGGGAGTAAGAATAAATATGACACATATCCAGTTTCAAAGTATTTTCTCTTTCTAAAGGAAATAATGCACATATTTTAAAAGACAGATTAACAAACTATAGAAATGATCCCTGAAAGTATAGTCTTTAATATTTAAAAACTTACAATAAAGTAATTAAACAAGGAGGCCATTCGACTGAGACGGCTCTAACGCTTTATTAGCAGCCTATGTATGCAAACTGAAATTCAAGCCAGAATCAAAGCATTCTAATTCACACATATAAAACTTAACAACCAATCACAAATAGTCAACCAGGTTTTCCCAAATAAGGCATCCTTAAGCTATAACCAATCAAATAATTTCCTTGTTTTGCTTCCAGTATCATCTTTATTTAATCTCTTCCCTAGCTCTTCTTGTCCATGGTATGCTCCTAACTAACCAATTTTGGTTTGGTGCTAATTGATTTGAATTGACGTATGCTCAAATAAACTCTTAAAAGTTTTAATATGCCTCAGTTTTTTTTTTAACATAATGCATGATAAAGGAGTATCATAAAACTAAGTATTATAAGTGTAGAATATGAATGTGGTGGATTACTCCTGTGGCCCATGCATCTTTTGACAGAGAACAAATTTGTAAAGCCGGAAGCCATTTGTCTGTTAACAGAAGTGTCAGCAAAATGCTTGTAATTCAAGTCTTACTAGGCTGTTTAATAATTCAATTATATCATCATTTTAGGTAAAATTGTGACTTAATCATGATATGGAGAATATATCTGAGCTCTAATTTGTTAAATTCTTATCTAATATATCTAATATAAACATTCAAGTCATGAGATTTTTGCATCATTATTTGCATATCAGTATAGAAACATAATTAGGTGACTAGATATTACATGATGTACATAGAGATGTATATTATTATAACTACAAAAAAGTGGATATTATTTAAATAACTCAAATTATGTACTGAATGCTATTTTCAAAATTCTATGGTAATGAGAAGATTGCTGAATTAAGCAATTATTTAGTATCTTAATAATATAGCTAATTTTAGTGGGCATTACTGATGTGTAAAGCCTATGCGTAAATTTCAGGGCAGCGTTCTTGAATAACAAAGAAATACTATGTTCAATATTTCTATTATGTAATAAAATCACATATTATCAGTATTCAGTTTTTACTTTTTAATACCTGCACATACATGGCATTATTTCTACTAGCATGATCTAGCAAACTGTTCCTTGGAGAAAATGTTAAAGCTAATGAAGCTTATTTTATTATTGATTTGTGACTTGTGGCTGATTGACTTGTTAACTTAATAAGTGACTTGACTAAATGCAACATTTAAACACTCTTCCTGGAAATAGACTTCACCAATGATGTCAAAACTGCTGGAGCTACTTTGAAAGAAAATGCTGGGTTCAGTGTTTAAGGGTTTGTTTTTCTTTTCTTTTCTTTTTTTTTAAAGATTTTATTTATTTATTTGACACACAGAGAGAGATTACAAGTAGGCAGAGAGGCAGGCAGAGAGACAGGGAGAGGAGGAAGCAGGCTCCCTGCTGAGCAGAGAGCCCGATGCGGGCCTCGATCCCAGGACGCTGAGATCGTGACCTGAGCCAAAAGCAGAGGCTTTAACCCACTGAGCCACCCAGGCGCCCTAAGGGTTTGTTTTTCATGTCAAGACTAATACTTTAGTGCAGGTTTTTCAAGGTCAGCACTTCTGGCATTTTGGATAATTCTTTTTTTGAGGGCTGTTCTCTGCATTGTAGGATATTCAGCAGCATCACTAGTCTCGAAGCATTAGATACCATTAACAACTTCACATCTTAGTTGTGATGATCTAATATGATATCAGATATTAACAAAATACACCCCTTGCTCCAGTGAGAACCACTTCTCAGCATAAGAGGAGGGTAAAGGACATTCAGAGATCATGAGTCAAGAGCAGAATCTAAGCACAGGAATTTTTCTAGAAAAGTCTTGAGGCACAGAAAACAATATTTAGTATAAATTAAATTGAAGAGTTAAAGTCAATAGCTTTCATTATGTTAAATTATTAAGGATGAAATGATTCTTAATATACATATTTTAAAAAGCCAATCAGCTTTAAGACCAAAATAATTTGGTATCCATACAATTTAAGATAATCTGAATTTCCAAATTAAGAAAATGTAATATGGCAAGATACTGCTATTCTTGACATTTTTTTAAGTCTGAAAACATCACACCGTAAAAGTCTGTGTTCTATAATTTTCAAAATGGAAGAGTAGAATAATTTTGTTTCAGCAAATAACTGACATTTTCAGAATGAGGTATTTTCACATCATCTTACTAATGATGGCATACTTCAATTACTAATTATTTGAAATTTAAGGCTAATTGAAAAAAATGTATCTTTAATAAGAAAGTGATTATTTGACCATCTCAAAATACATATGAATATTATACAAAAGATGGGTGTGTACTAAATTAGTTGTTAGATATTCACTTTTTGAAACTCAGAAAACACAATTGTGACAAAGAATTTAAAACATAGTTTTATTAATATAACTTTTAATTAACATTATCCTTAAATAAAAATCATATTAAAATAGACTTGCATTTACTAGCACCAGCTCCGATTCTTTCCTTAGATAGTAAAAATTATCATTTATATTAAAGATCAGCCTAGAGTTAGTTAATTGTGGCTAGAGTGCTATAAAAATAATTCAAACTTGACAATTCTTAATAAATTTAAAATCTATAATGTGTCAGCCTCAGAACAATTCAACAGACTAAGAAGTCAATTGTCCTTATTCTTAATGTTACTAAGAAAGAAACATACGATGTATGTGATATTCAATTACTACATTAACATGTGCTCGTGTATACTCTGGAGTAGAAAATTAAACTTCTGGCATTTCCACAAGCCAAGATGTGTCAATTCTTAAGACAAGATTTACTAAACATGTCTGTAATGTATCACAGACCCTCTTACAACTTTCACAATGTTCTCCCATGTTGCCTTATTTCTATAAATAGAACTGCTTTGAAAAACAACAGAATATTACAACTACATCATGAAATTCAAGGGATTTCATAGACAAAATATCCAAACACTACCAGTGAGTTTTCTGCCTGTGGAGGGAGAGCTGACAAATGTCTTATGGCACGTCATTCACCATGTGAAGCTAACTCCAAGGCTGCCTGTACACACATATTCAAGTTGAAATTGGCAAGGTAGGGAAATAATAAGTATATTAGGTGGGCTAGATTTCTATAGGAAAACTGTTTAATAAAACTTTCTGTTTTCAGTGACTTTTAAGTTCTTGAAAGCTTTGTTCTAGGCTTTTATGTAAAAGTAAAAGTAAGTTAAAGACCAGGTGTCTCTAGAAAAATGGGAAATGTCTGTATGCCTAACTGGTACTCTTATTGAGGTTGTATCACGTACTTCATGAAAGTTACGGCTGTAGTTATGCTCTAGTGTATGTCTATAATGTTTTTTTCACAAATATTAGATTTACTTGCATTACTTCTGAAAACTGTTTTTTGATTTGGGAAGATCTGCATCCAGGTAGTTAACCAGAGGGGAATCTGATCCAAAACCTAGGGGGAGAAGGAAGAATATCTTGATTTCACATTAGCAGAAAACCCTAAAGGGGAAGAGGCTGAGAGAAGCAAAGACCAATTGGGATGATTTTGCTGACATGTAATTTCAGACTGAGTAACTGTTTGGACCTAAACTGGTTTGGGATTGTTATATTCTGACATAGTATCCTCAGCATCTCAGGCCCAAGGCCATCAGAATCCCAATGGAATCAAAATCCATTGCAGAGATTAGAATAAAAACATGAAAATTTTAGGGAGTAGATGGCTGGATTCAGACAGAGGACAATTGATAGCAGTAAAAGTCATTCTCAGTTGCTGAGGTGAGCTTGTCTCTCGATGGTGGGGACTCTGTGGAGTAGGAAGAGAACAGAGGCCCCACATGTAGCAGCCACATCTGGGTACAATTCCCTTTTGCTTTTCAGTCCCTCACTATAATTTGTCTAAGGTAGAGATTAGTTACTGCTATCACTGTTAAAAAATTAGGGCAAGGTCTGTCTTTTGAATAAGTGGAGCTAACTCATGGAGGTGGCACAAAATCACCAAGACAGACTTACTAATTTGTGGAATATCAGTGGAACATAGGGCACACTCTCTGAAATTTGTTTTGTAAAAATTTTTTTTTAATAATCTCTACACCCAATGTGGGGCTCAAACTCAAAACCCTGAGATCACATGCTCCACCAACTAAGCCAACCACGCACTCCTATAATTATTTAATAATACTTGGGGAGGAGAAACTTGTTTGGGAAAAAAAAAAAGTAAGATAATGAGAAAAACAGAAAGAAGGAAAAAGTGAGAAAGAAGACCAGAAATTTGCAAAATTCAGAGAGATTATCAAAAGATTATAAATTGGTGTAAAATAGCAAATCCTGTCATAAATCTTTAGGCTTCCGCATGCAAAAGGAACCCGTGGAATTAAATGTTCTATGATACACCTCTCCTTTTAACCACAGCTGCTGAGGCAAAGTTCCACTAAATAAAATATAATCCTTTATTTAAAAGCACTGGGTGTTATAAGCAACTAATGAATCATTGAACACTACATCAAAAACTAATGATGTACTATACAGTGGCTAACTGAACATAATAAAAATAAATAAACATAAAATAAAGTAAAAGCTCATGTACTGAGTTTTGTCAATATTATATATTAAATCAGGCACCTTTCTCCACATTGATTATCAATTCTCTTTGTTTCCTAAAATAACACTACATTTATGATTTTTATAGCATTTAGCTTTACCTTTCATGTAATAAATAATAGGTATAAATTGAAAATTTAAAAATACATATTTTGTATAATACTTTCCCCTAAAGATACCCACTATTAATGTCTTCAGTAGAAACTTCAAATTGTATTATGATTAAACATAAGCAAATTCCTATATAATTTACAGAAATACTAAATTGTAAGTCTTTATGAATGACATATTTTTACTAAAAAATACATATGTATTCATATCAACAGGTATTTTCCTGTAACGTTTCTTTAATAGCATATACCCAAATCTATTTAAATGATTCTCTGTTTTTAAATTTTTAAGTGATTCTTCAGGAAAACATCCTGCTTTCCAATAGTTCTATTCTACTTTTGATTTTTTCATTTTAATAATCAAAAGTACAGAAACATGATTAACGACTATGAGAAAGCATTCAAGGAAGTTGCCTTTATGCCTCTGCATTAAGTTCAATATTGGTTAGCTTTAATGCATATTGTTTAATGATTATACTATTTATACATTACTAAGAAATTTCCAAATACTGGTGTGGCATTTTTTAAATTATCTTTTGCTTCAAGAGAGGTAGTCGAATGATTTTTTCTTACATGAACTATTGATAGGTTGAATTATATTTACAGGCATCAAATACTAAGCCATACTTGCACCACAGAATGAAACCTACATTTGAATGTTGTCTTGTTCTCTTAATATATTCATGAAATCTATTTTGGCATCTATTATTTATAATTTTTTTTTAAAGATTTTATTTATTTATTTGACACAGAGAGAGAGATTACAAGTAGGCAGAGAGGCAGGCAGAGAGAGAGACAAGGAGAGGAGGAAGCAGGCTCCCTGCTGAGCAGAGAGCCTGATGCGGGCCTCGATCCCAGGACGCTGAGATCATGACCTGAGCCGAAAGCAGAGGCTTTAACCCACTGAGCCACCCAGGCGCCCTATTTATAATTTCTTATCTGTAACTTTCTCTTTTGCACTTTGTTAGGTTTCCTTATCTATGTTATTCCTGTTTATTTAATTAGAAAACATTCCATCATTTTCTAAACCCTAAACAAACTGAAAGTGCCTTTAATTCTAAAAAATATTTATTGATAAAATAAATATTTATAGATCTCTTTCCCCTGTCAGTATTTCCCACTGTTTCATCAGGGTATTTTTTATTTATAGTATTACTTTTATAATAATTTTATTAATTAAATGTAGCAAAGGTTCTTACTGGTCTTTTCAAATAAACATGCTTAGATTTATTACAGAGCATTTGTTATTTTGTTGAAAAAGTCATTACATTGACTCATCCATTATATTCCTTATTGCTGCACTTTACATTCTAAATTTTAAGTGAATGCTTTTTACATTTCTTAAAAAAATAAAAGTTTAAGAGAGTAACTTTTTCTCATAACATAGTCTTAAAATATCTTAAATATTTTAAATAATATAAATAATTTTTATTTCTCATTTTCAGTTATAACAATATAGTTTTAATTATTTCCTGGGTATGGCATTAATTCTGAAATTTAAAGTTTCCCAAGAGATATAATGTTTTATTTTTTATTGTTATTTCATACATTTATAAATTATGATAAAAAACTGTCCACACTTTTAACTTTAGGGAAGATGTTAGAAGGTTTCTTTAGAATTTATATATAAAATATGAGACCACATATATGTATCACCTTAACATTTTACAATACTTTGGCTTTTATCATATATAAATATAGCAACATTAATATTTTTAATGGCTCAGTAATTTTTTACTTCAGCTGTCAAAAATGATAGTGATATTTTAAATCTCACTATAATTATTTTAACTTATCCTAAGATTTATAATTTTTTGTTTTTTCATAAAATAATGATGCTAATAATACTTGCAAGTTTACCTTAAATTATACATTGCATAAAATCTGAGATGAAGTAAAGCAACTATTTTTTTTTAAAGATCATTTATTTATTTATTTAACAGAGAGAGATCACAAGTATGCAGAGAGGCAGGCAG
Organism: Ailurus styani; assembly: GCA_002007465.1. Lineage (NCBI taxonomy): Eukaryota > Metazoa > Chordata > Mammalia > Carnivora > Ailuridae > Ailurus > Ailurus styani. The sequence continues at coordinate 432,278 of LNAC01000351.1, read as the reverse complement.
AGAGAGAGGAGGAAGCAGGCTCCCTGCCAAGCAGGGAGCCCGATGCGGGCCTCGATCCCAAGACCCTGAGATCATGACCTGAGCTGAAGGCAGAGGCTTTAACCCACTGAGCCACCCAGGCACCCAAAGTAAAGCAATTTTTAATTATTCTGATGATGAGGTTTTGACTATCTTCCTTTATTTTTCCTTTATGTTTTTCACACATCCTTTTCTTTTTTCTCTCTCAAGCACATATTTCAAAACTTCTTCACCTGGGCTCAAATGACTTAGAAGTTAGACGTTCTTTTTTCAAACTGCCAGTCTTGAAGACATGAGGTAACTTGTGTAACCTATACTTAAATAGATATTTCTAAATATGTTTCATAATAATATGATTTACTTAAGGTTCAGATTACTTTCTATAAAATATTTCATTTTATAATTTTAATTTTTCCTGTACCCTAATTTATAGTTAGACAATACCATGCTTTACTAGTACCAATGTTTACTGTCCTTTTTTATCACTGTTATCCTTTTTATTATTTTTTAATTTCATATTCATAAGCAATATTTCCAGAATTGGTGTGTGGGTGGCATACTGAATGAATCTTTGCCTGTCAGATAATCTGTGAGGTGCTTGTAGAAGAATGATGGTTTAGCTGATTTAAATATCTTCAGTCACAATCTTTAACCTAAATTTTGCATTCATCTTTTATTGCCTTCCTGCGTGAAATGAAATTTGAGTCCAACTAGATTCTTTTTCCATCCTTAAGAGATAATATACCTTTTCAGCATGGGTGCTTATGTGATTTTTTTCCCCAACATTAGTGTTTAAAAAAACATTTTAAGCACATGTTCCATATCCTGAACATATAGAAACATTTATAATGTAATAAAAGTAATATAAATTTATAGCTATATACATACTAACAGAAAAAAAGGGCAAAAAGATAGCCAGTGGAGAAAGTTTTAAAAGTTTGATAATTATCCATCCAATGATGAGTTTATAAAAAATAAACCTACATCCTAATAGTGCAATTATTTCATAATACCTGGAAATATATATAAACATGAGGTTTTTTTCACCCAGCAATTCCATTTCTAGGTACTTATTCCAAGGAAATAGTTGAACAAATGCAATGAAGTTACATAGACTATGGTTCTTAAAGTTTTAATCATAATTATTAAGAAATTATACCATACATACTTACAGAAATTATTCTATATAGACCAATGGAATAAAGTAGTGAGTACAGAAACAAAGCTTCACACATATACATGGTCAAATGATTTTTGACAGGGTACCAAGATTATTCCCTGGGGAAAGGACAATACAGTTTTCAACAAATTGTGTTGGGAAACTGAATATCCACATGGAAAAGAATGAATTTGGAATCTTACCTTACATCATATACAAAAATAAGCTCAAAATGGACGAAAGACCTAAACATAAGACCTAAAATAATAAGACCTTTAATGAAAACAGGGGAATCACTTGATAATACTGGATTTGGCAAAGACTAGAAATAGAACAAAAAAAAATCCCAAAATGTATAGGAAACGACCAAAGACCCTAAATAACCAAAGCAATCCTAAAAAAGAACAAAGCAGAGGTACTGCACGTCCTGATTTCAAAATATATTACAAAGCTGTAGTAATCAAAATAGTATGGTATTGGCAATAAAAACAGGAACGTAGAAAAAGGGAACAAAATAAAGAACCCAGAAATAAAACTATACATATAAGGTTAACTAATTTTTGACGAAGGCACCAAGAATACACAATGGGGAAAGGATAGTCTCTTCAATAAACTGAGTTGGGAAACTGGATATTTGTTTATAAAAGAATGGAATTTGACCTCTCCCTCATACAAAAATTAACTGAAAATCAGTTAAACACTTGAACATAAAACCTGAAACCATAAAACTACAAGAAAGCATAAAGGAAAAGCTCCTTGACATTATTAGTCTTGGCAATGATTTCTTAGTTAAGATACCAGAGCAATAGGGGGAAAAAGCTAAAATAAACACATGAGACTAACAATCAAGTCAGGGAAATTTACAAAGCAAAGGAAACAATCAATAAATTGGAGGCAACTTACAGTCTGGGAGAAAATATTTGCATGTATCTGATAATGGGGATAATATACAAAATATAAAAAGAACTTATTCAGCTCATTAGCAAAAAGCAAATAATCCAATTGAAAATGGGCAAAAAACCTAAACAGACATTTTTCCAAGGAAGATATGCAAGTAGCTAACAGATACATGAAAAATACTCAATATCACTAATCATCAGGGAAATGCAAATCAAAACCACAATAAGATATCATCTCATACCTATTAGGATGACCACTATGAAGAAGACAAGAGGTAAGTATTGGTGAGGATGTAGAGTAAAGGGAACCATTATAAATGTTGGTGGGAATATAAATTGGTACAGCCATTTGGAAAACAGCATTGCAGTTCCATAAAAATTAAAAATAGAACCTGTAATTAATATACAATAAGATTACCTCTGCACACATAAAAACTGAAAATGACAAAGGAAAGATCTGCTTACCTATTAAGCCAAATACAAGTCCTAATTTGTATACCAGTGGTTCTCAGGCTCTCAAATTTGAGTGTATATCAGAATACCCTCAAGTGTTTGTGGAACACAGATTACTAGGTCTCCTGCCAATTTCAAACTCATTAGGTTTAGGGTGGCCTCCAAGAATTTGTATTTCTAACAGTTCCTATAAGATGCTGATGCTGCTGGTCCTGGCTTCATACTTGGAAACGACCAATGTATACTGACTTCACTGTGCATGCTCTCTCCATTGTAAATATTAATAAAAATACATCAATAATCAAGTAGATATAAAATCAATGGATGTGAAAATGCAATTCATATGTGTTAAATGGACTATGGAATTCTGAAAATGGTAATGTACCTTTTTGTGGTAAAATAAATTCAGATTAAAACAAAAAGGAGACAGCAGTGCATTTAAGAAGTACTAAAAACATAATAAATTTTAATATGTCTATATAGAATAATTGTTTCTGGTGGGATACATATATTAGCATAATAACTTAGAGATCAATTTTAGAAAATTTATCAATAATCATATATACATATATATGTCATCATCCTTTGATTTAGCACCTTTTCTTGTCAAAACTGATCCTAAGGTAAAAACTTCAAAAAAATTGAAGATATCCATTATAGCATATCTATTTTAAAATTGGATCTAATCATCTAATTATTGTTGTATCTGTGCTTAAGTAAATTGCTTCTATCAATTTAATAATACTATATGACATTTAACTGGCATTTAATGATACTCTGCTGCAATAAGGGAAACATAATTTTAGGTAAGTAAAGAACAAGCCAAATCTGTATGTATATCCATTATGTGGTAATAACTCTATAAAATTATATCTATAGTGGATGGAAGAAAAGATAGTCACTTAAGAAGGATAAAGATTATAAATATCTTTCTTGTCTTACTATTTTTTAAATTGCATATAAACATTTTAAATAAGACAAGCACGCCTCCCTTCCATTTATCAGAGGAAGAGCAACTAGGCTTTTACTTCTTCTTTTATCAAAAAAGGGCTGTTACTATATTTTATTTGGCAAAATCTGGCCATTGGGCCAAATCCAGACAGCTGTTTGCTTTTTGCATGACCTGTAAGCTAAGAAAGGTTTTCAGATTTTTGAATAATAATTTCCCTGTTATTTTTGAGTATAATAGGAAAAACCAAAGTACTAGAATAACTGCCATTATTTGTGAAATAATAAAACAAAAAAGAAAAGTTCAATGAGAGGATCAGCCAACATGACGAATGCTTTCATTTATGTATTTTAGTTTCTTGTACTACAGAAAGATACTTAAATCTTCCCCTGCTTAAAAAACCCATATCCTCCTATTACTTCTTTATGTTTTGATGGCATAATTAGAAATACAAAATGCTACTGTGTCCCCTTCCCTCTCTATTACTAAAGTATTAAATTGTAAAAACAATGTCCTGTACATTTTAAACCAACACACTTAGGGTCATCTTGACTTGGCTACAGCCTTTCTGGGTGTGTAAAAAACACAAAGAGGGCTCCCCTATCCAGGGAGGCCAACCTAGGCTCTGTCATGATTCACTGCCTTAAAATGAACCTACTCACACTCAATGCCAGGATGTGCTGAAAGTCTAAGGAAAAGTATAGTGAAGTGGACCCACCTAAACACAAAGAAAGAGAAGAGGGTACTGAATCTGGCAGGCTCTCCCGCAGAAAACATTTTGGTTTCTTTTAAATTTGCAGGTACTTTATGCAATGCTGCACTGAAAACAACAACAGGAAAAGTGGTTTTCTACTGCCATGATTACTTATGAAATATGAAAACAAGTATGCAATTCAAACATGGCATTTTTTAATGGAAACTGTCTTCTATACTACTAAAAATAAAGTGGTACATGCAGCAAAAGAATTAAGGAGTATAGTAATTATAAAATTAAAAACAAAACAAAAACTGAAGTCTCCTTTTACTCTGACACTTATTCCCTCTCTTTCTAGGGTAAGTACTGCTCAGTTTTTAATTTTTTCTTTTCTGTTCTTTTTTTTTTAAAACAAATATATATTGGAACCAGCATATACGCGTGTTATCTCCCATATAAACACAAAACTGTATTCTATTTTCCCCTTTGCTCTTATGAATTTAATGTATTTTGAAACTCTGTTCATAATACCTTTAAAAATTATGTCATTCTCTCTGCCTGTGTGGTTCACCAGAGATTAAAGGAATCTATACCATAAAATAAATCATATTCCCCTGATTGTGTTCTCGATTCACCTTGATTGAGCTTTCAATGGTCAATTTCAAGAATTGATCAAATCTTTCGAACAAATAACTTTTACTAATAATTAGTGTAATTTTGAATAATCAAATATTTACATAACTGTTATTTTAAAACTTATTAGCATGAGATGAGATTCAGTCATTCTCTCAAGATACATCTTTGACAGTGCCAGGTGCCAGTCACTGAGATAGAACACACTTTAGGAAGGCAAAAGTCACTCAGACATATGCAAGCAAATGCAGAGAATTATTCTGCCTTCTGTATGGATGGAGGTCTTTGCTGGGTTTGGAATCTGGAGCCGATAAAGGTTCTTCTATAGACATGAGTTGCTCCTTCTCTGTATCTTTCAAACTCAGGCAAAATTGAAACAGGATTCATTTATATTTATTGCCTTATTCTTTATCCATATAGATACACAGAATAAAGATTCACAAGATGAAGAAAGAATCTGACACAGCTTAACAGATGTTGATCATACAGGCTTGTTTTGGAAGAAAGAAAGCAAATTAAAAAAAAGAGGTATGGGTTTCCATGCAATTCGATATTTTGCTGTGCAAACATTTCTTGGGAAATCAGAAATCAAATTTGCTTTGAGTAAAGTCTATGGTATAAATTATTCCCTAGAGACATTATTTTATGTTTATTTGCTTTAAAAAGTATTAAAATTTTAGGAGAGTAGAAAACATAATTATATCAGTGGGTATACACTGGTGTTTGTTTATTTAGCTTTAGATTAGAGACTTAAAAACATGTTTAGAGTTGTGCATTTTCTAAAGCCTAATACTTGCAAATTAAAATGTTAAGCTTTGAAACAGCAATCTAATTACAACATAAACAAAAGTAAAAGGGGAAGGACAAGATGAGACAGTATTGGCAATATATACTAAAGTGGAAGAGTTAATTTCCTTAGAAGACATGTTAGGATCATAAATCAAAGGCATCATAAAAGAAGAAAAAAACCTTAACAGGAAGAAAAACAAAGATAAAAACACATGTACACATAGACATTCAAAAAACAAATGCAAACAGAATGAAACAAAACAAGTTCACTCTGATAAATTATAAAATAAATGAAAATTAAATAAAAAAGGGTAACTCTCTTCTACCTCTACCACGGGCCCAATCCATCAACAATTCTTATAGTTATTTTCAAGAAAAAGTGAGGCTCTGTCCCTTGTGAACTCCCTAGTCTAAGGCACTGTCATTACTCACCTGAACTATTGCAAGAGAACTCTGCAATTCTACTCTTGCTTTTCTCAAATCTAACCTACACTGAACACCCAGGATTATATTTTAAAAATATAAATAAACCATGCCATTTCTGTGCTCAATACTCTTTTCCGAGTTACTGCTTCTAGAAAGGGCAGGGCAAGATATACCCATGGCAGATGCATGAAGTCCCCTGATCAATATGCTCACAGGTTTCTACTTCTTAAGCATCTGCAAACGTGTAGTGAGTTGGGCCACTTGGCTGCTTTTCAAAGTAACATAAATTAACTTATGAAACACTCGTGTAAGGGGTGTATTATGTTACTAAGAATGCAAACCAAAACTAAACAAGTTGGAAAAAAAAAAAAAACTAAACAAGTTGGAAATTGCTTTGTGTCTTGTGCCAACAATGAATGTGTATTCAGGAATAGCCAGTAAGGTTAAAATGTGCTTTTCTCAAACTCCAGCACAAGCATCCCATCCCCATTATCCCCCACTTATAACTTCTGTTTGCTACTCTAATGTAGTCCGCATCAGAACCATTCTTCTTGGGGCCCCTTTCCTTTGTAAGTAAATATTTGGCTTAATTTGCTCTTCCTTCAACCAGCCTACGGTATATGTTAAAACTTCTCAAAGCATGCTTCAAGTAGATGGCATTTGTTTAAAGTTAGCAGTGCTGTGTAACAAATTAATCAAAATTTAGCAGCTTGAAACACCTAATTTGTTATGCTCACTGTTTCTGGGAATGGGAATTTGGACAGGACACAGCAGGGATGGCTTTTCTCTACTCCACAGTGCCTGGGGCTTCAGCTGAGAAAATTTAAAGGATGGTAATGTCCCTGAATGTTTGTTCATTCCTATGTCTAGCACCTGAGCTGGAATGATTCGAGCATAGTGCTGAGAGTTCTGTGTGACTTCTCTATGCTTCCTTGCAGCATGGCAGACTCAGGCTAGTCTTACTTAACGGTTCAGGGCTTTAATCATGAGTGTTAAAACCAAACAAGGCAGAAACTACATCATCTTTTATGACTCAGCCTCAGGAGTCACATAACTGGTTGAAATCCAAGTAGGTACAAGCCTGACCAGATTTCAATTAGATTGCCAAAAGGAAGGAGTGTGTCAAAGAAATGGGGGATCATGTTTTAAAACCTTCTCTGCACTGATCCTTGTACTGATACAGTTATCTTTCCTCAACTTTATACATTTTTTGTCATTGTTGTGAAATTTAAAAGATTAGGGTATGAAGGTGGCTACCAAGGTAAAGTACGGTTCATTTGCAAAACTCATTTGCCCCACTCCATTTGCAGAAAGAAGTAGAAATGAACACGGATATTTGAAAACAAACCTGATCACCCTGCTGATTAGAGCCCTGTTGATGAAAGTGATGTTGATGTTTTACTTATTAAAGTTCTTGGACATTTCAAACTTACTTGGAATTCTTGAATATAATGAATCAATGAATGTAATGAAACAAGTCATTATAAAATCAAAGAACTTGGAAATAAAAATCAGGCAACAACTAATGAAAAAATTGAAAACAATGGGAAAGATGAATTTCTTGCATCTTTGTTTTTGGTATTACATGAAGTAGCAATAAATTGCATATGTGTTATATATATATATGTGTGTGTGTGTGTGTGTGTGTGTATATAATTTTTGTTGGACGTTAAGTATTTTTACTAAAAGGTACCACAGAGAAAGGAAGGTAGTACAAAAGATATGGGAAGACAGCAGAAGCTTTAAATATAAGAGAAATAACATCCTGCAACTAATTTTTAAAAGTAAAATGTGTGTGTGTGTGTGTGTGTGTGTGTGTGTGTGTGTGTCTAGTCAAATGTACTTATATCTCAAGTATTCAAATTTATGGAGCTAGGTCTTCTCTTTAAGGAAATAGTTTTGATATGCATGGTATACAACATATTTGGTATATTTTTGTTTAAATATTTATAACTAGACATAGATAGTAATTTAAATTGTGCTAAATATATTTTAATGCTTTTTATTTTCACAGTGTCTTAAAACATGTGCATTTAAGGACCATAAGGGCTATAATTGCAACCATTATTCTTTATAAGGTAGGCTTTTAGAAATATCAGTTCAGAGAGAATTCTGGGTAATTAACTAATGGCTATTAAGGATTTTGCTCTACATACCTTTCTTAAAATTAAGATATTTTTATAGTAGAAATACTTTGCTGCTAACACACAAATGTCCTTTAAAAACAGATGGAATTTTTATACTCAAGGGTCCAATTAGTGCTTCTTAGTGAATTCTTATCCTAGTTTCTGTTTTGGGATTGGGGAAGATTATCCCTTAAAGAAACATATTTGTAAAATATTATTGATGTAAATGTCTCTTAGCCTCAAGTGGAAATGCTAAAAATGATCATGCGACATTATTAAACATTATAACTATGTCATATCCTTTCTTTTCTCAGAGGAGCTCTTTTAATTTTTAAGTTCATATCTTTTAGATTTCCCTGAATTTCATAATTTATTCTATTATTTCAATCATAAGCAAATAAAAAATAATATATTGTATAGGGTCCAGTTCTACATTTAAAAAATAAAAATAAGTGTACATTCTATAAAGCATCATACAGTAATAGTGTCAGGTAAAACATTAATCTTTATCATAGATTCCAACTTCCTTTTTTTGGTAAGGCAGGGGGTAGAAATAAAGGATAGATATATAAATTAAATTTTCTGTATAATACTCCTGATATTTTTTAATCAAAAATTATTTAGCATATGCCATCTATTCTTTAATAATTTAGAATCATTTTACATGACAGAAAAATAGTTCAATTTTCATCAAAATGACCAAAGGAAGAGAAAACTAAACCAGGTTTGCATTTCCAGAATACACAGAGATAAACTTTCACAGACTGAAGAACCTCAGTCTCCTAAATTTCACAAAAATTAGCAAGGAAATTCAAGAATAATAATACATATGCTTTCATGCTAAAAGCCAAGATAAAATATGCTTCACATTTCAGAAACTTTCAGAATTTTTTTTCAAGAGTAGAGATTGAGAGAATGTCTGACAAACCTGCTTATGTGAGAATGACCATTCCATTTTTGTTTCTGGTGATAAGAGATGTGACAATAAATGCCTACTACTAGAGAGCAGAATTTGCAGCAATCAGATCAGATCTAAATATAGTTAGGACACTGTTGTTGGGGAGGGGGGTAGATACTGATCCTTGGCAACTGACTCTCCTTTGACAGATATTGATGTAGATTGAATTTACATCTTTGAAAATAATAAAGAGAATAATCAATAAATCAACAGCAAACAGAGCAAATTTAATCAAAGCTGCAGAAGAAATTCTTGTACAATCTTTTGGGTTGCCAAAAAAACAAAAAGCAAAAAAACCTAGATATGATTTAAGCATTATCTGAAAAGATTATCCAAAAAATAAAAATTTAACATACTTCAGATGGCAGACATTTTTTGGGAAATGTGTATATATGTATATACATACTGATCATTAATATTACTAATACTATCACCTATAAAATATTTTTTAAAATATAAATGTGGCCTAAAATGCCATATTATACCAACTAAAACAAAAAATGAAGGAAGATAAAATCTGAAAAGCTAAAATGAGGTGTCTTATATTCCATAAAAAAAGGGTAGAGATTATTTTATGTAGTTTAAAAAATCTGATTAATTTTATTTTTAAAATTTATTCACGTTTAGGGATGTCTGGGTGGCTCAATCAAGAGAGCATCTGACTCTTGATCTCAATAAGGTCTTCATCTCAAGGTTGTGAGTTCAAGCCCCATGCTGGGCTCCACACTGGGAATGGAGCCTACTTAAAAAAAATAAAATTGATTTACATCTAAAATTGATTTCTAGATAGAATGAATTTAAGTAACTTTTGAAAATGTAAGGTAACCAACAGCTAAACTTAACTAAGTTTGTCTGTTTTTTCCAAAAGCTAATGAAATTTTGAAAAAAAAATAAACATTGCAAAAATCATAGCTGAAACTAGAAAAAAAATGAAGAAAACCATGAAAAGAGCACCCTGAAAGGCTATATAACTTATGATTCCATTTATACAACATTTTGGAAAAGGTAAAACTAGAGAAGATAAATCAGTGGTTGACAGCGATTTGGGGAAGGGAAAGCACTGAATAGGTAAAACACAGATTTTTAAGGTCATGAAACTATTCTGTATAACACTGTCATGGTTTAATACATGACATTATGGGCGCCTGGGTGGCTCAGTGGGTTAAAGCCTCTGCTTTCGGCTCAGGTCGTGATCTCAGGGTCCTGGGATCGAGGCCCGCGGCGGGCTCTCTGCTCAGCAGGGAGCCTGCTTCCCCCTCTCTCTCTGACTGCCTCTCTGCCTCCTTGTGATCTCTCTCCCTCTGTGAAATAAATAAAATCTTTAAAAAAAAAATACATGACATTAGGCAGTTGTCCAAATACACAGAACACAGAGTGAACTTCAATGTACACAAAGTTTTTTTAAAAAAATCACTTATGATATCATGGGATCCCAGAATGGAATACAGCCTGTGACAAAAGAATCTCATTGTACATTGTATTACAGATGTATAAAACAGCATCACAGTGTCTGTGAGAGATCAGAGAAAAGGTGCTGACCTAAATTAGTTCATAAATCAGAGGAAACTATAATTCTAAACACAAAAGAAATGTACAGAAGCATTACACTCTAGTTGATAAAGATTTTTCTCCCCATGGGGATACAGGTTAACAGTTTAAAAACCACTATACATGTATACCAGAATTTTAAAAACAAAATAAATGGATAATGGATGGTGGGAACCAAGTCTCTCACTATAGGAGGTGACAGGCAAGCAAGAGGAGAAAGATAGAATGATAAGTGTGGTAATGGATTAGAGTTGGACATAATCAGTATGAACTCATTTAGCTTAATATTGACAGAGATAGCTAAGTATACAGATATCTATATATATATGCAGGTTAGTATACACACGTTTCCGTGCTCTGTCACCTAAGAGGACACTGAATACTGATACTCAAGGAGTAACAAAGAAATCTAACACCCACATATTGGTTGTTGATACCGTTTTCCAGGAAAAAAAAAAAAAGTAGAACCATGGCTTTTTAGGGCAGAAAATACACAGATAAACCTTGAGCATTTTTCATGCTAGAAATTAAGAAAGTATGTAAAATACTAGTAACAGCTAAACATGATGGGGATATGTGAAAGTGACACAGGATCCAACTGAAACAGCTCCTAATAGCTAAAGCTGAACAATCTGAGCAATGCAATAAATAACATACTGAATTATACCCCAAAGTATAAGATAAATATTCACAAGTTCATACTGACACAAATACAGAATAAATAAATAAAATGGGGGAGAAAAGAAAAATTTCCCATCCAGAACAATTCCAAATAATTTATGTATATACACCACCCCTAAAAAGGGGATAGCACAACTCTCCGCTTTTAAAGTGCAGCCAACACGTAGTGACTGCCTTCATAAAAGTACAATATGGAAAGGGAGAAAAAAAGAATAATTCTACAGGAGAACTACTGCACAGACGCCACCTANCCTAGGTGGGTCAGATGATCAAGGTTAGTATTATCAGTGATTAGTTATAATAACACTCTGTACTCCTGATACCATGTAACGAAAAAGGCACTTAACCTCTCTTAGTTTCCTCTTCAGAACAAATAACTCAATTGTAAGAAAAATAGAAAAATCTCAATTAAAGCATATTCTACAAAATATTTGGCTAATATTCCTCAAAACTATCAAGATCATCAAAAACTAGGCAAGTCTGAAGAACTCACAGTTTAGATGATCCTAAGGAGACATGACTGCTAAAGGCAATGTGTCCTGGAACAGAAAAAAACATTAAAAAGTAAGGAAATCTGAATAACGTATGAACATTAGTTAATAATAACACTAATACTGGTTTGTTAATTATGACAAATCTACCATATTAACATAACATGTTACTAGTCGGAGAAACTGGATGTGGGATGTATGGAGTCCCTTTGCATTATCTTCATCACTATCTTGTAAATCAAAAACTTTTCTAAAATGAAAAGCTTATTTTAGTCATATGAAGTAATGTCACCTAGAATTGATCATCTAAAAATAATTCGGACATTTAAAAAAAGAGCAGATAGGGCGCCTGGGTGGCTCAGTGGGTTAAAGCCTCTGCCTTCGGCCCAGGTCATGATCTCAGGGTCCTGGGATCGAGGCCCGCATCGGGCTCTCTGCTCAGCAGGGAGCCTGCTTCCCCCTCTCTCTCTGCCTGCCTCTCTGCCTCCTTGTGATCTCTCTCCCTCTGTGAAATAAATAAATAAAATCTTTAAAAAAATAAAAAATAAAAAAAAATAATAAAAAAAATAAAAAAAGAGCAGATAACATAAGATAACATTTGTGAGTATAAACACAAGTAATTGTCAAAATAAAAACAGAGAGACTCTAAGATTTGATTTCTCACATCTAAAAAAACAAAAACTCAGAAATGGAAAAAATACATGATACATTAGGAATAGAAACAGCAGTCATATTCAAGCAAAAATACAGCCTGTGCCCAGTAGTGCTATTGTAATATCCAAAGCTAAATAAGATTAAGAATGTGTTTTTGTTTTTAATTAGGAAATAATGTCCTTCAACAATGTCACAAGAAGAGTATTCAATATCCCACATAGCCATCTTATCCAGAAATTCAGAACACTTCCCCAAAGTTCCCCTCAGCTGATATTTCTAAGCATCTTGTCTTGTTTACTATTAAATAATGAAGGTAAATATCAAAGAGACTTTTTTGAAGCTGGAAAATACCATCAACACTTATGAAGATGATTGTTATGAAGCAAGTTCTACTCCTATTGCTACTATCCAAGTCTGAGCACTAGGGGCCCTCCCTGAGCGTGGCCAGCCCAAACACAGTGTCTACTCTTTGTCACAGCTGATTCTGTATGCTCTCATCATTCTCTGTCCCTTTCCCTACCCCCACCATTACATATCCATTTTAAAGCCATTGTCAATAAGTCCTATAAACATTTCACAGAAATGTCACTGAAAACATGCAATGAATTAAGAGTGATTGCTTTAAATGTATATATTTTTTAAAGATTTTATTTATTTATTTGACACAGAAAGAGAGAGATCACAAGTAGGCAGAGAGAGAAGGAACCAGGTTCCCTGCTGAGCAGGCTCCATCCCAGGACCCTGAGATCATGACCTGAGCCGAAGGCAGAGGCTTTAACCCACTGAGCCACTCAGGTGCCCCTGAATGTATATTTTTTACAATGACCAGAAATACCATTACATTGAAAGTAAAATAAAAAACCTGGAAGTATATAAAAATATAACAAAGAGATCTCATAATAAGAACATTATGAAAAGTCCTAGAGGAGAATGTGTAAACATGAATATGATGCATTTAAATGTTAATAAATGAATGAGAACATATTCAGTTTTACTCACAATCCAAACTTTTGGTTGTGAATTTGTCAATTATTTAAAAATAGCCAAATAAGAATGAAGTTGGACTGAAATGGGTATTCTCAAGTATATCTGGAAGACTGTACACATTTTGTAAAGTTCTGACTTTGGGAATCATGTTAATTTATCACACAAACAAAAATAAACAAGGATAGGGATATAGGAGTGGAACTATATTTCACATGGATTACCTACGTACAATGAAGGGGGAGGAATACCTAAGCAACTCTTGAACTCCATATTTTGACTATATGCCTCAAGGCGAAAGACAAAAAGAACTGTAAGCAAATATCAAATATTAAACTCTAGTTAGCAGGCTTCTTATTCACAGACGCATAGGTTAGCTACACTGGAAGTTCTTTCTGTGTATTCTAGGATTAAGGAAAAAAAGAAAAATCAAAAACTCTCAGGAAGAATTCATGTTGATATATCAAAGAGAAGCAAAGATGTTAGTATGATAATCTGCACTGCCAGTATGTTTATAACTACGAGAATTCAGATTCTGTATAAATTTAGAAAGTTAATTAGATAATCCGGGAATTTATATAATGGGAAAACTATTTAATCACTTGATTTACTTCAAAGATAATATATAATGACATAGAGCACTATAATATTTATATGAATAAATATTCATACTATTTTCATAAGAAATATATAGGTATAATATCACTTTTAAAATTTCTGTATGTACATGGAACCTCTAGAAGAATACCCAACAAAAAGATAATGATATTTACCTGTAGCAAACTATATGATTATTATCAACTTTGTGTATGACAACTACCTTTAGGAAATGAATATGTATTAATACACAGTTAAATACTGTTATATTTTATGAACTACGATTGTTATGAAATAAAAAATAAACAATTTCTTCAAATTCCACCCCTAAAATCTGAGATCATAAGCCAAATTAGGTAGGAAATAGGAATGGGAAAGAGTGGTTGGGGGACAAATATTCCATAATTCTGAGTCTTCTATGCATTGTCCACCAAGATCTGGGCAGCTTCTGTTACTGAACAATGGTTATGTTGTCCTTGCAGCTAATCCCCTTTTGTTATTGTTTGACAACAATTCTACTCTTCCGTTTTAAGACTTGCTTATGGTCTTGTGCTCAGATATGCTCAGATGGGTACAACTACCACCAAGAATGGTCAAATATTGACTTAATAATACTTATTTTTCCAACTGAGAATATCACTTTGTCATTTAACAGATATAAAATAAAATCATTTATTTAATTATAAAGTTGGCAGTGCTAAAACATAGACAACTACCTGATTTTCATGTGTCCTTTTGCAAAGCATGGAATGAACACATTGACTCAGTTCTGACATTAAAACTTACTACATGTTGACAAAATATTGATGATATTCTAAGAGACAGCATTCCATTAATAATGTTTGGAACTTTTTAAAACAGATTTATTTATATATTTAAGAAAGAGAGCACAAGTGGGAGGGGTAGAGGTAGCGAGAGAGAGAGAGAGAGAGAGAGAGAGAGAGAATCTTAAGCAGACTCCCTGCTGAGTGTGGAACCTGATACAGGGCTGGATCCCACAACCCATGAGATCATGACCTGAGCCGAAACCAAGAATGGGACACTTAACCAAGTAAGCCACCCAGGCACGCCTGCTTGAATCTTCTATGGATGAGTTTTCTTAAAAGCATAAGGTTACTAACTAGTCATCCACATCTTCCTATTTAGTTTATCTTAGTGTAAGAAAAAGACAAAAGTTTTTCAACCTGTGCTTTCAGTATACTTTTCTCCCCATTCTCTATTATATGGATGTAAAGAGATTTTTAATTTTGTTTGTTTATACTTTGCATGGTGGTAGAACTCATGTGAGACATAGTTAAGAATTACATACTAATTAATACAGACTTCCACTCAGCAATATTCTTTTTTTTAGAATTTGTATTTATTTTTTAAATTCCAGTATAATTAACATAGAGTGTTATATTAGTTTCAGGTGTACAATACAGTGATTCAACAATTCTGTACATTACCAATGCAGATCATAAGTGTACTCTTAATTCCCTTCACCTATTTCACCCATCCCCCTTCCACCTCCTCCATGGCAAGCAATTGTTCTCTGTATTTAAAAGTCTAAATAAGTCAGTCAGAGAAAGATAAATACCATATAATTTTATTCATATGTGGAATTTAAGAAACAAATGAACAAAAAAATATGAGACAAAAAAGCCCAATGCATTATTAAAACAATTATTTCCTAAGTCTAAGTCTCACCACACTGTTTGGAGACAATGGCCTACTAAGTTTTCTTGTCATTAGGACTTTTTTATTTTTTTATTTTTTTGCATCAGCTCACTTTAAACTTGAAGAAAAGTAATATGTATCTATTTAGACCAAGAAACATTTCATATTGGCCATTTAATAAAGTGATGATTAATAATTCATTAACAGATTATTCATTTCACTGGAGTTGCCTGTATATAATTTTTATCTTCACAGTCTCCTACAGGCCAAATTAAACTTCTTTAAAATACATAAGATTTTTCTCCTCTTTAAGCAATATCAATAATTAAAATCATAGTTAATATTTATTGAGTGTTTACAATGTGTCATGCATAGTTCTAGAGGTTTTAAATGAATTAAGTTAATGTTCATAAGTAACTCAAGAAGAAAGGTAAGTTAGGGTGGTTTCCCCAGAAGCAGGACTCAAGAAGTAGATGTAGTTATCTGTGGAATCTATGGAGGCATTGCTCTCTGAGTAACCTGTAAGGGCAAGAGAAATCAGGATAGGGAACACTAAAGAGTTATTCATATGCAAGAAGGTGGATTCGGTAGAGGACTAACAACCTCAATTCAAGGGAACTCCTGAAGGGTTAGTCACTCCAAAGACTCTATTCTATTTTGGGTCAAAGGAGTAGAGTTTTGGTTTCCGTCTAGTAATTGTCTATGACCCCAGGGGAGGGAGATTTCAAGTAGGAGGAAGAGAAGGGGAGGCTAGGTATAATGCTCATATCTCAAGTGAGGTAGCCTCAATTTCCTGAGGATATTCCTCACTTTCCTAATATTCTTTAATGTTCAAGTATACACTACTAAGGAAAATACCCAAGCACCACAGCAGTGGGAGATAGGCATACCCACAAAACTAATAAATGCACTCCAGCAGAACTAGGCAGGGCATATCACGGGCATCTGAATCAACAGATCTACTATTTTCCTCATTTTAGAACTTAGGGCAGAGGCCACAAAAATCATTTGATTTACACAAGAACACATACGTTGGAGAATTAAGAGAGTCTGGATGCAAGTCTTATCAGTCCAGCTGTAGAATCAGAATTCCTACCACTACATATTAAATTGACTCAAGTTTTCAAATTAGCACTGCATTTGTAGATCGATCTATCTATCTATCTATCTATCTATCTACCTACCTACCTACCTATCTATCAGACTTATTTATTTTGGAGAGAGGGGGTGCAAGCAAGAAAGGGGAGAGGCAGAGGGAGAGGTAGAGAGAAACTTCAGCAAATTCCTTGCTGAGCTTGGAGCGCAAAACAGGGCTCAATCTCAAGACCCTAAGACCATGACCTGAGCTGAAACCAAGAATCAGACATTCAACCAACTGAGCCACCCAGGGGCCCCTGTAGATCTGTATTTTTTGAAACCTGTTCTGGAAATCACTTATAAATTCTTATACCACATGAGACATTAAATGAAATCAAAAGTACTATAGATATTAGGAAACTCAAGAAAATTTTCTTAACTCAGCACATTATTTTTTTATCAGCTTATTTTTTAAACATTAATTTTTAGCATAATTGCTTCACATTTCTTTCTTCACAGAGGTTCCTTTATTTAAGTTTGTTTTGCAAGGTATGGTTCGTATTTTGTTTTAAAATTTGAATAATTTTTCAGAGATCAAAATTAATCTGTATAGATTAGGTTTTCCCATTCCCAAACTAAAAGTTTTCCCAGAAAACTTGTTTTCAAAGGAATCCAAAATCAATATGTAATCAATGACACTCACATGCAAAACTAAATAAAAATTATACAATGGAAATAAGCGCTTTAAATTGTATGATATGTGGACCTGTCAACAGCAAATAGGATGTGACATGCTGCAGACGGAGATATTACACTGACTACAATAATAAACGTTCAAGAATAGAGTAAAATGAGCACACAATTATGACTTTTAATAAGGATATGCTACAGCTAAAGTTGGAAATACTTTTGGGGGTAATGGACCTACATAATTTAAAGATAGGCAGTAAACTGCAGGCAGTAAAATTCAATTACACTGACTATAAGATGCATTCGAACATGCTCCCATGAAGCATACAATTCCCAGCATCATTTTGCTGATAATGTTTTCTACAGATATGGCTGGCCAAACTTTTATTCTGATCACTTAATTTATGAACAGAATAGAGGAGGTGAATGGCTAGTTTGGGATTAGAAAAAAAATCTTATAGTTTGTCATAGTGATAAACTGTATCTTCCCAAAAGCATATGTGGACTTTGCAAAATCTTCACAGTTTAACTAAGGTGGGTAGTTAATAACTAGGATCCCAAATCTATTAGGAGATGGAAAGAAGACCATATATCAGTGGGAGAAGTAATGCTTATGGTAGGAAGATAAAGGAAAAACATTAGGATGGACAATGCTAGTTACCATGTCATTCTGAGAATGATAAGCTATTTGGATGGGACTATTCATTTTCAGGGTCATCAGATGAATTCAAGAGGGAGAGAAAAAATTCCTTCAAGCATTTTCTCCAAGGAGTAGATAGCAACTTATTAGAATTCTGATTTCATTACTTCAATAAGTGTATATATGTTTCTTAGAAAGAATCATTGCTTGCTATATGGTGGTTTTTAAACCCTTATATTACCAAATGCTACTACAGCATATCTTTTACAAACAGTAATTGTGTTTAAGAGTATTTCTGCAAGGAAAACAAAATTGTCCACAATATATGCAAATTGCACTGAAACTGTTGATCTGAATGAAATGTTCATACTCTTAACCGACAGATTATTAGATACTAAGAAGAGAATATATGATATTACATTTAGCAAATTTACAGGCCATAAAAGGAAAGCATGCATTAAAGCTGTTTATATCATAACATAGCAGGCTATTGAAAAGTTACATATTAACTACTTAATTTTGTCAGCAAACGCTATCCAAGTGAGCATGAATATTTTCCTATTGTGTACCATCATCTATGTGCTTTTTTTTTAAATTTAGTAATCATATAGAAAATGAAGCATAATGTTAATCCTACATTTTTCTTCATTATACCCTCCACCTCCACTCACTAAAATTATAAAGTCATATAAATATCTTTGTCAGAATCATCTCTTCTTAGTAGCAGTGACTTCTGTTGTAGAGAATGGTAGAACAGTCAAAGATAAGGCTTTCATAATTTTGGAAAAGGTATTGAGCTATTGTCTTTTTTACTCAGATTTTCTCTTTACTTGGAAGACAAAGATGAAGTTACAATGTAAACAAAAAGATCAGGTAAGGAGACTTTGCCTTAGGGCCATAAGGCTCTTTGGAAGTCACTTCATTATTTTCTCATCTCTTGGATATTCTTAAATATGCATTTTTTTTTTCANTACTTGGAAGACAAAGATGAAGTTACAATGTAAACAAAAAGATCAGGTAAGGAGACTTTGCCTTAGGGCCATAAGGCTCTTTGGAAGTCATACTTCATTATTTTCTCATCTCTTGGATATTCTTAAATATGCATTTTTTTTTTCGAGTTTTAACAGACTCGTTTTTAGAAAAGTTTTAGGTTCAGGAGAAAATTGTTCAGAAAATACTGAAGAGGAAGAAATCAGAGAGGGAGACAAACCATGAGAGATTTTGGACTCCTAGAAACAAACAGTGGGTTATAGAAGGATGGGGGTTGGGGCAATGGGGTAGCCAGTTGATGGGTATTAAGTAGCGCACATGTTGTGACAACCACTGGGTCTTATATGCAACTAATGAATCCTTGTACATTACATCAGAAATTAATGATGTACTATATGTTGGCTAACTGAACATAATTAAAAAAAACAAAAAACAACAACAAAACCAGATATCCTTACTCAATATTATAGGCTGTAAAACATTAATTTATAAAAATAGAGAAATAAAAAAATACAGCAAGTTCCCACATACCCCTACTTCATACCCATCTCAGTTTCCCTTATTATTAGCATCTTGCATTAGTATGGTACATTTTTTACAATTGATGAAACCATACTGATGCATTTATATTAACTTCACAGTTTATACACTAGAGTTCAATCTTTAGGTTCTGCAGTTCTACGAATTGTTGACAAACACATGATGTCATGTAACCACCATTAAGAAATAGAGAAGGGGGGATGCCTGGGTGGCTCAGTTGGTTAAATGGCTGCCTTTGGCTCAGGTCATGATCCCAGAGTCCTGGGATTAAGCCCCGCCTCAGGCTCCCTGCAGGGAGTCTGCTTCTCCCTCTGCCTCTCCTCTTAGCTTGTGCTTTCTTGCTCACTCTCTATTTCTCTCAGATTAAAAAAAACAAATATATATATATATATATATATATATATATGTATATATATATATGTATATATATATATATATATATGCTCCACACATTCACTCCTCTGTTCCACCATCTCTCCAAATATCTGGCAGGCAATCAGTGACGGTTTTACTGTTCTATAATTTTTCCTTTTTCAGAATGT
Organism: Ailurus styani; assembly: GCA_002007465.1. Taxonomy (NCBI): domain Eukaryota; kingdom Metazoa; phylum Chordata; class Mammalia; order Carnivora; family Ailuridae; genus Ailurus; species Ailurus styani. Next base: position 412,081 of record LNAC01000351.1, on the reverse strand, counting down.
CATATACTTGGGATCATATAGAATGTAGACTTTTCAGAATGGCTTCTTTAATTTATCAATTGCATTTAAAGTTCCTCCATGTCTTTTTTTTTTTAGTGTGAAATTTTTATTAGTAGTGGTGAAGCATATACACATTAGAGTTTTGAATGAGAAATTAATGAGTANAAAAAAAAAAAAAGAAACTTCAGGAGCAACTTTTGAAGGCTATGTTCTAACTGCTTTCCTCATTATATTTCCCCCCCCATATCTAGTGAGGTATAATTGAAAAAAAATTATACATATTTAAGCTGCAAAATCCAATGGTTTGATATATGTATACATTGCAAAATGATTGCCATAATCAAGCTAATTAACACAACCATCACCGCACTTAGTTACCACTTTGTATATGTGTGTGGTGACAACACTTATGATTTACTCTATGATCAAATCTTGAGTATACAATATTATTGAGTTTACTTTTAACCTTATTCATCTTATACCTGAAAGTCTGTACCCTTTGACCAATATCTCCCCATTTTTCCTACCACATAGTCTGGGGCAAGCACCATTCTATTCTCCACTTTTGTGGATTCAACTTTTTTTTAAAGATTCTACATGAGCAAAATCATACAGTATTTGTTTCTCTCTGTCTAATTTAATTTACTAAAGTAAATTTCTTTATTATTTTTTTTAATTAAGTAAGTCCCACACCCAATGTGGGGATTGAACTCATGACCTTGAGATCAAGAGTAGCATGCTCTATTGACTAAGCCAGCCAAGCACCCCATAATTTCCTTCATTTTTTTTATGGCTGAATAATATTCCTGTGTGTGTGTGTGTGTGTGTGTGTGTGTGTGTGTGTGTGTGTGTGTGAGAGAGAGAGAGAGAGAGGGAGGGAGAGAGAGAGAGGGAGAGAAAGAGAGGGAGAGAGTGTATATATAACATTTTCTTGATCAGTTCATTCACTAGCAGACACTTAGATTATTTCCATGTCTTGGCTACTATAAATAAAGCACCAAAGAACATGGCAGTACAGATGTGTCTTTGAGATACCAATCTGATTTCCTTTGGATATGGACCCAGAATGCAATTAGTGGATCACAGGGTAGTTCTGTTTAATTTTGGGGGGAAAGTTAGTGTTCAATAACTAATGTACCAATTTACATTCACACCAACGGTGTACAAAGGTTCTTTATCTTTTTACATGCTTACCAAAATTTGCTATCCCTTTTCAATTATAGCCATCTTAACAGGTGTGAGGTAATATTTTACCATGGTTTTGACTTGCATTTTCCTGATAATTAGTGATGCTAAGCATCTTTTTATGTACCTGTTTGCCACCAGTATGTCTTCTTTGGAAAAACATCTATTCAGATCCTTTGTCCATTTTTTAATTTATTTTTTCTTTTTTTATTTTTCTTTTTATTTTTTTCAAAGATTTTAATTATTTATATGACACAGAGAGAGAGAGATCACAAGTAGACAGAGAGGCAGAGAGAGATGAGGAAGCAGGCTCCCTGTCAAGCAGGGAGCCCAATGCGGGCCTTGATCCCAGGACCCTGAGATCATGACCTGAGCCGAAGGCAGAGGCTTTAACCCACTGAGGCACCCTGTCCATTTTTTTAATCCGATTGTTTGGTTTTTGATATTGTGTTATAAAACTTTCATAATTGTGTTTTTTTCTTTTTTTCTTTTTTATTTATCTGACAGAGAGAGAGAGAGCGCACGCTCACACACACAAATAGGGGGAGCAGCAAGCAGAGGGAGAGGGAGAAGCAGACTCCCTGCTGAGCAGGGAGCCCGATGCAGGGCTTGATCACAGGACCCTGGGATCATGATTGGAGCCGAAGGCAGATGCTTAACCAACTGAGCCACCCAGGTGCCCCCTTACGTGTTTTCAATATTACTATCATCAATATATAGTTTGCAATTATTTTTCTCCCATTCTGTAGGTTGACTTTTCATTTTGTTGCTTGTCCCCTTTGCTGTGCAGAGATTTTAGTTTGATGTAATCCCACATATTTATTTCTGCTTTTGTTGCCTCTGCTTTTAGTATTATGTCCAAAAACTCATTGCTAAGATCAATATCAAGGAGTTTTCCCTATTTTCTTCTAGGAGTTCTGTGATTTCAGGTCTTACATTAAAATCTTTAGTCCATTTCAAGTTAATTTTTGTGTATGGTGTAGGATAGGGTCTAATTTCATTCTTTTGCATGTGGCTGTCCAGTTTTCCCACCCATTTCTTGAAGAGACTATCTTTCCCCATTGTGTATTCATGGCATGCTTGTCAAAAATTAGGTGATTATATCTCTGTAGGATTACATACATGCTCTCTATTCTGTTCCACTCTTGTATGTCTCTGTCTTAATGCCAATATTACACTGTTATGATTACTATAGTTTTGTAATATAGTTTGAAGTCAGGAAGTGTAATTCCTCTATCTTTTTTCTTCTTTTTAAAGATTGTTTTTGGCTATTCAGGTTCTTTTACAGTTCCACAAATATTTTAAGATTGTTTTTTTCTACTTCTGTGAAAAGTGCCCTTGGAATTTTGATGGGGGTTGTATTAATCTGTAGATCACTTTGGGAACTATGGACATTTTAACAATAGTGATTCTTCCAATCTGTGAACATGCAATATCTTCCCATTTAATTGTGATTTCTTCAATTACTTTCATCAATGTCTTATAGTTTTAGTTTACAGATATTTCACCTCCTTGGATAATTTTATTCCTAAGAATTTTATTTTTTAAATTTTATTGAGGTATAATCGACAAATAAGATAGTAAGATTTTAAATTGCCCATCATGATGATTCATATACATATATACTGTGAAAGGATTCCTCCTATCTGGTAAATTTACACATTCATCACCTCAAATTTAATTTTTTTAGAACATTTAAGTTCTACTTGCTTACTTGCTCAGAAAATTTCAGTTATATAATACGGTGCTACCAATTATAATCACCATGTTATACATCAGATCCTCAGACTTATTATGTTGTAGCTGAAAAGTCTATACTCTTTACAAACCTCTCCTTATTCCCTCCATTCCCAGTCCCTGGCAACAACTCTTCTACTTTCAGTGTCTATGAGTCTAATTTTTTTTTTTTTTCAGATTCCACATGTAAGTGATATCCTGCAGTATTTGCCTTTCTTCATCTGGCTTATTATACTTAGCATAATGCCTTTAAGGTCCAATCATGTTGTAGTAAAAAGGATTTCTTTCTTTCTCAAGGCTGAAGAATATTCATACATACACACCCACCCACACATACACACTATGTCTTCTTCATCCATTTAACTTAGCTTATTTCCATATCTTAACTATTGTGAATGAACCTGCAATGAACATGAGAATACAGTTATCTCTTCAATATTCTGTTTTCATTTCCTTTAGATATATATCCAGAAGGAAGACTACTGGATCTTATGGTAGTTGGGGCCTTATCCCCAGCAAACCTGGTGAAAATTATTTTAAAACATTTTAAAATATGGAAATATCCCAAAGACATAAGGTAAATAAAAAGCAGTATTTCAAGGGGAGCCTTGGTGGCTCAGTCAGTTAAGCATCTGCCTTCAGCTCTGGTTATGGTCTCAGGGTACTAGGATAGAGTCCTGCATCGGGCTCCCTGCTCAGCGGAGTTCTGCTTGTCCCTCTCCCACTCCCTCTCCTTTGGGACCTCTTTTTCTCTCTCTCAAATAAATGAATAAAATCTTTAAAAAAGCATTTATTCAAGAAAATCTACTAAAATTCAGTAAGAACGCTGACAGTATATGGTATTTGACTGAGATCTGCTTTCTTCCTATCCTCTCCAACTTAATGAGATGGAAATTACACTCTAGGCTAGTTTAGCCAAGAACACGGGCCTCCATCTGCCCCCAGATCCCAGTTGGAGGGTTATCTTCCCAAGAAGGGCAGTGTGTCAGTATTTCCCATCTCCCAAACTACCTGTTGCTTAGTGCTGAGAATAATGTGGCTCCAATCTCTCTTGTCCAAGCTCATTAGTCAGTGGTTTCATTATAGGAGAGGGAAGTCAAAAAGACCTGAACCTACAATCCCACTCTACCAGAAACATAGATCCTAAAGTAGAGGTGTCACTTAGAGACAAGTATACCATTAGCTCCATGCAAGCTCCAGAGCAGTGGTTCATCAAGTTTTACCTTGTAAGAGAAGTAGGTGTTAAGCAGATAGCTTCCAAAGTCTCCCAAAGGAACTGACTTCATTCCAAAGTATGGAGAAATTCAAGTCTACAGGCACTTTCAAAAACAGTGGAAGTTGTAGTAAAAAATAATTGGGAAGAGATTGGTAGGTTTGTTGGACATAAAGGCTAAATTGTAGGCTGGTTTGTTTTCCCTAGACATTCAGAGAAGGGGAGAACTCGGAAAAACCTGTTTGTGGCCAAAATAACTCAAAAAGTAACATCAGGACTATCACTTCAAAGGAGCCCAAATTCCTTTGCTTAAGTCTATGTAACAATTTATACTGCAGGGCTTTGTTGAAACCAAAAGATTAGCATATAATGCAAACACCACAAGGAGAGGAGAAAAAAAAGAAGCCAAAAAAAGTATTTAGAGAAATTATTACTAAAAACTTACCACATTTTTGAAAAAATAGTAACTTCATATCCAGGAAGCTCAACAAATAGGATAAATGCAAAAAGATCCACAAGCAGATACATCATAGTAAAAATACTGACATAAAAGACAAGAAAAATCTTAAAAGTAGAAAGATATAAAGGACTTATCATTTACAAGGGAACTACAATAAACTAAAGAGCTGACCCAGTGAAAACAATGGAATCTAGAGGTGGTGGAAGGATATATTCAAAGTGTCCAAGGGAAAAAAAAATCCAGCAACAAATAATTCTATATCTAGTAAAGCTATCTTTTTTTTTTTGAAAACTATTTTTTTTTAAGATTTTATTTATTTATTTCACAGAGGGAGAGAGATCACAAGGAGGCAGAGAGGCAGGCAGAGAGAGAGGGGGGAAGCAGGCTCCCCGTTGAGCAGGGAGCCCGATGCGGGCCTCGATCCCAGGACGCTGAGATCATGACCTGAGCCGAAAGCAGAGGCTTTAACCCACTGAGCCACCCAGGCGCCCTAAAGCTATCTTTTTAAATGGCTAAAAAAAATAATGATTCCAGAAAAACAAAAACTGAGATAATCTGTCACTAACAGATCTGTCTTATGATAAATATTAAAGAAAATGCTTTAAGCTAAAAGCAAGAGAAAAAACAATTAAAATTAACATGAATAAGCAAATAACTATTATAATTTTAATGATGTGATTATAAAGGATAGTATAAATGCATACTTTTCATCTTTCTTCAATTGATTTAAAAAACAATTATATATAACAATATTATAGAGAGTAATTATATAAAATAATACAAATATTGTGCCTAGAGCATCCACAAATGTAATATTTGTTACTAAGGAAGCAAAAACATATTGGTGGGAGCAAATCTAGACTAAAGAAATAACTACAGACTGTTACTTGGGTCCACAAGAAAAAATAAAAAGAACCAACAAGGATAAATAAAATTAATAAAACAAAAACTATAATTATAGTATACAGTATATAACTTCTCTTTTCTTCTTTCAATTACTATAAAGACTTGAAATTATACTGTATTAGGTATAAAAATGTACTTATATATATAATATAAATATAATATGTGTAACAATAATAGAAAAAAGGGATTAAAAGGAATAGAATTATATAGGAGTAACATTTCTATATCTCACTGGAATTCGGTTAGTATAAATCTGAAGCTGATCCTGATAAGTTAGAATATACATGGTAAACCCTTGAGCAACCATTTAGGAAATAACTCAAAACATGTAGTGAAAAATCATTAAAGAGATTAAAATGTTACATTATAAAATATCAACTTACAAAAATAAAAAAATAAAAAAAATTAACTTACTGCAAGAGAAAGCAGTAAAGAGAAAATGCAGGGAAAAAGACATCAGACGCATAGTAAGCAAAAAGAAAATGGCAGACATAAATCTAATATTAATTTTAACATTAAGCATAAATGATTTAAAAAATTCAATAAAAGAACAGAGACTGTCACTCTGAATTTTTTAGAAAAGGATGTGACTATATATTGCCTACAAATTTTCATGTACACATACAAATACATTAAAACTAAATGTGAAAAAACGTTATCATGGAAATAATAATCACAAGAAAGCTAGAGTAGCTACACTAATATCAGACAAAAATGATAATAAACTGCACTATGCATGAAAAGAGATATTTTATAAGGGGAAAGGGTCAATATATGACAATTATAAACATATATACACCTAATAACAGAACACCAAAATACACGCAGAAAAAAAAAAGAAAAAGAAATGAAGGGAGAAATAGAAAATTTGGCAATACTAGCAGAGACCTCAATACCCTACTTTCAGTAATAGATAATAAATAGAAAAACTAGATAGAAGATCAACAAGGAAACAGAAGATGAAACTACAAACCAACTAGACATTATCTATAGACCACCAGACCAGCAATACTGAATACACGTACATCCTAAGCACATGAAACATTCTCCAGGATAGACTCCATACTAGGTCATAAAGCAAGCATCAACAAATTTAAAAGATGAAATAATACTAATTGTTCTGACCCAAAAGAAATAAAATTAGGAAAAAAACTTTATTTGGGAAATTCACAAATATATGAATATTAAACAATATTCTCCTAAGTAACCATTTAATAAAGAAATAAAAAAGAACATGGGTAAATACTCTAAGATGAATGGAAATGAAGACAAAAGCATACTAAAACTGATGGTATCTAGTACACAGTGATAAATTTATAGCTGTTTATGCATATATTAAAAAAGAAGAAAGACCTTATTCAAACCAGTAATCTAACTTTCTACCATAAGAAACTAGAAAACAACAAACTAAACTCGAAGCAAGCAAAAAAAAAAAAAAGGAAATCATTTAAATACATTTAAATTGAGAAGAGTAAAACAATAGAGAATATCAATAAAACCAAAATTGGCTCTTTGAAAGATCAATGAAGTTGACAAACCTTTAGTGAGACTGACAATGAAACAAAATAAAAAACAAAGAGAAAGAGAGAGACAGAGAGAGAAGACTCAAACTATTAGAATCTGAAATGAACAAATTAGACAACTTCAATGAAATGGAAAACCTCCTAAATAGACACAACTAACCAAAAGCAACATAAGAAGTAGATAATCTGAATACACCTATGGTAAGGAAAGAGATTAGTCACCAAAAAACTGACTAAGGAACAGCACTCCCCAGTGGCTTCACTGCTTTTACCAAATATTTATAGAATGAACTCCAGTTATTCACAAATGCTTTCACAAAATAGAAGAGGGAAAATGCCCAACTAATTTTATGCGGCCAGTTATACCCTGACACCAAAACCAAAGATATCATGACAAAAGAAAGCTATACCAATGTCTCTTACCAATATGGATGCAAAAATCCCCCATACTAGAAAACCAATAGCAACATATAAAAAAATTGTACACCGTTACTAAGTGAAATTCATCCCAGTAATCCAAGATTGAATTATAATCCAAAAATCAATTAATGTAATATGTCATGTCAGTAGAAGATTAAGACAAGAAAAACACATGATTATCTCAATAAATGCAGAAAAATTCTGGAAATAGAAGGGAACCTCCTTAATAAGGGTATCTATGAAAAAATTAGCTCATGTCATACTCATGATGAATGAAAGACTACATACTTTCTCCTTAGATCAGGAACATGATAAGGATGTCTGCTATTGCCACGTCAATTCAAGACAGGACTGCAAATTCTATCCAGGACAATTAGGCAAGAAAAAGAAATAAATGGCATCCAGACTGAAAAGATAAAAGAAAACTATCTTTTTCTATTTACAGACAACATGACCTTGCACATAAAAACAAAAATAAAATTAAAAATTAATTTCAGAAATAAAACCATTTGTGTATACAGTCACTGATTTTTAACAAGGGTGCCAAGATCATTCAATAGAAAAGAATAGTCTTTCAATAATGGTTCTCGGACAACTGGATTGTCACGTGCATAAAAATGAAGTTTGACCCTTGTCTCACACCACATGTAAAAATTAACTCAAAAATAGACCAACAACTTAACTGTAAGTGCTGAAGCAGGAAAACTCTTAGAAGAAAACACAGAAGCAAATTCACATGATCTTGGATTTGGCAATGGATTCTTAGATATGACACCAAAAGCACAGGCCAAAAAAAAAAAATACACTGGACTTTATCAAAATTAAAAACTCTTGTGCTTCAAAGGATGCTGTCAAGAAAATGCAAAAACAACTCAGAATGGAAGAAGATATCTGCAAATCATAGGTCTGATAAAGTGACTCATACCAAGAATTATTACAACTCAATTTTTTAATGGTCAAAATATATGAATAGACATATCTTTAGGGACTATATAGTAATGTCCAATAAGCACATAAAGAAATGTTCAACAGCAATATCAAAGAAAAATGTAAATCAAGACAATAACGAGGTATTACTATCATAACCATTAGGATGGCTAGATCTTAAAGTCAGAGAATAACAACTGCTGATGAGAAACTGCCACCCTTACACATTGGTAGTGGCAATGTAAAATGGTACAACTGCTTTGAAAACAAAAGTTTCTCAAATAAATAAACATAAAGTTACCATATAACCCACCAATTCTACCTCTAGGTATTTAGCCCAAAGAAATAAAAAGATGTCCATGCAAAAACTTGCACACAATTGTTTATAATAGCATTGTCCATGTATTATTAATTGTGCTAAAATGTGTAAACAACCCAAATATCCTTCAACTGATGAAAGGATAGTCAAAATGCAGTACATATGTGTGTGTGTGTGTGTGTGCGTGCGTGTAGTACTTATATATAAGGGATATTATTGGAATAGAATATTGAATATAATGGAATACTATTATTATGGACTATCATGTGTATGTGCATATGTATATAATATATACTATATTATATCACCTTATACATATAATGAGATATTACTGGAATGGAATATTGAATATAATGGAATATTACAATTATGGAATTTTGTTCAACCATAAAAACAAATGAAATACTAATGCATACAACATAAATAAACTGTGGAAAAGATTGTGCTAAGTGAAAGAAAACAGGAAGAAGACCACATACTATATTATTCCATCTATAAGAAATGTCTAGATTACTCATTTAAGTCTATAGAGGCAGAAAAATTAGTGTTTGCTTAGAGCTGGAAGAGGGATGGGAAAAAGTGAAGGAATGGCTTATGGACATAATGGACACAGGATTTCTTCTGAAATGATGAAAATGTTCTAAATTTGATTGTGGTGATGGTATCAAATATATTTGAATACAATAAAGCCCATTGAATTGTATACTTTACATGGGTGAATTGTGTGACAGTGAATTATATCCTGATACAGCAATTTAAGAAATGAATAAGTGGGGGTGCCTGGGTGGCTCAGTGGGTTAAGCCTTTGCCTTCGGCTCAGGTCATAATCTCAGGGTCCTGGGGTGGAGCCCCACATCGGGTTCTCTGCTGAGCAGGAAGCTTGCTTCCCCCTCTCCCTCTGCCTGCTCCTCTGCCTACTTGTGATCTCTCTCTCTCTGTCAAATGAATAAATAAAATCTTTTTTAAAAAATTAAATAAATAAATAAATAATAAAAAATGAATAGATGAAGAAAAATAACTGCACACCTTTGTAATTTGAAAATGTACACTTGTATCTAACTTTGGCAGGAGCACTATAAAGACATATAATACATTCTAGTCGAATTAGTAAACTAAACCATTGCATGAGAATTACCATTAGCACTCATGAAAGGAGAAGATACTTGGAGACAGTAACACTCAAAACTAAGTAGCATCAGAACTCACCACCAAAGAAGTGACCAAAGATTTTAAATGGAATGATTATTCAGAATTATACTGTGTAGTAAAAACGATATCTAGAGTTACAAGAGTTGGATTGTGTTAGAGGCTCCCATTCTTAAAGTCAAGGTCATCTTGTTCAAGCTACATTTTTAAGCCACAATTCCTAGTCTGTAAAAGTTCAGAAACTTTAAACTGCAAAGCAGCATATAGAAATGTGAAAGATGTATTCAATGTACAGAATAGGGTTGAATTCTAATGTCAATAACATTATTTCAACAAATATTCACCCTGTAGAATTACTAACTTCACTGGTCTTTTCTAAATCTTTCTAGAGGGTTGCTTCATCTTTAAAATATTTGGTAACTATGCCAATAATGGTCCCCAGAGCCAATTGCACGCAATCTCCTTTTATTTCTTTTCCTTAGTGGGAGAAGCATGCAACTATGGTAGTATTAACTTGTGGCATACCTGAATTTCAAACAGAATAGTAAACTGAACTTCACTGTTATCTTTTCATTTATACTCACTCATCATCACCCACAGGTGAACTTTTACCCTCATAACTTCTTAGGTATCACATTTTTATTGCATAGGATTAATGTTTTCTTCTTGATACTTTCGAAATTGTGAGTAGTAATTAATCATGTAAAATAATCATCAAAGAATGAATCATTACTGAAATAATTAGAAGGGCAGATTGACCAGAGCATCTAGGATTACATGGAAATGAATTAGGGCGTGAGCATACTATAGTGGGGCCCTTCAGAGATGCTATTATGAGAATAAGACCACTGTCAAGTTAACTATAATGAAATTGTAGGTTATTATAATTAAAACATTCAAGTGAAATAGTTATTTATTATAATTTAATTTTTTGCCAGAATATGAAACCAGTCCATAATACACCAAAATTTATTCCTGTCTTAAGAATTAGTTTCATTTTCAAAATCCTATTACATTACAAAATTTTAAGTCTATTTTGATTTTGTCTTAAAATTAAGTCATACCAAAATGGTTTTGGCACAACAATTTCCACAAATTTAGAAAAAGTTTAAAGTCCATGTATTCTCTACAGTGCATAAATTGTTTGAGGAACAAGGATCTTGAACAGACTTGTTATTAACTGGCTTTTTAAAAAAATTTTTTTAAAAGATTTTATTTACTTATTTGAGAGAGAGAGAGGGAGAGAAAGTGAGCACAAGCAGTGGGGAGGGACAGAGGGAAAGGGAGCACACTCCCCACTGAGCAGGAAGCCTGACATGGGGCTCCATCCTAGGACCCCAAGATCATGACCCTGAGATCATGACCTGACCAGGAGGCAGATGCTTAACCAACTGAACACCACGCCACCCCTATTTATTGGATTTTCAACCTTTGTGACTGAGGCTCAGAAAACTTTAACAAGGATACACAAATTAGATAAGTAACATAGTAATAAACTCTCTTTGACCTAAATCTGAGAGAGTTAAAAAAAGCTTAAACACATAAAATATTCCACATTATTTCCTTTATACTTTCAAGTGACACAGGGATTGCATTGTGTGAGTTTTTATATTTATGAAAGTCGATGCTAAGAGTGTATTTAGACATTCATATGCATATTAACTTTTATGCTAAATATCCTAAACTATTATTTGTAAAAAACTACTCAGTTATTCAGTAAAGTAGAATATAAATTTCAAGTAATTCCATTTAATTCTTCCTTCCCTGTCAAAATAAAAAAAAAATTCTTCCTTCCCTGTCAAAAATGTATTCAAAAATTTATAAGAAAAATGTATTTGGGTCCATTCTACTCTTACATTGTCTCTGGGAATGAAATAGTATCAAAATCTAAAAATAATAATAATAACAAAGAAAAAAATTAGTGCTGTCGATAATCAAATATTCTCTATCAGCAATATTTAGGCATTGAGGAATTTATTTCACCCACATCATTAAATAATATACTGAGAAAACTCCCCTCAATTGCTTCCACTCTCAGATAATATGGATTGAACATTATAATTCCATGTTCTTGTCAGTTTTCCATTTTTTAGATCAGCTCTCATGATTCTATTAAACACACATACCCCAGAACTTTGCCCTCAGCAAAAATCCAGAAGCAAGAAAGTTCCCTCATTTATGGATAAATAAGAACTTATATTAATGAGCACTACAAAATTTTTAAATGTTGCGAGTATTCACTAAAATCAATTTATCCTCACAATAATACTTTGAGATTCTTATTAACTTATGGCATAGACTGAGAGACAGAGAGTTTATATAATATATGACCTTGTACACCATGACAAAGAGATTGAATTGTAAGAGCAATGGGAGCTATATTCTAGTTTAAAGTAGGAGAGTGACATAGTATGATATGCATTTAAATAATAGTATGACAGTGGGAAAAGTGTAGAGCTAACAGAATTAGAAATATGGGCATTGTAATAGTTTAGGTAAATGGTAGCAGTGGCCTGGAGTAGAACCAGTGAAATGCAGAGAGACAGAATAAGTCTAAATTTCTTTTTGGTGGCAGAACCGCAGGACTCGATGATGGATTAATAGGAAAGTGAAGAGAAAAACATATCTTAGTGTTGGGGCTTAAGCAAATAAGAGAATCACCACATTTTATAGTCAGGAGGAACTGAGAAAATCAAATGTATAGGGAAAAATCAAGAGCTCTGTTGTTTCTATGTTTCAAATGATTAGACATATGTTGTCTAATACAGAAGCCACTAACCTCATGTAGCTACTAAGCACTCAATATGTGAATAGTCAAAATTAATAGTACTGAAAAATACACAATTGATGATGAAAACATAATGTAAAAATAAAGTAAAATATCTCATTAATAATTTGTATATTGATTCCAGTTTTATGTGGTATTTTGGGTATATCCACAATAAAAATATTAACGTGAGTAACTAAAAATTTTAAGTGACTCGGGTTCACATTATATTTCTATTGGAAAGAACTGGATTAGCCTATGATTTAAAATAATGGATGGCTAAAATAATAAGTTAAATTCATGTTTTAATTTTATTAGACTTAACTGTAACCTCCTTGCATCTTTTCATGTCTATACACACTTACAAAAACTAAATGAGGAGACCCACCCACTGGGCCTATAAATCTATTTCTTATAGAAAATATTTTTTTAAGTTACAAAATATGTGTGAGCATTTTTGAAGAGTGAATATTTGTCACATGAAAACCAAAAGCATGGTGATATCTTCTCATTCAAAAAAATTAATAAGGTAAAACTTCTCCATGAACTTACTTTTAAAAATAATGATGTTGCTAAACATGACTTTGTTATTTTTTAAAATTAAATATATATATTTTTTCTAATTTCCCTTACTTTGGCTATAAAAAAAAGAAAATTTTTAGTTTAGAGTTTAATGTGGAGGGTAAAATTATATATGTTATGCAATCATGCACTTAAAAATACTACTTGAAATATGGAAATATGTGCACATGCACATACATGGTAGGAAGCATCTAAGGAGAACAAGTAAGCAGTCTGGGAGAGAAAAATATTTGCGTTTTATTTTCAAGACCATATTTGTGCATAGGGACAGTCAAATTTATATGTTGGTGATACGTTTAAACAGTAAAAGACATATCAGATTTTTTGTTTGCTATTTTGCAGGAAACACATTTAGAAATAAAGGAAGATCAGCTTGAGTAAAATTTGAAGGAGACTGAACTGGGAGACCTTGATTCTAACCCTGATTCAGTCATGACAAGCCCAAGAAACACTGGATGAATCATTTTAGCTTCTTTCTTATTTGTTTCTCTTACAAAATAAGATGTTGGTATGAATAGTTTCTAAGCTTCCTTCTCACTACATTCCTATTTGGGAATTACACGTTTCATTGTAAAACAGTTCCACAGTGTAACAATCTACATGTCCACAACTACTGTTAGCACCTGGTAAGACTATGCAACACTTTCAACTTAAGCTATTATAATTCTAAAATATTTTCACTAATGAAAATGGCTATATGATCTTTGCCTTCTCATTCTCTATTCTAAGATAATGTGTATGCAAACTATGTTTTTGATTGGCAAGGCATTTATCATTTCTGAAACATAATGAGTTTAGTGATTATACAGAAAACTAAAACACTGGCTTTTCTCCCCTGGTTTGACTTTTTCTTATTTTATCACTTTGAGGAAAAATGTAGAACACAGGATTGATCATGTTTCACATGCAGACTTTGCCACCAAGTTTACTGCTTCCTTTCATCTGTAGTGGTTTTTAAACTTTCTAAAGATTGGGCAGATACATAATTTACAGCAAAGGAAGAAACAGAGGTATAAGTCTTCAACAAAAAATTATTTTCTAATTACTTGAGCTTCATAAAGTAATTTCAAAGTGGGAAAAAATATTTGCTTATATTTGCTTTATCAAAACATATAATCATGCTCATAGGACTAAAAAGCTGGAAAATTCAAGCAGCTGTGGACACATATGTGCAAACTGAATCCTTGGGAAATAATTCTCAAAAAATCACCACTGTCTTACAAATACAGAGCTATAAGTAGAAACAAATGAACTAGAGGAGCCTCCAATATTACTTTCAAATAAAGAGCATAATTTTTTTAATGCACTGGATTTGGAGTATTGAGCATGTTTTCTCAAAAAAAAAAAAGAGAGAGAGAGAGAGAGAAGGGAAATTCCATCTTCTTAATACCACATGGCTATGGAACACCATTCCCCAATCACACTGTCTCCTATCTGAGCTCTGTCTTTTTTGCATTCTTTCTTTAATCCCTCTTGTACGTCTCTGTCAAATTAAACTGTAGGAAACATCACTTTCAACATTTTACCACCCTAATCATAAATCAATAAATTCCTTTGGTTACACATATCTGGGTAATCGAGGTCTTCTACAATCAGGCCTCTGCCTTCCTTTCTATGCCAATATATCAAGAAAGAAGCAATTACTATGTTTTATTTTCTTTTTTGTTTTCTTTTTCCCCACACTCCCTTCTTTAAAGGCATAATAAACATGGAGATAGAAGAAGTGATGCTAGGGAAGGACAGGCTTCAGATCGTGGAGCCAAAATTAGCCCTTGAAACAAAATGCAGGATTAAAAGCGAAACCAAGTTCACACAGAGCATACATTTTTCTCTTCAAGAGAAAAATCTCAAGGTTGAGGGCCAGCCCTAGCGAGAGGGTCCACAAGCGATGTGATAAAACAGAGTCGAGAGAAGTTCCTTGAGCCACGGGAACAACAGCAGGAACATTTCACAGGGTTCTCCCAGGTAGAATGTATACGGAGAATTTTTTGAAAGTTACCATGGGGATCTAAGCCTTTAATTGTGATAACTGAAGAAGAACAACAACAACAACAACAAAGAGACAGAAAAGGAGAGGCAGAGAGAGAGGAAAGAGAATGATGGAGAGAGAGAGAAAGAATGGAGGGAAGGAAGAAAAGAAAGGCAGGAAAGAAGGAAGGAAGGAAGGAAGGAGGGGGAAGAGTAGGGGGGAGGAAGGGAGGGAGGGAGGGAAAGTGGAAGGAAAAAAAGACTAGAATTTTCAAGTCCCTCTTGCCCGGAACAGAGTATCTGTCTCAAAGATGGCTATGATGCAGATTCCAGGCTTAAGCATTTAAATACACTTTTTAAGTGCTTGGTTCTTCAGAACTGTAAGAACATTACAGCTGGATGAAAGATAATTTTTCATCATCTTCTTAGATGTCAAATTCCTTTGAGCAATTTGGAACATTCAAAAAGTATATTGACAGATCAGCAAAAATGAAAGGGCATTTTCATCACCTTGAGAAATGGTGATCAAAGGAAATGTGCCAACCAATTAAAACATGATCAATGCCTCTATTTCCTTTCTTTTCTGTCATAAACTGTAGCTAAAAAGAATTAAGTTATTATTTTTTCAAAGTCTGCTTCATCTTGATAATGTCATATAAAAAAGCAATTTGAATCACAAGAGTTTAAATATACCATGTGGTAAATTACATTGATACAATTTTATGAAGGCAATATTAATCATATTTGAAATACATGACAGTCTGTCTATTAGTTGTCTAAGTTTAAAGCAAAGCAACTGGCATGGGTAGGCTTAAAATGCTCTTATGCTTTTGTAGAAAGAAATATAAAAACAAAATTAGTATGAGTTACCAGTTTAAGAAATCACAGTCTTTACCTTATTTTAAAGCCAGCTATGATAAAATCTATTTTCTTCTACAGTGTTCCTACTTCCTTATCTCAGGAGAAGACCTGTGTTTTGTAGCTGGCTTGGCAATTTGTATATATAAAAATGGGAGTATATTTTATCTATATGCTACACAGCATGTATACATTTAGAATTTTGATTTATAGCTTCCGGATAGCTTGGGAAGACACATATAGGTCTGGCACACACCCAACTGTCAAAATATTAGGAGCCTGGACACAGTTCTACAGTTCCAAAGTCATTGATTAAAAACTGTCAAAACCTCACTGAGAAGATAAAGATGCAAATGAGACTCCCAAGGACAAATGTATAAAGTTATAATCTGTGAACATACTTGCTTCTTTAATCTCACCCTAGGGGTATCTGTTCTTCTCTTCTTATTTGCAGTGATTACTCAGTTCTTCTTGGACCACCCCCCCACCACGAACCACAAACCCAGTAGCTCTTACCATGCTTTACTCCCACAACTGAAACTTCAAATGAGTTATGCCCTCCCATTGAGTATGCCCTGAGATAGAACCAAAGTTAGTCCCCCAAAAATCAAGCTGGCACACTTGAAGTAAACCATGTCTCAACGGTAACTCATATACCAACTTTAAAGGACAAGGCAGAGGAGTCAGCAGTTAGGAATACCTTTGCAGGAGTCCAAGTGATGGATGGGTCAATGTCAAGGGAAGAATTTGATTTCTCTTATCCTGGCTTCAATTATGTTTCAAGTAAAACAGAAAGCAAGGGCCATCAACAGGATGAAGTTGGAAGCTGAGATATCAGATTTGAAAAATAGATAAAAAGGGTGAGAAATAGCTGGCTAAAGAGGAACAGAGCATACAAGTGAGTGGCCTATGGACCTACAATGTAGCTGCCTGGAGACATTAAGGAAAATTGGTTCATGATCCTACACTTGAATACAGTTTAATCATTGTGTTTATGAGTTTTCTCTCAGTCATTTCAGCAGCAGAGGATTAAATTATTTGTAGTCAGAAAAACAGTGTATGTGGGCATGGGTGTGTTTTTCATGAGGAGGAGGATGGGTAGAATAAAAATTTAGAATTATTATCTACCTTTTTTTTAGTATAGTATAGTGCCACATCTTTCCTCCAGCATTAACAATTTATTCCCTTCATCTAAGGCATACATTTTATAATTATTTGTTTTGTAGTCAGCTAATTTATGTGCTTTTATAATTAAAGTAGTAATTACATAAGTTATTTGGAAGGCATCTTTGCTCTAAAACTTAGTTATTTAAAAATAAAGTAAAAAATTCAGAAAGCATAAAAACTTGCCTAAAAACATACAAAAAATATTAACAGTGCTACATAGTTATGGTCTTAGCCATGAATCTTTGTTAAAAATATTCATAAATAGGCTTAAGAGAAAAAAAAAATAACTGACGAGAGTACCGTAAAGAAATATTTGCCTACAAACAGAAATTCTCTAGTAGTTACATTGTTAGAGTGATAAAAGGCTTGACTCCATATGTTTTACCTTCTAACACAGACTAGCACATTGAGCCCCAAAGAAGGAAGGGCCTGCAGTTTCCTAGATGCAAAGTAGCAGAATGGATGGGTAGCCATGGCTGAAGAGATGCCCAAGAGAAATATCCCCGTAAGTGAAAGCAAAGACATAAAGACAAATTACCCAACTAAAGTGTCACAACAGGAAAGTCTATCTCGTCTTAAAGAGTATAACAAATACACTAAATGTTATAAGTTTACTACATTTCTGAAAGGAATAAAGCAGTATATTCAAGGACAATACATTGTATGTAGTTTAACACAAATGGTTCTTCACTTATCATTGTGGGTGCTCCTATTATTCCTGAGAAATCCATAAACACAAGTCATTATATAAATATGTAAAAAAAAACCTGAAAAATGTATATAATCATCTTAAAATGTGAAATAGGTATTTAATTCAATAAAAATCAAGAACTAGTATTTTTGTGGAAAAGTGACATAGAGGCACTTTATGATAATGGTATCTATTTTTAAAGTGGTAACTGACACCCTAAGGATAAAACACTCTAAGTTTTGGATCTATTTAAAAAAATGTTAGGCGCACCTGGGTTAAACAACTGCCTTTGGATCAGGTCATGATCCCGGAGTCCCAGGATCCAGTCCCATGTTGGGCTCCTGGCTCAATGGGGAGTCTGCTTCTCCCTCTGACCCTATCTCCTCTCATGCTCTCTCTCACACTCTCAAATAAATAAATAAAATCTTAAAAAAAAAAAAAAAGAATGTCTATATTATTGCTATATTATTCCAGGTCAGTACATCCAAAGGAAAAAAGAGCATTATTATTAAAATTGATAGGCCAAAGGGCCAATAAGGATATTCAGATGAGATATGCATATATCTCAAAAAGTCATAGTTACTCAGAAATGTTAATAAATTTAATAAGTTGTATTAAAGCAAAATGTTATTTATTTTTTGTTTGTTTTTGCTATGCTTCTATTTTGGATCTAGAGTAACACAGATAAGGGTTTCTCGTATTTAAGACAAACTTTTACTCCATGTATTACATGGAATAATACTTAGTCTTACATAATGGATATTCTTTTTTTTTTTTTTTTTAGATTTTATTTATTTATTTGTCAGAGAGAGAGAACACACGCAGGCAGAGGCAGAGGGAGAAGCAGGCTCCCTGCTGAGCAAGGAGCCCAATGTGGGACTTGATCCCAGGACGCTGGGGTCATGACCTGAGCCGGAGGCAGCTGCTTAACCAACTGAGCCACCCAGGCATCCCCATAATGGATATTCTGAAATGCTATTCAATTCTCTTTACTTAATTTTTTTTTGCATATTGATTTATAAGAATTGTTCTTCACTAGCTTTTATTGTAGCTATCTTTTGTTATATGCATAATTATGGCTTAAAATATGCCCTAGGTTGTGCTATATAAATTTTAAACAGTTTGTGTATTTTGAAATAATCTGTTTTCCAAAAGTCTGCACGAAATAAGTGAAACCATCTAACTCTGGAGTTTCATTAATGGATAATGTCTTTATAACTGTCTTCAATTCCTTCCATCCTTATTTAAAATTTTCTATTTCATACCACTTATTTATATTCTAGTTCATAAGATTTTGTAATACACTGCAGAGATTTTTGGAAAATATATAAAAGCAAAACAAACTTTTAAAGAATCACTGAACTGCACAAAGAACAAATAGCCACTGTGAACATTCTGGTGTCTATAAAACCTCCTGTGTCTCATCATTCTCCATTTGCACAACATTCCTTTGTCTTGGTGGTTTATCTTTCTTCCTTTCTATTTCAGCCTTTCCCCTGGCTGGCTTTCCAAACAACTTTTATGGAGTTGGTCTCACTTTGCAGCGAGAGAGTCTATCATTTATACCAGAGTTTTCTTCTGGAAATCGAAATGGATCATTTAAAACACTGTTCTAAGTCTTTTTGATACTGATCTCCTCCCCTCCTCAATTTCTATAGTGCTTTAATACACCACCACCAACCAATGTCTGTGTTTTCTCATACTTGAGCAAGGCAAAATAAATGTGGGTTAAGCACTGCCAAAAAAGGTACATGACCTCAGCCTACTTGTGATCTGATCTCTCTGTGTCAAATAAATAAATAAATAAATAAATAAATAAGGTACATGACTTAAACTTTGACTTCTCTCTGTCCATATGAGTAACAGTCTTGCTACAGTCACAGACATTTTCTATTGTGAAAACAAAGTAATTCGTAAAAATCAGTTCCTCGGTTTTGCAGAATGACAAAATAACCAAATCACTGCTTCATTAACAACTTGCTTTTATTACCTATTATGGAATTCATAAAATTGTCTTTGGGAAAATGAAATATTTTAATTAGATTTCCTCCACGTTATAATCCAGATAGTTCCCCCCTTTCACACTTTTGCTAAGCCAAAAACTTGCTTTCTCCAGAGGTGAATGATGAGGCTTTAGCAGATAACCAGGGATCCTGTTGGGGGTAAGTTTCATTCCCTTGTTATATACCAATGCATGCACATAAAAAGTGTTTACTTATCACAGGTTACAAAGAAATGAGGTTGCATCTGTGGCCCTGATAAGGGCTATTTAGCCTTTAGGAAGAGGCCATAGCACTTATTTTTATTCCTTTCTTTAGCATATGCAAAACTGTACTTCCACATGGTCAAGTCTTTCTCACTAGAAAACTTCATTAGGTCTATAGTTCAAAGTTGCCTGGTTACAAAGTCCATTGTGTACTACTATTGTTTCCTGTGTGTGTCTTTTTCCATCAGATATCTGAAGGGGAAAGGTAACTGAATAAGAACATAAAAACATGTCAAGATATCTTAGTCCAAACTTTACTATTATTTCTATATAAACCCCTCTTTTCACATGACTTGCTTCCAAAGATTTTGATAGACATTCAGGCAAAGATAAGTGCACAAAGATGATTATCAGTCACTGTAATGCAAGAACTTTCATCAAATAATCAATTTAACGTGGTTTTTGTTAAAATTTACAAAAGAACGCTGTGCGGCGATTAAAACTGATTTTTATTTCTTGATTTATGTTTCAGGTGTTTCTTAGTTACTCAGAGGAATAAAGATGAGGGAAACAGCTGTTCACCTTTTTCTAGTAGGTGGGCAACGCTGATGGAATTAACATGTCTTCATTCCCAGGTTCAAAAGGCATATGCTTTATTAAGATTGTCATGGACATACAGATAAATAATGCTACAAATTGCCCCATTTTCCTTCATTCTTCACCCTCAAGAATGTAAGGTAAAATTATCTTGACTTTTTGTATTGCACATATTACATCTTGATTACATATATTGAAATCATAATATTTTGACTTCACTTCACTGAATATATTATTGAAATTAATTGTATCTCTTTTTTCTAGTTCTGAATGTGGTCACTAGGAAATTTAAAATGCATATATGCCTCTGACTTGTGGCTCACAGAATATTTCTATTGGATAGCTCTGTCCCAGATATGTGTATGATAGAGTAGATATTTAGAGATTTATCCATATAGATATATGAAATATATATTTATGTACTTTTGTCACTACCTTCATTTTTCCATGGTATATTTTAACATCCTCTGACTTAGACTTTAATAGAACTAATACCATTCTCCTCATTCTGAGCTTGGATTTGTGACATTTCTTATGTTCCTTAGATGCCCTGACTTCCATCCCAGGCCTTGTTGCAAAACATGAAATCTTAACTTCTGATACCAGCTTTGGTGTTCTCTTTTACAGGTTCTTAAATTGTGAGGGAAACGGAATCTGTGAGAGACTCAGAATCCTAACTCATGAGTAAGAGTTAAATCTTAGAATACACAAAAATTTACTTTCAAAGAAAATGTATTTTAATAACAATATATATCACTATTTTATAGACAAAATTCCTGGGTACCTGGATGAAACATTTCCTCTCCAATAATTAAAATTATATAATAAATGTGAAATATGTTTTCTTCAGAATACCTGGGCTCTCCTTCATAAAAATGCTTTACTTATTACCTTATAAATATTCTCTCTGTATCACAGAGGCCTTAGTTTAAGAAAGGCAACTTCTCTTAGCAATATTAAGATATTGACTCTGGAATCAGTCAGGGAATGAAAAATGAAGTTATGCATATTTAATCTACTCAGTGAGGATTTGGGGCTGCCTCTGAGAATAAGAGAGAAAATTAATAACTCCCCACCCTCCTTCACAAGGATATTTATGAGAACAAAATTATATCAAAACATATGGGAAAGCATTTAGGAAGTATAACGGGATATAAAATGTAGGGCATTTTATGATTGTTTTTATGAGTGATAATTATTTAAACTTTAGAAGAAACATTCATTTGACTTTTGTGAGTTTAACACTTCTTTTAACCCCTAAGGGCCAATTCCCTTTTTTCTTCAAATAAAAAAATCCATTTCACATCAATAATAGAATATACATGTTCTAACCTTTTTTAACATTTCAAGAATTCTACTTTATGTAGAACAGTGTTTAGCCTTGACCACCTTTTCTAAACAGTCTGTGCCAAAGGGACTCTTACATGCTATTCCCCCCAGCAAAATAAATAATGTATAGAATACAGTTTCTTTCAGAGCTGTACAAGAGCAGATAAGGCATAGAGAGAGAAAAAGAGGGAGTTTTTTTTTCATTTTCCTTATTGCCAGTGTACATATAATCCTTTAAAATATTAGTTTTATATTATTTTATTTATACCCAAAACCTTTAAAATAACTCTTATTTTTCAAACTAAGCTGTACATAGAAGAAAGCAAGTAAGCAAGACAGACAGAGACAAAGACAGAAAGAACTCAATCAAGGAGATGGGGAGGGGGATGAAAAGTGGGACAGAGGGCAGTTAAGAAAAAACGGAGAAAGGGAGGGAGGGGAAAATAGGCCCTGGATGGAGGTAGTACCTAGCAAGGACTAAACTTTTAACTGTATTTTCATCTGTGAAATTGATTACATTAGTATTGAAAGAGTTTCTAGTTTCTAATTTGGAGACTGAAACTAACTTTGGGGAAACATTCTCACTTTTTTCTGGGACAGACAATGGTAGGATAGACCTTTTAAGCATGAGGACTTATAATGAGACCTACCCATCTTTGTCCTTTGCAGCTGTGAATAGTGAGGTAAACCAAGACAAGTGCCTCAGGCTACAATGCTACCTTTATTTCTAATAAGAAATTTTATAATTGGGTTTAGTAGTGTGCCCCCTGAGAATATATTTTTCCCCATTAGTTGGTCACACGGGTAAAAATCATTGTTTCTTTTGTGCCTCTGTTGTTAGGTGAGATGTAGGGATTTAAAGTGGTTGAGGAAGGGATGATGAGCTCAGACTAGAGCTGTCTTCTCCTACTGAAACTACCTCCAACGACTATAGCTACCTCCAATGATTGTATTAAATTTCATTTTTTTTCAGTGACTTCAGTAAGAGCTTAACATCTTAGTTGGGTCATGATGTTTTGGTTTTCGTTGTTTTTTGTTTGTTTGTTTGTTTTGTTTGTTTTTGTCACCAGACCACAGCATCAGTGCCCAGTTAAGTGACAATAGCACAAAGGCCAGAAAAGAAAGGTCTAAAGAACCAGTTCTGTAGCATATATAACATGGTCATTAATTCGTCCTCACAACAGTCAAATGTGCAAAAGAAAACTAAAAATTTTTTTTGACATTTCTTTATCACTCTTTTGAGCTCCCACCCTGTTTAGTAAGAAACATACCTAGAATTGCCAACAGTATCTCATTTGCTCCTTATTAGTCTTATTTCAGCTTAAATATTAATTCCACCCAAGTCCATCTCTTCATGGCTGTTAAACAGTCTTCTGTGATGACTTGGATCTAGAAGTTTTTCAAAGTTAAGTTCTCCCCTCCAACTGACCACCCACCTCTCCAGAGGTTCTGCTGTTTTGAATGGTAGCTCTGTGGGTGAGGGTATTTTGGTGTTTTCGTTGTAATGGTTAAAAATGATGATAACAGACTGGAACTGAGTATTACCTGCATATGCCAGCTTGTCTCTTCAAGCGGGGAGTAGGCTGTTTTGTGGACTAGTGAGGATTTTAGCACAGCTGATTCATTTGGCCATTGAGCATAAAGTTCTGCACCAGACACTGGAATTTATTCTGTCATATTATGACTTATGGAAGGCCCAACAACTAGAGCTAAGTGGGATGGAAATATCCAGGCAATGTCTAGTACTTTTTACTCAATACAGCCTGTTTTATTTGCTACAGAATGGATTGAGCTTGTTTATTTGCTTAAGAACAACTGGGTAGGTAAGCTGCTAAACAGAAAAAGGGGCTTGGGGGTAACTATTTCCAGAACAAGATACCCTTTGTTTGGGTACTTATTATCGTATTTGTTTAACTGCTGCCGTTCTGCTTCTTTCCAGATCTATTCCCTCCCTCCCTTAAACACACACACACACACACACACACACACCCTTGTGATATCGGGGGTTTATTTTATTCATGGCTGTATTTCTACACTTAGAAAACTGCCCAATACACAGTGAGGAGTCAATAAATATTTGCAAAATGTGTGTATGCATACATGCATGAATTTTCATCTATACAAGCCAAAAAAAGGCAGTGAGAAATGGTCTAATGGTCTAATAAACATTTATGTCTTCATACATTTATGGTCTTCATACCCAAAGTGCAGCCGGTGGACTAGCAACATCCACATCAGTTGATAACTTGTTAAAAATGCATTATTTTGTGTCCCACCCCATATCTTAAGAAAATGGAATCTGCATTTCAAATTGCCACGGTGCTTCATATTGCACAGGGCAGTTTCAAACATCCAGTCTCTTGATAAGCAGTCGTACATATCACCAGACCCTCATCTGCACTTAAGGCAGGAATCATTAATTAATCAAGGCAACCTTTTCCACTGAATCTCACTCAATCGAAACTCAAACCCTTTTCACTGTCCAACTCTGCCTAGCTTCAACTGATCAATAAAAGCTGACATATGGAGAGTTATAGATTTGTCAATGTTTATTTCATAAAGTTAGTTTCTTCCTTCTTATCCTTTCAATTTGAGGAATTAGTAAAACTATGGCAGTTAAAAATGTGGAGGCAACTATCAATGAAGGAGTATTTATGTAATGCTAAAGAAATGATTAGCTCTAAAGTAAGCCTTTTAGAAAACAAAAACTTAGTAGGCGATCTCTTAATGAATTTACAATTTTATACATAAGCTAACACGAAAAAATAAACATAAATGCAAGGGTTAGCAACTAAATAATTAATTCTGCAATACTGATCAAATTCGTAAGTATAGAAACTAATATTTTTAAGTCCTAAAATATAATTGGCATCTTAGGAATTTTTTAATGTAAATACATGTAGGAACTTACCAAAAATAATACTGTAATTTTAAAATAATAAAATTTATGCTCAAAGAGCATAAATACTTAGCCAAGAAGCTAAGGGATAAAATAGTGACTTGTACAATTTGTGACTCATCTCCAACTAAAGGTCAATAAAAGTATTCACATAAATAGAAAAGAAAGAATGACTGGCACAATCCAAGGAAGAGGGGTTACCATCTTTTGTGTTTGCTACTCATCATCCCTTCCTTCAGGGAACTGTGTTTATGACATCCCAGATCCCACTCCTTCCCTTTTTTTTCCCTTGACACTTACGCCAGGAAATGAGGGGTGAAGCTCTGGACAAAGTAAGGTCAATCAGATCCTCTTATCTGCACATTTGAAGCCATCTGAATCTTGAGGCATGGCTCAGGCACTGAAGGTTGTTGGAACTGAGTTGTCTGTTGGCATCCCTGATGAGGTTTCATGAATTCATGTTTCTGAAATCTCCAGATGGGTCTGAGCACAGCACGAAATTTTAACTTGTCCTTTGACGACAGTGAGACACTCAATGTACTTTCAGCAGCATACTTTATTTTTCTTCAGTTAACTAGATTTGGTTTGTGTTGCTTACAATGGAAGAAATCTATTTGATAAGGAAACCAATAAAGAAAGAGGGATTAAAGCAAAAGACTGGAGGTGAATTATGAGAGAATTTGTAATTAACTGCTAGAAAGAAATGGGGTGAAATACAGCAAGATTTGTATATGTATTCTGTGGGGGATAGCATTATGTGGGATGTATTAGAGAACCAGATATTCAAGAAAGCACCAACATACTCACTAAGAATGAAGACCAGGAGTAATGGGTCAAGATGAAAATAGGTCAATTTAAAGAAGACTAATAATGTCAATTGTGATAGAATACTTTTTGCTCCCCTTTTCCTATTTTGCTCTTATTCTTTTAGAAAAAGAACTGCAATATTTTTCTGGTATATGGCCACCAAAGAATATATATGTCTGCTTAGCTGTAGTTATGTATGACCATGTACCTGAGGTCTAGCCAATGGGATTTAAGCAAAATTTTTTGTGAAATTTCTGGGTCATGCCATCAAAGCAAAGAGGCAAGTTCTTCTGCCAAGCCTTTCCACTGACTAGAAAACAGGCTTAATGAATGGAGCAGTGATTTTAGGCCACAATATGGAATCTATGGGTTTAGGATGTCAGAGCTGCACTGAGAAATATTCATAGCAACCTGGGCTACTTATATTTGGACTGCACTGTGAGAGAACATTATAATTCCATCTTGTTCAGGAACTGCTATTTTGGCTTTTGTTATGAAACTTGATCATTATCCTTCCTATTACACGAATGGAGGTTGTTCATAGCAACATTGAAAGTGAGAAAGTGACAAGCATAGACTTGAAATTCTTGCCTCAAGGTATGGAATAAAACACAAGGATTTTAAGCACCAAGGTTTAGTGCTTAAACTCATATAGAGCATTTACTAAATATTAAACTCAGCAACTGATTTCACACAATTGGGGATATACAACAGCAGTTAAATACATAACTTTCAAGGTGTTTTTTTTTTTTTTGAGAAACCTGATATTAACAGTGGAAGATCAGGATCTTAACAATAACAGTGATATCCCTGGGAACTCAGAGATTCCAAATAATCTTAGACCTCCAAAACTTATAGAAAAATTCTCCTCACTAAATCTCCTTTGCCTGAGGAAGCTTTTGGGGGGGGGGAGCCAAAACACACACACAACCAAAAACTAGAAAAAGAATATTTACTTCGTGTACTCTCATTTTGTTTAAAAAGTGATTTTTGAATTCAACATGCACTAGCTGTAAAATGCAAAGACGAGCCAAAGGAAATATTACACCTTAAAATTTCTCAAATAAATTAAGAAAAAACTCTATGACAAAAAATCTGGAGTCATTTGTGGGAATGGAAAGAGAATGGTCATGACGAAAAATGTATTAAAGTTGTTACATACAGCTCAATTTATTGGCATGAGTACACCTTACCAGAAAAACTGAATTTAACATTATATAGACCACTTAGTATTTCTGACTGCCAAACTAATCATGCTGCTCTGGATGTATAACAGGCTTTGTAAACTTAAAAAGTTCAAAACAAAATTACTGATTCCCACATGCACATCTTTAACCACAAATTTCTTCCCCTGGCTCCCCGATTTCTGTAATCAGTACCAGTTTTCATTAAGTTTCCAATGCATAAAACCATTCATTTATTTTTGTGCTCTCCTTATATCCACATTCAATCCTTAATCAAATTAATTCGATCTTCCAAATATGTTCAGAGTCTGACCATTCATTACAACTTCTACCTTGACTTCCCTAATCCAAGTCACTTTTTTTTTTTTTAAAGATTTTATTTATTTAGGGCGCCTGGGTGGCTCAGTGGGTTAAAGTCTCTGCCTTCGGCTCAGGTCATGATCTCAGGGTCCTGGGATCGAGGCCCACATCGGGCTCCCTGCTCAGCCGGGAGCCTGCTTCCCCCTCTCTCTCTGCCTGCCTCTCTGCCTACTTGTGATCTCTCTCTATCTCTCTCTCTCTCTGTGTCAAATAAATAAATAAAAATTTTAAAAAAAAAAGATTTTATTTATTTATTTGACACAGAGAGAGAGAGAGAGAGAGAGAGAGAGAGAGAGAGAGATCACAAGTAGGCAGAGAGGCAGGCAGAGAGAGAGGGGGAAGCAGGCTCCCGGCTGAGCAGGGAGCCCGATGTGGGCCTCGATCCCAGGACCCTGAGATCATGACCTGAGCCGAAGGCAGAGACTTTAACCCACTGAGCCACCCAGGCGCCCTCCAAGTCACCTTAAATGCTTACCTGGAACATCACATTCTCTGAACAGCCCTGTGATCTCTATAGACTGTAAATCAGCCTCTTTCACCTACTAACTTTTAGTTGGATTTTGTCACAGACAGGCATTAGTATGAGATTGGAGGGTAACAGAGACGAGAATAGAGAACAGAGAGAGGTTTCTTTGGTTTGAGACATTTTTATTTGCTAGTATAAACATCTGATGCTATTAATTTCCCTCTAAACACTGCTTTATCCATAGCCTATACATCTGTATCTGTAGTTTTTCAGTTTTAATCCAAATCAAAATATTTTAAAATTTCACTGACTTCCTTCCTATTGGACCCATGAGAATTGAAGAGAATTACCTGTTAGAAATATGTAAATGAATAGAGAAGCATTTCATATACTTACTCCCATTTTTTACCATAGCCATAGGTCTTCATTTCTTTGTATAAATCCAGGTTTCTTTCTGTTATCACATTCCTTGCCTTAAGAAGATCCTTTATCATTTCTTGTAGCACAGGTCTGCTGGAAGTAAATTCTCTAAACTGTTGTTTGTTTAAAGAAGTCCGCATTCATTTTCTATGAATATTTTTACTGTGCATAAAAGTCTGTGTTAACAGTATTTTGTTCGTTTGTTTGCTTTTTATTCCCAGTACTTTAAAGATATTACGCCATTGTTTTCTGACTTTCAGAGCTTCTGACAAGAAGTGTGCTATAATCATTATTATTGTCCCTCTACAGATAATGTCTTCTCTGGCCTTTATTTTCAAGAATTTCCTTTATTTTTAATTCACAATAGTTTAAACACAATGTGTCTATGTATGCTTTATTTGATATTTATCATGCTTGAAGTGAGCTGAGATTCTTGGATATATGGTTTGAGGTCTTTTATTATTTGGTGGAATTTCTTGCCATTATATGAGGAATTATCTCCTCAAATAATTACTTTGCTTCTCTTCTGTATTTTTCTGGGTCTCCAATTGTACATATGTTAATCCATTTCATATTGTTCTACAATTCTTAAATGCTCTGTTTTTTCCCCACTTTCTTTTTGTGTGATGCAGTTTATGTAACTTCTACGGGTATATCTTTAAATTTGCTGATTCTTCAGCTTTGTTGAATTTACGGATGAGTCCATTGAGGAATTCTTTGCCTCTGATATCATTTAAAAAATTATTTCTGGCATTTCTTCTAACTTGTTCTTAAATTTTCCATCATTTGCTGAAATTCCCAATTCTTTTCAAGTATGTTGTGCACCTTTACCACTGCTTTTCTGACTATTTTAATCATAATAAACGTTCTAGTGTGATGGTTCCAAATTGAGACATTCGACTTTGTGTATTTTGGTTGTTTTGTTTATGACTTAAAGCATCTTTTTCTTGCTATTGTGTATATTTCCTTATTTTCGAATGAATGCTGGACATCACGTATGGAACAACAGAGACTGAGGAAAATAGTACCTACATCCAGAAATGGGCATGCCTCTCCTGTCATGTTTTTAGTATAGCAGTTGATCTACTCTAATCAGGGATGAGTTGGATCTGAATTTTGTTTTTCCTATAGTTAACCTAATTTGTACCACAATATTCAAATTTGTCTAATACCTTGTTCTTACAATGAAAACTGAGATGTTGCAGTGTTTTCCTCTAGTTAACCACTCAGCTTTTAGTCCCCTGCTCTGGGCCTGAAACTCACAGAAGATCACTCTCCATGTTCTTAACATATCCTTCCTTCATTGAGTAAGTGTTGTTGGTTGCTACTTGGTGTTTGCTTAGGTGCAGGTAGAAGGCAGGAGGTGATCTCTATTACCCTGGACGAGCCTCAGCTTTAAGTAAGCCATGTGATCCTGGGCCTCAGGTATGGGTTTTTGTCATTATTCCTGCTCCTCTTCTCTGTGGCAAAAAAATTCTGCCTTGTATCCAGGCAAGTCTTGCATGGGAGGGAGGTTCATGCTCCTCGGTATAAGCAGAAGGTTCTAATGGTATTAGTTCCAGAACTGTTTTCTGGTTATCTTACAGGATTGAAATGTGTTTTTTTTTTTCATTTTTTTATCCTATGCTTTCCTCAGAAACAAATAGCCTATCCTTATCCCCCTGCTAGTTGGCAGGATTTGCAGCTCTTCTTCCAGTGCTTAAAGGATTTTCTCTGTCCAAAAGAAATACACAAAGGGCAGGAATTTCTGCAGTGGTATCTGATACCCCCCATCCTTACATTAGTGAGAAATGCTCTCTTTCCCTGACCTCTATCCATAAAAAAAATTGCCCATGATTAAGTGAGACCCTTTCTTGTGTCTACAGTTGCAGGAGTTCTTCAGTAATTCATTAAACTAAATCATTTTTTTCTCACTTTTTCAGCAGCCACTTCTTTCTGTGCTCTTTCTAGCTTCATTTCTTGTGCCTCCTCATCAGTCCTTAAATATTTGACTACTAGTTGTTTTATGATCTCACTTCTCCGCTGGACTCAAAAAAGTTATCATTTTATAATTTATGCATATTGTTTATCATTATTAGGTAGGAGGGACATACTTTCTCAGCTCACCAAATCCTAGCCATAAAGAGAAATCTTAAGTTTTAAAATGGATTGTGCTAGATGTTTTGTATAGTTTGTAGAGGAATGTTGTTGAAAACTAAAGACCAAATGTAAAGTTCTTGTAGTAGTTCAGCAGAAAGAAAAGGATTATGTGGCTAGAGTGGTAGTAGTGTAAATAGTCTGAGATGATCTGTTTGTGGATATATTGAAAGGAAGCATTGACAGGGTTCACTGATGTGTTAGATGTAATGTGTGAAAGATAAGAGTTAAGGATAACTTCATTATCTTTAAGCAAAGATATGTAAAGAATAAAGATCTCATTTGCAAAACTGAGAAAGAAGAAAAAAGATCATGTTTTGGAGGTGGGGTTTATCAAATAAAACTTATTTGCAGATGCATTAATTTTAAAATGTCAAAATTGTGAGTGGTGATGTTGAATAGGCTATCCATGAATCATCTTCAAGGAGACAGATTTTTTTTTAAAAAATTGCATTATGTTTGAAATTCACTGCGTTTTGTTCTTAATGAAACTACATATGCAATTTCAATACGAAAACATTTATAGAGCACCTACTATGTACAAGGCATAACAATGAATATGAAGAGGTACCTGTTGTCCAGGAGCTCATTATCTAGTGGGGAAAAAAAGCATATACATACAGAGAAGCTCAAATAAAAAATACAATCACTTCTTTTCTTATCATTTTTCATTAAATGCCAATGAAATATATGGCTTCTGATTTCAGCTACAGTTTTAATCAAATATGAGTCAGAGGGTATGAAGATTATGGTAATTTATTACTACATGAATAAGTAAAGAAACTGTGGCAGTAAACTGTTAAAACTGGAGGAATAAGAATTGAAGACTAATGATTGGGATTGAAATCATCATTTTTATTGATGAAAAAGTACATAGTCATTTAAGAATGGGTGGCTGAATTGGAGAAGAAAATATATTTCTTAGAAATGACAAAAAATAAGTGGTCATATATATATGACTACATGATTTAACCTATTAGAATCACCAAGAAAAATATATTCTGCAATAAGTTTAGACAGGAGTAAAATATTAAATGAAGCAATGGGAAAGAGCCAGTTTGAAAGACAGTAAACCACAGAGAATCGAGGTAATGTAGGCAATAGTATATGCAGCAAAGGTATACATATACACACACACATACACATATATTTACATATATGGAAATATGAATCACTTTATTGCACACATACATGTGTGCACTTAGAGAAGTGCATAAATATATTTACATATTAAAATAAATAAAGTAATAAATTAGATATATACACCTGTTTTTTTTTCTAGGAGTCATGGTTTAGAGAAAAAGCAAATAGAAGCCTTTTTTTTCCTCAAATATAATGGATATGAGAGAAAAGAGATAAAACGCCCAATTTCATAATTCTAGGATTTCCATAAGGATAATTTCCAAGATTATGTTTTCTGTTCCATATCTATATTAGTTAAAATAAGACATAAAGTGCATAATCAAATATAAACTGAATCTATCTCCTGGGAGAAAAAATCCCTAAAGTGAAAAAGGAAACAGTATCTATTAGAATGACTAAAATCCAAAACACTGACAATCAACTACTGGTGTAGATGTGGAGCAATAATGATTCTCACTTATTGTTGGTGGGAAACTAAACATGCTCTTACTATATGATCCAATAATTGCACTCCTTGCTGTTTACCCAAAAGAGTTGAAAACTTATGTCCACACAAAACCCGCACATGTACGTTTACAGCAGCTTTATTCATAATTGCCCAAACTTGGAAACAACCTTTGGTATATGAATGGTTAAACTGTAGTATATCCCAATGATGGAATATTATCTAGGACTAAAAAGAAATGTGCTATGGGGTGCCTCGGTGGCTCAGTCAGTTAAGTGTCTTCCCTCAGAGCAGGTCAAGATCCCAGGGTCCAGCCCTGCCCTGGGCTCTGCTTCTCTCTCTCTCCCTCTGCTTCTCCCCCCGACTTGTGCTTGAGTGCTTCCTCTTTCTCTCACTCAAATAAATAAAAATCTTTTAAAAAAAGTAATGTACTATAAAGCCATTAAAAGGCAGAGAGAAAACTTAAATTCATATTACTAAGTGAAAGAAACCAATCTGAAAAAGTTACATACTGTATGATTCTAACTATACGACATTCTGAAAATAAAACAAAACTACAGGATGGTAAAAATTTCATGGTTGCTAGAGTTTAAGGGGGAGGGAGGGATAAATAGGTAAAGCACAGAAAATTTTTAGGGCTGTGAAACTACTATATATAATATTAAAAGTGGATACATACCATTGTACATTAACCTAAACCCACAGAATTGCAACACCGAGAGTGAACCGTAATGTAAACTATGGACTTTGGGTGATTAAGATGTGTCAGTACAAGTTCATCAGGTTCAACAAATGCACCACTCTGGTAAGTGATATGGATAATGGGGGAGCATATGGGGGAGCCTATGCAAGAGTTGGGGCAGGGAGTACATGAGAAAAATCTCTGTTCCTTCCATACAGTTTTGCTGTAAACACAAAACTGCTCTAAAACATAAAGCTGATTTAATACAAACAGAAGAAATTCCACATTATTAGGTAGAATAAGGAAATACAGTCCTTTAACAATATATAAGCTAGAATAAAATAAACAATTATATTGGCTTTAAAAGTAGGAAATAAAAACTGCTGGCACAAAAAGACAGTAAGTGACTTCTGTTGAACATTTATTATGTGTCAGAAACTCTTCAAAGGAATTTACATATATTAACTCATTCAATCTACACACAAAAACTTCTAAGTGTACTTATATTATTTTCAAATTATTTAGATCAGGTAACTGAGGTCCATAAAATTTGAGCAATTTTCCTAATGTCATATACCTCAAAATCAGTAGATTCCATGTTCAAATCTAAGCATTACAGCTCTTGAGTTATTAATGCTCTCTCTATACTACGACTCATATAGTTAGTACTGGAATCTTCTTGATGATAGCATTACGATTTTAAATTATTGTATCTAAACAAATAAAATAAGAGTGAAAACAACATACCAAAAGTCATTTCTTTGTCTAAGTGAGGTAATGTTGGAAACCACTCAGGAAGATTTATTCCTTTCACCCTGCAGATAAGAGTGAATGCCCTCTTGCTCCCATCAAGTAATAAACTGGATGAAACGGTTGAAGTAATTATTTAAAATTTTATTTTTAATAATAAACTTTATACTATCTTAAAGAATATATTCTAAACAGCTTAAGAAGTATTTTATAGTACCAAAGAAATTATTTTTCTTTGTGAATATACATATATGTATAATTTTAAGTAATATTATTATATAATTTTGAAGCTATTATAGCTCGACACATACTTTTTGAAGACAATTTGGCACTAAAATTTATATATAAAACATGCTTACGATTCAGCTTTTGCACTTCTACATATTTATCTCATTAATCCCTTGCTAGAATATTTTTTTTCTTTTTTGCACTACACAGGAAAGAAATGTTACTGCAATTTTGGGGAAACTACTAAGTTTCTAACTGGGCTTTTAGAAAAAAAATTTAACAAATATAAACACAGGCTGAAATTGAATGTAGGTGTTGTCTAGTCTATCCTTTGAGGACTGAAAATTGAGATCTGACAAGGTTAAATATTTATTTCTAATCATATAACCAATTTTATGGAGATAGGAGTAGAGTATCATATTTTGTTGACTATTCCAGTAATGGAGCTTTCTATCCCACAGACATTTTGTTATTTGCATTATTCTGTAGACATTATTTGTATATTATGCAGGCATTATTCATTTTATTCTGCAGTATTTTGTTATTCATGGAATATAATCATGCAATATGTACCACAGTTTAAGAAATCTTTGGTTCTCTCAAAATTTTAGCTCCTCAGAATACATACGTGCGGAGTCATTCTATTATAAGGAACATGATGAAGAGATAAAGACTTTGCCTCAGGCAGTTAAACAGATTATATGTGAATTTATTGTTTTAGAGTTATTTATAGAAACATTAAATAAATATCCCTCATAGCTCCTGCTGGTGCCTATTAAAACTCAAAATGAATTATGTAATAGTCCACTGATAGCAAAATCCACAAAAGAGGTTTCTTTTCTTTACTATTTATAAAAATATAATAATTGTTGTTAAAATGTTCAAATAGTATCAACGATTAGAAATTCCAAAGTTAAGGTGCACCCACAAGCTCTCCAACCAATAGCATGACACATCTCAGAGAGCACTATTCAATTTCACAAGGTATTCTCCTAGATGTTCTGTGTGCCATATACTTATATATGTTTGTATTTTGATTTTATATAAATGAAATTATGTTTTGGAAATCTTTCCAAGTTTGAAAAATAGACCTATAATTTTCCTTTTAAGTAAGCAGAATATTGTCTAAAATGTTCCCTAATAATGGACATTACTCAGTTCCAAATTTTCTATATTATATAAAACGTAGCAATGGATGTCCTTGAACACGTAATTTTGCATTCTGGTGCCAGTATTTATGATAAATGGAAAAAATGTAATTGGCAGATCAAATGGTATGTATTTTTTATTTGTTCATCAAATCATCCAAAAGAGTTATTCCAGTTTAAGCTTCCAATAGTTGGGCATGGAATGAGTACTTTCCCATAATCATGCCAATTATCAATTATATATTTTTAATTTAACTTATCTTAACGGTATTCCACAAAATTTTTAATTCAAATTGTACAGATTATTTAAGATATTTAGTACCTTTAATGTGTTGATTTATTTTATGGGTCATTCGTTTTACTTACGTTAACCAACTCATGTCCATAGTTAATGATGGTTCAGAAATTTGGCCCCTTTCTTGTTTTGGGGCTGATTCCCTAATTATTGCTTTGAAAGAACTATTTATATAATTATGTTCTAACCTATAAATTGATAAATATTGCAAATAAATGTTTCTAGCCATTTTTCTTGTTTTTTAGAATGTCATATTTTTCAGAATGTCCATATTGTCTTTGCCACCCAAAAAGTGATTTAATTTTCATATGGCCAAATCCCTCAATCTTTTCTTTAATGATTTCTGGATGACTTGTCTTTTGCTTATCAAGGCTAAAAAATATTATTCAGATAACTATATTTATATCTTTACCTATAAATTTTTATAACTATAGATTTATTATTGCATGTGTGCCCTTATGTGTTTGTTTTGTACTCTTCTGTCAAGATCTTTCATTCACCTGAGGTATTTTTCTGTGTATAAGAAAACAAATAAAAACTTTATTTTTCCCAAATCAATGTTCATTTCTAAATCATTTCAAATATTGTTCAATAATTATCCATAATATATAATATACCCATAATCCATAATTCCAAGTATGTACATGGAATTTCTACTCAGTCTGCTTTTTGCCTTATTCCATAACGTGAACTGAAAGCAATACACTATAATAAAAGCTTCCATCCAAAAGCTTCCTACTGGCTTAAATTTGGGGGGAGGGGTCAGAGTATAGGTTGCATTATCACAACTATTCTTTTGCCAAGATTATAGATTCTCGCATAGTAAATTTTCTGCTAAAACTTAGCATCCAGTTGATTTGCTTTCAGTAAGTTCCACTAGAAAATAAGCGCAGTTTAAAATATCTCATTATAATGTTTAAACCTGAATTCTCATTATTTAAAAAGCCCTATTCCTGGCCTTTTCTTTCCTCCTCTCTGCTTGAGCCCACTGAAACTATAAACTTGAAAGAGAAAGTGAAATAATACTTGGACAAAACCATAAAATGATACAAAAGCATTATTTGGTTTTCGTCTCTTTGCTTACATCCATTATATGACCAAGAATACTTTCCCTAGAGGTTTTTACAAAAGTAAGAGAAAATCTTACCTATTCTTCTTCTTTTTTTAAACCAATTGCTTTTTCCAAAGTTTATATGTAAGTTTAAGGTCGTTCTGTATTATTTCTTACAACTACATGTAAATCTACCATTGTCTCAAAATAAATTAGTTTAAAAGAAAAAAGTTTAAGATATATAACCTAACAATTGGATATATAGCCCACTTGTAAATCAAGTTTCCCTTTTGCAAACTATATTCCTTTCCATTTTTCTGAAATTGCTAATTCTCTGATATTCTGTCTCTAAAAGCACCAGGATGTAGCTACCACATCATTTTGTTTGGTTAGAGAAACTCATTGAGCTATAGCTCAAGTGTCATTTAGTCTTACTTTAAATCACTGATTTTGCCAAAGCATGACGAGAACCTTTATGTTTTAGCATGCATTACTTTCTCTTTCACTGTATAATAGTTAACTGGAAACTCAGTGTGTTTTGAGTGCTTTTAAAATTAATAGTTTTATAAAATAACACTGTAAAAACACCCTTGTCATTTTACAGAACAGGAAGGTAAACGAGCATACATTACATACATTATTATCCAACACTGCTACGTATGCATGGAAAGAATTATATCATTTAGAAAGATAACACATCACGTCTTTGCTTGATAATAAACATAGTTTTAGACTACAAAGCCACTTACGACATTGTCTTTAAACCTCTTATTTTACATATGATGAATCTGAGACCTTGAGATTATTGGCTAGTAAATCCTAAATTCATGGAGTGATCAAGGCAAAACTTTGTATCCTTAAGGAAGGTGACGCTTCACATTATGTTTTCTGCCCTACACTTTCAAGTTAATTTCATATAGACAGGTAGTTTGAGTTCTGAGAATTGATGTTTTCTGTTCAGCTCAAAGACAGAAGCAAAACCCAAAATAAACCCTAGATCCCCAAATAATATGTAGAAAATATGAAGTGTTGTTTATACGGAAGCAAACTTCCCTTACCAAGAAGTGAGATCTCTCAGGCAGCTATGTTATTTTCAGAAGAGAAAATGTTGATTTTTGATGGACAGAACTACTCATCAACTTTGTTGCCCACATTCACTCCAACACCTAAAAACCACTTCATGTTAAATCAGTTTATAAAAAGATTAAATGCCACAGAGGGAAAAAAAAAA
The DNA here is from genome assembly GCA_002007465.1 of Ailurus styani. Taxonomy (NCBI): domain Eukaryota; kingdom Metazoa; phylum Chordata; class Mammalia; order Carnivora; family Ailuridae; genus Ailurus; species Ailurus styani. Next base: position 374,835 of record LNAC01000351.1, on the reverse strand, counting down.
AGTACGCTTCTGCAAAGCAATGGGGAAAAAAAATAAAGGTACACCTGCATTTAAGAAGCATTTTGAAGTTGCTTTTCAAAAAGAAGATTAGCCACAGAATTGCGCAATCTGTAGCATGAAGTCTTTGGTATCACACAGCTAATTATTTTTTTGCCTTTGCAATCCACATTGGATTACACCCTGTCACAGTGTTCTTTTGAAAGATTTAAAAAGGATTTGTATAACAGGGGGAAAAAGGTCTTAATTACTATCTCTCACATGAGAGATTTATACTCTGTTCAAACAGATAATTTTGGGTCAAAATGCATAATACAGCTTGTTTTAGTTCTATTTCTATAAATAGTATCATTCCAATATCTCATAAAATTATCCATGGATAAAATTTCTTCCTTTTTTAATTAGAATCAGCTACCACAGAGGTAAAGGACAAAAGAGAAAAAAAACAAAACAAAACAAAAAACAAAAAAAGAGAGAGAGAGAGAGAGAAGGAGCAAGACCAAGAAAGAGCAACAGGAGATCATTTAGTGTTTTCAAATGCAAGTGTTTTATGTCATCTGAATGGAAAAATCACAATTACAGTATATCCTCAAAATCAGTAGTAACCCGCTTACTTAGAGTTTTAATACTATAATCAAATACAAAACAAACTTAAAATGTATTATGTGGATACTATTCTTAATATTATTTACTAAAAATCAGAATGCAAATTAAAATAGAAACTTCATTTTATGTTTTAACAAGCAAAAATGTAAAGAAGTAGTTAAAAGGTGTGTTGGTAAATGTTGCAATAAGCATCCCCTACCACCAAACTCCTACCTGCTGAATGCATTTTCAATGACTTTAGTAATGAATTCAGTACGAAAATATTTGACTGGCTTTTCAGCCCAATGATTTTTCAGGCCTTAAAGAATTATAGTTGAAATTGTAGTATTTAGATCTGGTTGTGTAAGGTTCAGGAAATATTCATAGCTTTATAGAAATCCAGTGCACTTCTTCAAACACCACCAGCACGGTTCACATGTCAGTCAACTGGAGTCAGAGATAAAGAGAGAATTTATAAAGTCCCCATTGAGCTCTGCTGGCAGCCACAAACACATAACTAAAAAGAGCATTAGAAACCGTTCTGTTTACAGCAATTAACTGGACCCAAAGTCCTGTCAGCAGTTCCGGTAGCGCGGTCCTTCTTTGTGTCTGTTCTTTAATATTCAAAACTTGTTCAAACAGTGTGCAAAATTGAATACATCCCTCTGCTGCAACTGATACATATGATAAACTCAGGATCTAAAGCTGCAATGATGCATCTTAATGTATCCAGAGGCTATCACCAAATGGAATGTGTGACAGAAAGCAGTGGCTTTGTGTAGATTTTGTGCTAGCAGATATTTTTTTCCCCAGGTTGAAACACAGAAACGTTAAAAAACCCTCAAATCAGCAACCAACTGGCCATCCATCCGGCAGCATTTAGCAGAGCTGAATCCATTCTCTTATTAACACAAAGGACACTGGCTCAAAGCGTTAACCTTAAAATAGTCATGTGACCGAGTATGCACTTTTTATTTTGTAAAACTAAGTGACAGTGTAGAGGAGCAGGGCAGGCATCCTGTATGTGTTTGTAATTGGCAGAGCACTTTGGGCTACCTCTGGGGAGTGGGAATTAGTAGATGTCTGTCCTCATGTTCTTTGGCCACTTTAGTAAGAGAACCAGAAACAGAAAAATAAGTACATGTCAACTGTCTTCCTAATTAAGATATTATAATTATAAGCTCTACTTTATTATGAGTTTTTATGAACTGTTAAGGCTCATTTTACTCAAGTGGCATTTCAGAATACAAACTCTGATAATAATCCTGAAGAAAATCATGGAAAATGAACTTACAGATCATTAAACTATCAAGACAGTACATTAAACTATCAAGACAAACTATATAAAAATTGAGTTTTCTATATGTCTAAGTAATTTCATAAATAAATATTATAGAAAAAGTCCCATTCATATAGGAAGCTTATGCGAAGAGACTCCTCTGAGGCACAGTGCAAAGAAAAGACCTAAAACTCAGAAAAGAACAGGTGTTGTTCTGTTAAACCAGCCCTCTCCTACATAAAAGGTATCCCTCCAGGAATTTCTTGACTGTTGCACAGTACAGACAAATAGTGCCACAATAAAGTACATGCTTGCTCAGTTCTTCTCCTGTCTCCCGGCTGTATTGTGCTATTAGTTGCTATTTGTGGTTTCTTAACTTGGTGGTGGAGTGTGGTTTTAGCTATTCTGATTAAGGATAAGTCTTAGACAAGGTATTCTCCCTGGGTGCCAATGAGTGCGGACATTTCCATTCTCCTGCCCCGCCTCTATCTATAGCTCCAGATTCAGCAATTGCTCCTGCCCAGTTTCCCCTCCCTGTTCTCTTCTCCCAGCTCCCATATGTGTTTTCTAATAATTTCCAGCAGTGCCTTTGGTTCACTTTTTTCCCACCTGCCCACACGGACATGAATTAATTAAGCACATTTGCACTCTGTCTTCTTACCCACTTCTAAAATTTTATGTATAGTTAAAGTTTTATATCCTGAAACAAAGGGAAAGAGATAGAAAAGCAGTGATTGTTGCCTTTCCCAACGCAGATTAAAACTTCTGTTTGTTGGGGAGGACAAACCTTTACCCTTCAAGGTTCTTCTGGATGGTCTGAGAAACAAACTGACATGACACAGATTAGCAAAATGAGGTATATATGTCATTCTGAACTAAGGAGAAGGTGGGGTAGGGTTTTAGGGCTACAAAGGGAAGGAAAACAATTCACAGGAGAATGGAAAGAGTAAATGTTTGGTAAACCAATGTTTGGTGAGTAATCCAGAAACAATGGGACATAGAGGGGACTTTGATCAAACAGGCCTTGCTAGGTTCCTCCCTGTCTACCTTACCTAGTCCTATTATACTTTAGCTCTTTATAGTAGTAACTCCCTTCCTAGAACAAGTCTTCCATCTAAATACTTTTAGGCAGTTAGGGAGAGGGTCAAAGGCTCTGCCTCAGCCTTCTATTTTTTAAAAATAATCAGTCTAAAGTAATCCACCTGCCAAAGAGACACACATTTTGCAGTGGCAAATTTGCTCTCCTACATGTTCTGCACGAGACATAGGAGAGAAAGATCCAGGTGGAGTTTCTTGCTCCTGCATAGCTGCTATTCTCCTCTCCAGTTCTGTTCATAATGGACACTTTGTAGGGCTCTAGTATTATCTTTTACAAATAATCCTGCAATTAATAGCCTTGAATATATACAATATTAGATGGCTAGATGGCTGGATAGACAGAAAAATAGAAAAATTGTTAGTATATACTTTAGATAGATTCTAGAAGGGAATAGACCTTGTTATATAAATGTGATTTTAGAAAGAATTAAATATTTACATAAGAAAAACTAAAATTAATCACAAAGAAGACATTTAGTTCCTAACATATAAATACTAATTGAAACATATGACCTAATTTTATATCAAGGTTAACACACACACATATACATACAAATACATATACATATCTATTCATTAGCTCCCTCTTTAACAATGAAAATATATTTATGTGGGGAATAGCCAGGAAGATTGTGAAGCAGATGAGTCGTGGGGGAATATGTGTTCTTTAAGTTATTTAAATATGTTATTAAGTTTTAATAATTAGAACTTTCTGATACTCAGACTAAAAGTGAATTTTATGAAACAGAAAAATTTCAGAAATAGAGAGCCAGGAAATCATCCATTGCAGGCTATGATAATGTTAAAGTTTTAAAATAGGTGGTAAATGTCAGATTATTCAGTAAGTGGTGTTGCTACAACTATCTAACCATTAACAAAAATGGTTGCTTCACACCTTGCAAAAACATAATTTCAAAATGGATGAAATGCGAGGAGGGAAAATAAAAAATGAGAACTAATTGATTAATGATGTCTTTATGGGTGTTTTTTAAGTTATATTTTTATTTCCTAAATTTTTGATGAAAACTTTAGTTACTGTCAAAATGAGTTTTAAAAAATTTAATAGTAGCTTTTGGCTTTTGGCTCAGAGGAGATGAAACAAAGGTGCAACTGTCTTCAGTTGTTCAAATATGGGTTCATGTGAACACCAGACACCCCCACCAGGCCACCTAAATTCAACCCCAAGTAGATCAAAGTCGATAACTGAGGTGCACCAGCAAGGAAGTCTGTGCTTCCTCTGACCTGGCTTCAAAGATCTACGTACTGGGTCTATCTCCAGAAGAGATTGTTGATGATCACTCAGGCAACAGCAATTGAAAGGGTCTTAGGATGACAGTGAAACTGACCATTCAGAACAGACAAGCCCAGATTGTGAAGTGCTACCTTCTGCCTCTGCCCTGGCAGAGTTAAATGAGTTAAAATGAATCTTTAGTCATTTTTATCTACAAAATTCTCTGGAAACATTAAAGAGATCCTGAGGACTGCCCTATCTGTGGGGCTGTTACATTGACTGCAGCCACCCTCATGACATCATTGATGACATCAATGGTGGTGCAATAGAATACTCAGCTAGTTTAAAACTACAAAGGAAAATATTTTAATACAGGATTTTACAACTAAAATTTAATAGTAATAAACTTCACAAATATAGGAATAATGGAAAAGCTTGATATTGATTCTGTTGGAGCTACACTTAAGAATAATCAAGTTGTCCATCCACATAAGATAAATTAAATGTACTGAGATTATTAATGTGTAAGCATTTTAAATACTGCAAGACTCCACACAACTGTTAGTCACTAGTTGCATTGTAATATTAATGAATTAGGTGGGAAAGAATAGGAAAAAAAAACCAAACTAGTATAGTTCAGAAGGTTATTAGAGCAATCCAGGTAAGCACAAGCCAAGTCTGAGATAGAATGGCTTCAGTAGCACAGTGAAATATCAGGGAGATATGTTTATTGTATTTTTGCCAGATGCATAAAGCCATCAGAAGTAACACTAAGCCATCTATCTAGTACTGTATTCCTATATTTCCCCTTACACTCTGTCTACCTATGCTCACTCACTTCCAATACAACCAAAGTTTGGTGTTTGGTGTGTCTGTGTGGCACCTGGATTTTTAGATCACCTGAGTGAGAAGAATCTAATTATATGGTTGACATTGGAGTTCTGGATGTTAATCTAGACTGATAGAAATCACCGTTGTCATTATCAGTGCTAGGCATATTTTTAAGCACTTCACAGGTCTTAATTCACTTCTTCCTTAACAAAAGTTTCATATGATATTTTCCTCCATCATATAGATAATAGGAATAAAATATAGAGGAGTCATATAAATCACCCAAAAAAACCACAGCAATTACCTGACAGGGTCAGGCAGCCTAGCTCCTAGAGTCCAACTATTGTTCCTGAGGAGGTTGAAACACTTACTGTATTAGGCACACTTTTTTCTGACATCTCTTAAACTGGCTGAGCCAATATTCAGGTATGTTCCAAAATGCATTTTACTTAGACTTAATGATTTCCCTGCTTCCTTCCTTTCCTCATTTCTCCCTACTCTATAATCCAACTTAACACTGTTCTTAAATGTTGAACACTGACATTTGGAATTTTTCTTATCTATGTGAGCTAATAAATGATTCCTCAAAAAAGTGTTTTGTTTTGTTTTGTTTCTGTCTCAGACACTCAGAAGGCTAAAGACAGAAAACACGATGATAGAATCTTCAGAGTAGCAAAGCCAAGATTAGCTGCATTAAGTCTACTATGATCCAAAATCAACTACTAAAAAATGTATTGGAAAAATCTATTGTGAATTTGGAAAAAATCACCTCAGTCCAGACCACTGTTTGGTATTATAAATGCACCATATCATTTCTCCATTAAACAGCATGACTTAGAGCAAAAGCCAACATATAGGCTGTTGGCCCTACTGACTTGAAATCTTGTAGATGTGATATCTAGTCACCCATAATAAATGTGTTCTGCTTCAAGTCAAGACAGGAAGATAACTATATCAGGCCATGGTAATAATAGTTTGTAAGAGAGGCCAATAAATAAGTTAATAGATATTTAAAGCATAAGACATTTTAGCAAGTTCATGTTTGGGTTGATTTCAATGCTAATAGTACTCAACTTGAAACAGACTGGCCAGCAGATAGGCAGACATAGGAAAATGGGAAGGAAAATTAATAGATGAGTTATGTAATACTACTTTTTCACAACTGATAAAACCTTGCCTAAGGGTCTATGTCATTAATGTATAATATATCTTCTTTTGAACTCACTATTCACATGATTTTAGTTTTATGTCTTTTTTAATTAATAATTTAATAAATTATTTTATTGCCAGCATCTATAAAGTTATCATTAAATGTGGACACTTTATGAATTATAAACCATTTGAAGAGGGTATGCAAATCTCCTCTATATATTTTAATATGAAGATTACAGAAATTAGTTTTCACAAAGTAGGACAAGGAGGCTCTAGACTAAAATTAGACAATTATCAAAAAGTAAGGTACAAAAATATTTTGGAAAACCAAAATTAAAACAAAAGCCTGTATTATAAACACTTTAAATTTTAAATACAATTTTAATTAATTTATAATACATATTTATAGTTAATTTAATTATGTTAAAGCTTAAACATTACATAATGGGATGAGGGACATGAAGAACATACTAATGTAATATTTTAAGACAAAATTTATAATTTTGTCACTGATATTTTTGGTAATGATGCTGATAATAATGTTTGTGTTTGATAATCAACATCAATCTCCAGATTTAAACATGGATACGTATATTTTGTGTGAATTGTTAATGCTCTTTTTTATGAAGAGAAGTCTCTATTTTACATCTTGAATTTTCTCTTATATTTAGTTTGTTTTAGCACACAGCTAATAAAATCCCTTCACATGAGATCATGTAAAAGCAAAGTACTATGGAAATGAAAGTACTCTGTTAAAGCCACGACTCATTTTCTCTACAAACAAAAATAATTTTTCCATACACTGAATCATGAAAAACCTTGTCAAAATGAAGAGAAATAAACATTAGTAATTTTTTAAATTCATAAGAAGAGTAGATGAGTTGACTTTTTCTGAGCCAGAGCCTACTCTAATAATCTCTTTTTATAATTAGTTTATGCCTATCAGGTTGAGAAGAGAAACCTGCATTCTTGCTGACATTGAAAAATATGGTTAATTAGCTAATTTCTTAATTGTAAAACTAACATCTTACTTGATGAAAATAATTCATTTCAAACTAAAGTAATTCACTCAAGGACAAAAATTACCCATGGAAAAGCTCAGTGGAACAATTGATATATAGTATTTTATTTCCATTTGCACATGCCTCCATGTATAAAAGCAATTCTTAAGGAAATCTTGGTTCAAAGGAATCTATCAAAATGAAGAGTTTGTAGACAAGAACTATGTTGTTGGTTTTGGGGTTGGGGGATCTCAGCATATTTTGACTATCTTTTCTCTACTTTTATTAGTGGATTATTTTTATAAGGCTTTCTCATATACCTTTTATTCATAGCAGACAATAATCATGCCAACATACTACTTCAAAAAATATACTGTAAAATGTGCTCACAGCATATGATCATTCCATGTGACATCCATCTAGTTAATCTTATGCTTTGGATTCAGCATTTTTAAGTCCCTCTCCTTCATCATTCCTATAAATTCATAAAGAAGCTTTTCCATCTTTATCTGCAAGCACCTTTCCAGTCAGCATGCTTCTCTGCAGAGTCATCATCCCAACTCAAGTGCAAATCACCACCATCTCTTGACTAGGTCACCCTAATAATTTTTCTATATGCCTCATCTTCATGTATTCTTCTCCATCCCCTCCTCCAATCTTTCATTCAAATGGCAGCCTAAACAGTATTTACAATGTGCAAATCTGATGTCATCTTTCTCTTTTCCATATGTTACACTTAAACAACTGCCAAGCATGGTGGCTAACACTTCTCAAAAGATCAATTCTCAATTATCACTCACATTGCTCTGAACCCAAGCCTTAAAAATGCATGCCAGATTGACAGAACTTTGTACATTAGTACAGGTTGAACCAGTGTTGCAAGAGAATCTGAGTGAGGATGATCATTTAGTTGGCCCTGTCTAGGTAAGATGGATTCATATTGACATATTGACAGAAATTTTAAAAATAGAAAGCAATTGTTCAAAATGGACTCAAACCACACCACTACTTCCACAAACATCAACAATATCCTTTCCAGCATATTGTTACTATCCTTCAGACAAATGATAATTCTCTCACTGCCTTTGAAAAATGGAGCTACTGGAGGTCTCAACAGTTACTGCCTCCATCTCAAAGTCCTAAATCACTTGAGAGTTGCTCACTCCTTTAGAAGATGACTATATTTACTTGGTATTTTGTAATTTAAGAAGTAAATTGTAATTTTAACTATGATATACAATGCTTAAATAAAATCACAGAAAAAGAAGAGGAAAAAATTTAAAGGCATATTTATAATGCATATTTATAATATAAATATAAAACCATGTTTAATATGTACCTGTAAATAAATTATGGTATATGTGTACAGACACATATATACACACACACATTTATTTATTCACTATGCATGATAGAGAAAGGGAAATCATGGTAAATTCTTCAGTCTATATTTCTGCAATGATTCATTGGCTTTATGATTTCCTTCCTCTACTACCCACTTTATATTTTCTTCCCATTCAGGGAATTCTTTCACTGGGATTCTTTTTTTTTCTTTTTTTTCTTTTTTATAAATTTTATTTTTATTCTTTGCCCAAGGGGTACAGGTCTGTGAATCATCAGGCTTACATCTTTCACAGCATTCACCAAAGCACAAACCCTCCCCAATGTCCATAACCCATCCACCCTATCCCTACCCTCCCACCCCCCAGTATGCGATTCTTTATCTAGTGTAGATATTTGAATCTTCATTCTTAAGAGATCTGAATAGTTGGTGATGTTATTTTACTATAGACTTTCAGTAACTTTTACTACCAGATATGATAATGTTAGGAAGTATCTCAGGGGTTCACAGGGTCCTACTAATAGTTCGCTCTGCCATCTTTGTGAAAGAGTGATACTTTTTGCCCTTAAGAGTGAAAATCAAATCCCCCAGGCAGCACAGGGCTCCCCTTTGTTGCCTGTTCTAGCGTTGCATGAGAAAATTAAAGTGACCAGAGACAGATTCAACTTCCAATTTAGTGGAAGTGACGTGATACTCATGGTGGAATCAGAATCTACCAACATTTTTTTGTTTCATTTACAACTAGTTTTAGTTGATCCTTCTTTCTTTGGGTTTTCTATGTTCTAGTACTCTCCACTCTTCATTTATTTTATTAAAAATAAATATTTCAAAGAAGAATAAAAATATTCAACAGTTATTAGCACCGACTATGTGCTAGGTACTTTTTTAAGCATTAAATATTAACTCATTTTAGCCTCCAAATAATTCTGTAAGATAGGTATTAATACTACCCAATTTTAAAAGAACCAAACAGAAGCATAGAAGTTCCTTGCCACAAATTAATAAATCTAGTGGCAGGGCTGAGATTGGAATCTAGGTAGAATCAAAATGCCATGCTTTCAATTTAATCATAAAAATACCTCCACTTTGGATGTTCAGTGATGCCCTACCTCTTTCTGAATAACATCTAAACACCTTAACATGACTTATAAAGATGCTTCTCCAGCAATATATCTCGGCATCTTTCACATACTACAGGCATACTGAAATGTTTTTATTTTCATGAAGGTTCCAAGACTCTTGGTTGATTCTGAATCTTTACATAGCTACTTCTATTTTCCTACGGCACATAAAGTATAAAATCAATAGACATTAATTGAATAGGTCAATGAATAAATGGATGTATGGATAAATAGAAGAATTTATCAAATTTAATTACTATTAGATATTAAATAATATATATTTGAAACAAATACCTTATATATAATTTACATAATCTATATATTATTCTATATATATTCTATATTATAATTCTATATTTTTGAAGATATATAAATATACATTATGAATGACATTTGTAAATGTTTCTTGTTTACAGCTGTAAATATATCAGAAGTGTAAGCCAAATTCAGGGGTGACATAGTAAATGCAAAATCCTATTTCTAAATGCTACTAATGTACATTTTGGTATTTTATGAGCCTTGTGTATATACAGAATTTTGATAGGTATCATGATGGATTGAAAGTACAAATCACAATCTCTCTTTTTTTAGGTTTTGCCTGGGAAGCTATGATTTGATGAAAATACAAAATATAAGGTAGTATGAACTACATCTAATAAGGGTTGCAGAAGATAAATGGAAGTAAATTTCTGAGAACTGAAAGAAAGACTTGTTATGACCAGGAAAGCCTTCAGAGAGAGATGAATTTGGCTGGAACTGGGGAGTGGTAAGAACATATTCTGTAATGCGGAAGCAGTAACACAAACAAGCATGGGAAACATGTAGTCTATCAAGGCTTGTAAATATTCTGCAGGAGATGGAATATTTTTAGACCAGGAAAGAAAACAGGTACACATAGATGGGACAGAAAAAGGAAGTGCACTCTGTGTGGAGATGATGTCATGCAGCAGCCACTCAAAAGCTTTCTGATTTTTCTCAGCACGAAGAACAGTGTAGCATCCCCCAATTAACTGGACCAAATTACTCTACCTTGCATCATATTTATAATATTAGTTAGTAAAAACCACAAAGTCAAGGGAAAGGGTCAGCTAAAATGTCTTTTCTTTACAAATCGATCAGTACAAGAGGGTTCATTGATACAATTTTTCCAAATCTTTATGACATCAATGCATTAAAATAAATAATTGAATATTACGTCCATAAATAAATAAATTTTATAAGACATCAATTAACCTAGTCAATTTTCATCTATATGAAAATTAATTAATTGTAATTTCTAACTTAGGAACATCCAGAGTACTTCTGCACTAGAATCCCAACTTTGACCAACTGCATTGTTTTGGTAAACTCTAGAGTCTTTCTTTTCATGGGCTTATGAAATGGAACAATGATGAATTGTCTGGGAGGCTTTTAGTGCGAGTGACCTGTTTTTACATCCTATGCAAGTATTGACCAGCTCATTATTTCTGGGCTCTCTCTTCTTCACTCTCCTTTTCCAAAACTGTTTAAATTACTGTTTAAATTAGTGGAAGAAGTTGAGATATCTGCTTAAGTGAAACTATTATTTTTCCCCTTAAATAAATGTGTCTTAAGAATCTTTGATAAGCAAAGTTAAAGTGATATACAATCATAGAATTAAAACTAAAAATATTTGTGATCATTTGGTAATTAATAATTAGGTAATTGGTAATAGGTAATTTTCTAGGTAAATTTTACCTGTATTTGAAAGCTACTTTCTCAGATTTTTATCATCATTCTTGATAATATTTGCTAGAAAGAATAATTTCAAAACCAATTCTTAGCTTTTGTATGCATCTCAAAATCACATGATTTAAATCAAAACAAGTAAAAGAAATTCTATGCAAAATACTTTATATTCTTTATATAGTAACTAATCATGATTCTCCTTATAGCTCCAAACACATATACCCAGAGAAAAACTGACTTGAGTTTGCTGGCCTTACTTTCCTACCAAAAAGATTCCTGTGGCTGGATTCCTAATGCAAAATACAAATTAAACACACTTAGCAGCTTTTAATTCAAGATGAAGAACTAAACTCATGCCTTGAATCCTTTTGATGAACACATTTAATTTTCTGTAAAGAAATACAAACGGAAATAACTCAAAGGAGCAGCAAGAAGCAGCGGAGGTGAGCAATAATGGTCAGTGGACGTCTAGGAAGGAAGAGGCAGATAAAAGGATGTTAATTAATGGCACAGAGTAGAGAAAGCTCCAGGCTGCCACTGAGATGGAACCTCCTCCATAATATAGGAAAAAGCCAAGAAGCAAATTGCAAAGTTCAGTGAGGCAGAAAACAGGATATATAGACGATGGGAAAACTCAATATTATCATCATAAACACTTATTTTCATTTATAAAGGTAAAAACATCCCATTCATTATCCCCAATTTGATCACCTTTGGAATCTGACTATATGAGAACCATGCAAGGCCAACTATAACATAATGTATTGACAAAAATAATAAAATTTGCATTGGTCAATATGAAACCACTCTAAAGTTACAATATTTAAATCAGCTTGATACTGTCTCAGAAATGGTCAGATCAATATTGGGACAATACAAAACAAGAATTAGTCTTAAGTAAGCAAAGTACAGTAATATATACTAAACAAACGCTAAATATGTTATTTCATTGCCAGATTCAATCACAAAACTCTAAATACATCTAAATAAGTCCAGATATTCTTATACCTTTCTTAACTTAATACTTCTATAGGTATTCTGACTTCGTTTTGTTGACTTGATCTGCCTATTTTAGAAGGGGGGGGGGTTTGTTAAATGTGTCCATTGAAATTATTCATTGTCCTTTTATATCCAATAGTTATATCATTCTACTTTAGAGTGCATAGAGGTTTCTATACTTAATCTTGTCAGGTTGTATCTTTAATCTTATTAAAATACAATTATAATTTTAGTTTGATATTATGTGCATTTTTTAATATTAATATCATAGATTCTGCTTTTGCCTAAAATATCCTTGTTCACGCTTTTATTAAAATTCCCGGGCGCCTGGGTGGCTCAGTGGGTTGAAGCCGCTGCCTTCGGCTCAGGTCATGATCCCAGGGTCCTGGGATCAAGGCCCACATCGGGCTCTCTGCTCAGCAGGGAGCCTGCTTCCTTCTCTCTCCTCTTCCTCTGCCTGCCTCTCTGCCTATTTGTAATCTCTCTCTCTGTGTCAAATGAATAAATAAAATCTTTAAAAAAAAAAAATCCCTTAACCATTTTTCTTTCTTCTGTTTATATATTTCAGGGGTAAAAAAGACAAAACTCATTCATTCAAACATTATGATACCTCTATTTTTGGAATTCTTATTAACATTTGCTTTAAATTTTCCAGCTGAAACATAGGCAATTATTTAGTATTTAGTCATAATTACATGTTTTTATACTTACTTGGATTCTCATGTTCTTTTATTCATGGTTTCTCTTTTCTTAGATTTAAGGACTTTTTTTCAGAGAAGATATATGGTATAAGTATTCTATGAATCCCCACTTGTCAAGAATATATTTATTTTGCCTAACTTTTGATCAAAGCTTGCCCAGATAAAGGATGCTAAGTTCAAATATTTATTCTTGGCATTTGAAGGTAGTGATCCACTGCTTTCAGCATGGTGTACCTCAAATAAACAGTCTGAAAACAACCACAACATAATTCCTCTGTAAATATATTTGCCTTTTGTCAAGTTGTAGGACAATTAATACTTCTATTTATCTTTGAGTTCAATATTTATTTGCACATATTAATGTGCTTGTCTCACATTAATGATAATTTTGAAAGACACTTTGGTCCCTTTCCATGATTTTTTCTTAAGTTTTGGCATATTTTCTTCAATTATACTTTTGTATTTGTGCATGTGTGTTGTGTCTTCTCTTTCCCTTTGGATTTGCTAATAACTAATAAATGGATATGGATATTGAAAACACTGGGTCACTTGTGGGCCTCAAATTTTTTTTCATAAATTTTATCTTTTTGTTGTATTGGACTATTTTATGGGAGAACGCCTCAGCTTTTTCATATGATTAACATGGTAACTCTATTTTTCCTTTTGTATTTCTCAATCCCTATCCTCAATACTACTTAACATTTATTTACTGAGTTTGCTGTTTTATTTTCTTTATTTTTATTTATTTTTTTAAATTCCTAATAGTTTTTTTTTNCATATCAGAGAGATATGATAATTGTCTTTCTCTGATTGACTTATTTCGCTCAGCATAATACACTCCAATTCCATCCATGTCGTTGCAAACGGAGCTTGCTGTTTTAAAGAGAGTTCTCCTCTCTCTCTTTCCCTCTCTGTCTCTCTCTCACTATTGGTTCTTTTGTTTCAAACGCACAGGATCGGACGCCTGGATGGTTCAGTGGGTTAAAGCCTCTGCTTTCAGCTCAGGTCATGATCTCAGGGTCCTGGGATCGAGCCCCGCATCGGCTCCCTGCTAGGCGGAGAGCCTGCCTCCTCCTCTCTCTCTGCCTACTTGGGATCTCTCTGTCAAATAAATAAATAAATAAGTCTTTAAAAAAAAAAAAAAAAGAACAGAAATGCACAGAATCCCTTGTTCTTTTCTTCCTAAGGCTAATAATTCAAAGTTGATTTTCTTTTCTTTTCTCTTTTAAGATTTTATTTATTTATTTGAGAGGGAGCAAGAGAGATCACAGAGGGAGAGGGAGAAGCCGACTCCCCGCTAAGCAGGGAGCCCGAGGAGCGAGGCGCGAGGCTCAATCCCAGGACTCTGGGACCCTGACCTGAGCCAGCAGACGCATAAGCAACTGAGCCACCTACGTGCCCCTTTTCTTCTCCTTTTAAAAATATTTTTTTTTCCTCTTGCTTTTTGCCTTGATAGTCCCAATTCCGTTGGTGATCATTAAAAGCTTTATAATCCTTATTTCTTGGATATGCACATACATACAGACATGTAAGTGGGTTATGGTTTTTCATGAGTAAAATGAAAGTCACCGATTGCTGGTGCTAATTATGGAAGCCCTGGCTATCACTGCGAGTAAGGATGTGAAGTCGGGCCATTTTAAACCTGTGCGGGATTTGGGCGGGGGAGGAGGGGAAGATGGCCTTCTTTTCTAAAGAGGCTTCACATCAATATTTAAAAATCTTTGTGTTTCTAACAAAAGTAAGACACCTAAACAAAAAATGCACAAAACAAACAGCACAGTTCTATGAATTACTACAACGTGAGCATTAGTTACCGTTCAGGTTAAGAAAGAGAACCCGTAAGTGCCCCTCAGGCTTTGTCTAAAGCTCACTACACTCTATCCAACCCAAAGTAATTACTATCCCGACGTTACATTAATTCCTGTACATATATAGGAATATACATTAATTTATATTCATTTTAAAGAACAAACCTTAACGATGGCCCAAAGGATAGGAGTGTCCAGGACGGGGAGCCCACAACTGAACGGCGTGTTTGGGGAGCTGCAGCCTTGGACCTCGCACCTTGGCAGAGGTAGGCAAGCGGCAAAGGGTTTCCCCCTAAGAAGAAGCAGCCTTCCCCGGAGGAGCCTCGCCAGCTCTTCTGACTCCGGGAAGGAGGCCTGCGCATGCGCAGTTCATGCCCTCGGTCTGGCTTCCGGAGGTTCCACAGAGGCTGCGCGTTTGGGCCACAATGCATTCAGGGACCTAGCAGGGCTCCTTGGTAGAGACACTTTCTACCCTAGGGTTCGAGTGGGGGAAGAATGGGTTTTAGGATTGCGGAAGCATTGAGAATTGCATTAGAGATAGTGTGAACAGAGCTCCTTATGGAGTCTGGGAGGAAGGCCCTTTGGCGCCCACGTGGTTTCTCATCCAAAATTTAAAAAAAAAAAAAAGAAAGAAAGAAAAAGAAAAAGGCATCCCTAAACATCTAAACACCACCACTTAGGTTCGGTCTTTGAAATTAATGTAAATGAAATCATGTAGTGTGCATGACTGTATGTCTGCCATCTTTCAATGAATGTTTCCAATATTCATTCATGGTATTCCATGTTGCATCATTTAGTTTATTTACATTGCTGCATAATAATCCATTTTATGAGTACATCACCATGTATTTATCCACTAATTCCCTGATCATGGGCATTTAGGTTATTTCCAGTTTGGAGCAGTTTGTTGCTGATATCAACACCACTGCATATATCTCCAGCGAAAGCTTTAATTTGCATCCATTCACGAAGCTGGAAATCACCTATAGGTATTCATGTATTTTTCTCTCATCTATACAGCCAATGGTGGAAGATTGTGATGTTTTGTCCTCATTACAAGAACAGAAAATTTTACGGATTTTATCTGAGGTCAAAAGTCACAAGCTTAAAAGGAGGAGGCAATTTTCCCAAACTGTGTAATTAATTACCCTGCTGGCTGCTCCATGGCCTTCCCTCACTCTCTGCTTCTTCTGAAGCAGATAAACTGAAATTGGCTATTATGTTGGGAAAACTCACTGTAATGTGTATGCTGTACGGGATTGCAGTTTTATCAGCTGTTAACTTAATAGCGTTTCTTTTATATCAAGAAATTTCTCAAATGTCCTTATTCTTCAATAGCATCCTTCCAAATGCTTCAGTGATGCTTTGGGTTTATTTGTGTCTCAGTAATCGTTTATTAGGCAATAGGAGAGGTAAATGAATTGACTCACAGTTATTCTGAAGCAGAATTAAGGTATTTAACAAGTGAGTGGAGAGGCAAGGGAAAGAAAGCAATAATAGCAGCAGCCACAGCAATGGTAATAGAAATCTAGAGCTGCTAAATGCCCTATATGCTCAGATCCATAGGGCTCACAGAGTTGAGGTAAAAATTAATGCTACCATAGGCCCACCTAGAAATACCCAGAATGAGGTAGATAATTGAATAGGTCGGCACCTACCCTATCCTCCTCCCAGTGTCCATCTGTACTAAAGAGGCAGGCCAGCTAAAAATCCTTTTTTTTTTTTTTTCTGGACAGTCTTACAGCTAGGATTTGGGGTGTGATTTAAAGAGGAGGCTTTACCTTGTCTGCTTGTGATGTCTCTTCTCCAGCACAGTTGAGGAATTACTGGGTAACAGAAGTCAGACAATAATATCCTCCTTGGATCT
Organism: Ailurus styani; assembly: GCA_002007465.1. Classification (NCBI taxonomy): domain Eukaryota; kingdom Metazoa; phylum Chordata; class Mammalia; order Carnivora; family Ailuridae; genus Ailurus; species Ailurus styani. The sequence continues at coordinate 358,116 of LNAC01000351.1, read as the reverse complement.
AAACGGTGGTTCATCCATTTATGATAGTAGCAGATTTCTGATGTCTACATCACAGATAAAATTGTGTGTTCTGGGGCCAAAAGTTCCAGAAGTAGCTTCCTTAATTCTCATCTTTGTAATTGTACAGAAATGACACCATCTTTTTTTAGGCTGGATTGGCAATGTTAGCTTAGAAGTCATTCCCAACAATTCCATTTACATAGTATTTCTCCAACTCTTCTAAAGATTGTATAAAAACTAATGTTCTGTATTATTTCCTGACTTAAAAACACTAGGGTTGTTTCTGCTTTCTCCAAGTTAACCCTGACTTAAAAAGTATTTGATACAAAAATTAGTTGTAGACAAAAAAAAAAATCCTCAAGAATAAAAATCCATGATTAGTTGTCATATCTGATAGGCTTTGTAGTCAGTGAAGATTTTTCCAATAAGGAAATAAGGCTACTGTGAAAAATAGGAAGAATAAATACAAAGATTTAGGAATACAAAAAATACATACATAAGTGTTGAAATGTATTAAATTTATATGATTCATTCACTCAACAGTATGTGAAGCCATACACAATAGATTACACACTGGATGATACCATTTATATGAAATTTCTAGAAAAGGCAAGAGTGATAAGGGAAATTTTTGGATGATGGAAATATTCTAAAGCTAGATTGTGATTATCATTGTACAATTCCATGGAGTTACTGAAAGCAAGTTCAATGCTTATAATGGGTGAATTATATGGTATTTATGTTATCCTTTGAAGATGTTTTTAAAAGTTCTTTTTTTAAAAGATTTTTATTTATTTATTTGACACAGAGAGAGAGAGAGAGATCACAAGTAGGCAGAGAGGCAGGCAGAGAGAGTAGGGAGAAGCAGGCTCCCTGCTGAGCAGAGAGACCGATGTGGGGCTCAATCCCAGGACCCTGAGATCATGACCTGTAGCCCAAGGCAGAGACTTAACCCACTGAGACAACCAGGCACCCGTAAAGATGTTTTTAAAAGTTTTTTTAAAGCTATTTCTTTTAGAATACTGATAAACTACAACTCTTTAAATGCCTAATCAAAAAAAAACAATTGAATGCACATAGCATAAACATTCAGTAAAGATATATACTAGAATAATTATTTTATTTTAAAATCAGAGACTATTGTTTTCAACTTAAGCTAAGTACACTCGAATGGATAGTTCTCTGGGAAAATAGAGAGTCTAACTTAATATACAAAAATATTGAATTATACCATTAACTTCAGAAGAAATTTTTAAAAATACATTTAAACAGACTTTTTTTTCCCAAAATACCAAGGCTTAGACATGTAAGAACTTCTTTCATTCAAATATTTTAGTATTAGCTAATTTCTGATATTTAATGTTTCCTAGGACATGTAAAATACCTTATTTTATTTTAATTACCTTTTATTCTATAATATGATGGTATAGAAAGCAACAATATGAGAAAAAAATTGGGGTAATGTAAATATGCAACTAGACAATTGAATTAGTTTTATGTTAAGTATTTAATTAACTCTTCTTAAGATAGATTTATTTTATGAATATTTTAATTTGTAGAAAATTTAATTCAATTAATGCTATAAATAGTATAGAGAGAAATTTTAATTATTTTCTTGGTTGTAATTTAAAAGCATTTGATAAAATTTATATAAACATTTGTATAAACATATGCACGCATCACACGGGCATTGAATTACTTAATGGTGAGACATTCTTATTAATATTTAAATTAGGATCGCAATTCTTGCAAGCATAAACACGGTTTAACATTTTTTCTGGAAATTCTAGCAGCCTCAATTAGACAAGAAAACATAAGTATTATGGTTATTGAAAGAAGAGAAACATATTTCTATTTATTCATGAGTAAATATATAATAGGAGAATTATTAAAATATTAGAATGCAATATGTGAAGATGTATAGAAATTTTGGCTAGAGAAGAGCTAATGAGACAGAAGTGATGACAATTAAGGGACATATTTAAATATGTAGCAATTATTTGAAAAGTAAGAAAGAATTTCAGAAATATTTGTAATATATATGACAGATAAAATGTCGGTATTACTATTTCATTAGAAGATCTTATAAATCAATAAAATATTAACTAGTAGAAAAATGGAATAAGCACACTTAAAGTAATTTATAAAAGAAATCATTTAAATGATTAATAAGCATTTAAAGAAGTGTTGCACTTTGGTAAGTTGTCAATTTAATGGAATTTTTAAAATGACATGTCACATTTTCTGTTTAATAATCAAAGCCAAAAATAGGTTACAATATTCATTGTTTACTAAAATGAACTGACATGGATACTGTCATATATGTTTAAATGGAAAAAAAACGGATAATCCTTTTAAGATGTCTACTTTTAAAATAATTGGGTTCTTTTGTTTTTGTTTTTGTTTTTACAATTATTTATTTGAGAGAGCATGAGCAAGGGGAAGGGGAGGGGCGGAGGCAGACTCCCCACTGAGCGGGCAGGAGTTTGCCTCTTAGGGCTGGATTCCAGGACCCCACAGCAGAGCTCAATCTGAGGACCCCAGGATCATAACCTGAGCCAAAGGCAGATGCTTAACCAACTGAGCCACGCAGGTGCCCCTAGAAATAGTGTTTTAAAAATGTATTTCTTGAAGGTGTGCATGGCTGCTTCAGTCCATAGAGCATGCAGCTCTTGATCTTGAGGTCGTGAATTCAAGCCCCACGTTGGGCACAGAGCTTACTTAAAACAACAACAACAAAAAGACTATATAAAAGTATTTCTAGACTAAACCATTCCTTTTGAATGAATTTATTCTAAATAAATAATAAAAATGTGACAAAATGTTCTTAGAACCTATGTTCACAGAAGCAAAAATTGGAACCATATTAGATGTTAACCTACATTTAAAGTCATATTGCTTCCAGGCATCTGGATGGCTTAGTCAGTTAAGCATCTGACTCTTGATCTTGTCTCAGATCATGATCTCAGGGACTTGAGATGGAACCCCACATCCAAACCCCAGTGGGTTCCAGCTCTGAGCATGAAGCCTGCTTAAAGAATCTCTGCCCTTCCTTTCTCCTCTCTCTCTCTCTCTCAAATATGCTAAATTATATTTTAAAAATTTTCTTTAATTTAAAGTCACATTACTTCCATACTGTGGAAATCTATGAGACCCTTAAAATGTGATGGAATATGTCATGTTCACTAATACACATGAAAGTATAAAAATAGGTAGCAAATCATAAAAGTGTTCTCCCATGGGGTGTGTGTGTGTATGTGTGTGTGTGTGTGCGTGCAGGTTTGTATGAGTGTACATGTGAACACTGATATTTCATACTAATATGAAAACTCTGGAGGATATTAACAAAAGATTAACTGTGGCTTTATCTGATTAATGGGGCATTGTCTTTGTTTTTATTTTTTTCTTTTTGTGTTTGTTACAATGAATCTTGTATAATAGGAAAGAAAAAAACTAACCCTGTGAAAACTAAAGTATCTACAAAGTACAAGAAATATGGATTAAGGAAAACTATTAAGAATGAAATCCTGATTCTTATGAAGAATACCAGTAATAATAACCATTGCCACAAAAATGAAGAATGCTTTTCTTTTGACCAATTTCTCACCCTGCTTTTTTTTTTCTTCTTTTGAAATACATGCCTTTACTTTTGTTGGTTTAACTAAGGTAAAGATCAGGGCTCCTTTATCCTTTATCTGTCTTATTTGAATCCTGCTGCCCCTAGTACCAAGCTTAATATTAGATAATATTAGATATTTTCTTTCTCTTTCTTAATTAGGTAATTAATTATATGCACAAAATATTAAATATATACTCCATGACAATAATTAGAGAATAATTTTCTAAGGATACAGGAAGGTCTAAAATACAATTCCTCCGCTCAATGTGTTTACAGCTGAATAAAGAGTATAAGTTTATGTTACCCTAGCTACATTCTCATTTGAGTCCTTATTATTTGAATCATCTTCATTTGCCTTGAGAGACTGCTAAGAACCTAATTATTGGTAATAACTGAACTAAGTAATTTTAATATGCAAAAAGTTACATTAGGCCATGACCACCATTTGTTTTTGTATGGTTATACAAATGCCAAGCCAAAACTGGTTTCTAAAATACACTCTCTCGTGATTGTTTAATAACAATAACTTAACTATAATTATTTGTGATATTTAGTGAAATGATTAGTTATCTAATTGTTGATGACAATATTGACTTAGAAATCCTTAACTGTTTTCATTGAAGAATTTCTAAACTCAAATGAACAACAACGTGTTCTGGCATTGTCGGGGGGAAAAAGGGCAAAGTAACAAGCAGCGAGTATGAAATGTATTGGAAAATTAATATTTAATTCTATAACCAGCTTACTGTTTCCTTTATGTTCCACAAAATGTGTTTTTGCTTATAATGATATTTTTGACTTTTCACTGGTTGCATAAAGATACATCAAACATTTATTCGGATTTTCCTGACTCTAAAAAAACTTAGCTAAATTTAACTGACATTTCTTGACCACCCCTCAGTTAGCAAATAAAGTTTAAAATAGGTAATGTTTATGAACTCAAACTGTATTCTTATGAATCACTATTTTTAAAATCATTTATTTTTATGACTTTGCTTGATTGTAGATTTGAATCACTTGAGATCTCTCTTGCCTCAGAAAGTGCCATTACAATTCACTTTAAATGAAAGTGTCACTCACAGTCTTGACAATTAACCCAGTTAACCTGCTGTGTGAAAAAGTTAATATCAGACTTAACCTTATGTACTGAACTGTTTCTCATCATGTCAGAAGTGCATTTCATTTCTGAGAAAGCCATATTTTGTTCCTTTACATTAGGATTTTTAATTAATTGCACAACACAGTTGCTGTGAACGCTTAAATGACAAATATTGAAAGTGGGATGTATGAGACCTAGAATTCAGAATGTAAAAATGAAGCCATGTAACAAATAATTCTATCCCCTGGTTAAAAAATCTGTAGTAGTTCCTGACAAACTAATGCAACAGTCACTGGATTCTTTATATAACAGTGAGGTTTCTTATATCTTATCTCTTCTTTAAAACCAACTTTCATATCCTCTTCTTATGAGAAGCCTTCCTGCACATTTAAGAGATGTTATATTATTATAATTTTTATCCCTTCTCCATAGGGGAAAAACTTTCCTTCCCTTCCAAGTGCCCATCATGCTAATTTTATTTCTTTTCTATTATACTAAAATTTTAAAATCTTCATCATTATAATTGCTTTTGGTCTTATCTTCCCTGTGAATATTCTATGAGAGGTAACAATATTATTCCTGATAGCCCACATATTGAGAATCACAATGCTTTGCACATGGTTAGCACTCAATCCACATATTTAAAGAATGGAAAATGTGTGATTGAATTATCTTGTACTAGTCTTATTGCAGCATTTATTCTTTGTACTATTAATAAAATTGTCCCATGAGTACTAACGTATGATCTAAAGTTTTTTTTAAAGAAAGAGAACTAATAATACGTTGCTTTTTGTTTAATACTATCTCTATCTAATTGTTGTTATTCTTATTTCTCATACAGAAAATAATAATCGTGCCAATTGGTTTTTTGCCACTGTATGTCCAGTGGCAATCACACAAGCAATCAATTCATTAAAATGGTTAATTATGCCATTAAATGGTAAATTATGTTAGAATAATCTAAAAGTTCACAGAAGGACGATTAAGAGACTATGAAAGAAATGATGATACATAGCAGCACACATGACACTTGACAGAAGAGGTTTGGGTTTGAGATTTATCAGAGATATTAAATGTATGACCCTGTAAAAATTGGAAAATTACACATCTGTAAAGTAAGAATAAATCTTAAACTATGTACTTTTTGTATGGCTTATATGAAATTGTGGAAACTTATGACTATACAAATATACTTCTAGCGATTTGGTACTTCTGTTAAAGTAATGTTGTTTGCTTTCTGGAAGTTATTTAAAAATGATAAACCCTCTTAAATGCTCAAGCCAATTACTGTTGTATCAGTTGTGCAAATCAGGGGAAAATATCCTTAGACATGTCACTTATAAAAAATACTGAATACAGTAATGACTAAATTTTAATATTCACTGAGAACTGTTACTTTTATTTTCTATTCAACTATGTATTTTGTTAACTTCTGAAAATATGTTTAAGAAAACTACTTTTGTGAAAACTTAAACTGACTTTTATACAGTGCATTAAGCATTATCTTGATTTATTGTTGCATTATTTTTCTATTGGCAAACATAACTAACTTATTGACATTCGAAGAGATGAACTCCAATAAAAAAGGAACATTTTTTTTTCCTCTTAGAGATGACAATGCCATTCTTCCACAGAAATATTGATGGATTGAGTTTTTTATTCATATAAAAAGGAAGGCTGAATTAACTCATAATGCTTTGAAGTAACTGTATTATCTTTTATTAACTAGTGGAAAAAATAAAATTTCCTAGGCTCTGCAAAGAAAAAAATATATAAACTTATTAAAATTATTGTGATATTTTACACAAAACTTTTAAGGAATTCTAAGCTTGAATTTGAGATTTATTTTAAAAATAACCTTTTATAGGATCTATCCATGATGACATATTTGCTTTTAATCATTTATTGGAAAATAAAGTAAAAGGTGAAAAATAATCATCCACATTTTCACCAGAGTTTGACACTTTTGTTAATTTGATCTGTTTTCTTCCAGATGGAACATATGAAATATATAAATAAGTTGTTTTGTCAACAAATACTACTCTACACTTTCACAGTTATTTCTACATATGAATGCATGATATTTGATTTATCAGGTCTGAGATATGTGGAGATTGTTTTTTGTTTTGTTTTGTTTTTTAAGATTTTATTTATTTATTTGTCAGAGAGAGAGCACAAGCAGAGGGAGCAGTAGAGGGAGAAATAGGCTCCCTGCCAAGCAAGGAGCTTGCCAGGAGCTTGATGTGGGGCTGGATCCCAGGACCCTGGATTCATGACCTGAGCCAAAGGTAGACACTTAACTGACTGAGCCACTCAGATGTCCCAGAGATAGACATTGTTAAAAGTGGCTTTAAGTTAGTAAAGATTAAAGGAAATGTTCTCTACAGTGTGTGAGACTCAATCAAGACCTAGGGAAATTTATGCCATTCCCAAGAGCCCACTGACAGATTATTTAGGAACACTGAAAGAATTCACAAAACCTTCTTGCCTGCAAGATTATTTACATACCAGATCCAATAACTCCTGATATTGGTATTTTTAAGGTCGTAGATGTAATGGGATTACACTACAGTCATTTGCTTGAAATTAGATTCAAGATATATAGCAATCTCTCCTTAGATGCCATCCAAAGTAACTTAAGATCTAGCAAGATTCCTTATGGAATCTCAAAATACCAATGTGAGCTGATAAAATGAGCATTCTTAGTATTGAGCCTAGTAGAATAAGACTTTCTTTTTTTGGTAGTATGGGTGAAATAACTCAATATCTATAACAACTTTTTTTCTTTTTAAAAATTTTTTATTTAAATTCTAATGAGTTAACACACAGTGTAATATTGGTTTCAGGAATAGAACTCAGTGATTCACCTTTATGTAATAATTTTAATTAACTTTTCTATAGTGGCTCAGATTCTTGATGTTCAAAATAAAGTATATACATCTAATGTATTGACTTAGAGAATTAAGAAGGGCAGACGTTTCAGACATTACAAATTTAGATACTAATGGATTTGAATGAACACATTTCTTTTCTTTTTTTTTTTCTTTATCAAGTTTTTGTTTAAATTCCAGTTAGTTGGGGTGCCTGGGTGACTCAGTTGGTTTAGAATCTGCCTTCAGCTCAGGTCATGATCCCAGAGTCCTGGGATTCTATTCTAGTTCTATTCTCCCTCTGTCACTCCCCTGCTTGTGTGCACATACTCTCTCTCTCTCAATGTCAAATAAATAAAATCTTTTAAACAAATAAATAAATTATAGTTAGTTAACATATAATATAACATTAGTTTCAGGTGTAGAGTCTAGTGATTCATTACTTACATACAACACCCAGTGCTTATCACAAGTGCCTCCTCAATACCTATCATCCTTTTAACCTGTCCCTTACATCTCCCCTCCAGTAACCCTCAGTTTGTTCTCTACAGTTAAGAACCTGTTTTCTGGTTTGCCTCTTTTTTTTTCTTCTTCCCTTAAGTTCATCTGTTTTGTTTCTTAAATTCCACATATGTGTGAAATCATATGGTATTTATCTTTCTCTGACTATTTTGCTTAGCATAATACTCTCTAGCTCCATCCATCCCATTGCAAATGACAAGATTTCATTCTTTTTGGTGGCTGAGTAATATTCTGTTGTATATGTATACCACCTCTTCTTTATCCATTCATCAGTCGATGGACATTTGGGCTCTGTCCATAATTTGGCTATTGTTGATAATGGTGCTATAAATATTGGGGTGCATGTCTCCCTTCAAGTCAGTATTTTTATATCCTTTGGGTAAATATCTAATAATGCAATTGCTGGGTTGTAAGGTAGTTCTATTTTTAACTTGCTGAGGAACCTCCATACTCTTCCAGAGTGGCTGTACCAGTTTGCATTCCCACTAACAGTGTGAGAGTGTTCCCCTTTCCCTTTATCCTCACCAACATCTTTGGTTTCGTGTGTTGTTAATTTTAGCCATTCTGACAGTATCTCTTTCACAGTTTTTTGGCTTAAAAATTTTAAGGACTGATTCATATATCTTGGGAAAATTCATGTTGAATGCATACATATCTATTAACTAATATATGCCAGTTTCTTTTACCTACAAATTCATCTAATTTCCCCAAGATAGATGAACCAGTCCTTACAATTTATAAACCAAAAAACTGCAAGAGAGAGAGAGAGAGAGAGAGAGAGAGAGAGAGATGCCTACGTAGCATTAGTACTATAATACAAATAAAATCTGACCCTCAAAGACTTAGATCTTTTCTATTTTCACAAATAGCTCCATAATAACATTACATACAACATACACTACATGTATAGTTCCTTATAAGTTTATAGTCATACAAAAAAGAACCACAAGACACCTGGCTGGCTCAGTTGGTTAAGTGTCTGACTTTGCCTCAGGTCATGATCCCAGGGTCCTGGGATCCAGCCCCCTGTTGGGCTCCCCACTCAGCGGGGAGTTTGCTCGTCTCTCTCCCCCTCCCGCTGCTGTACTCTCTCTCTCTAATAAATAAATAAGAATCTAAAAAAAAGAACCAAATAATGTAACATAATTCATATTCATCTCAATAGTTGATTTATAAACTAATGACATATTTGATGTTAAAACAACTAGAAAAGAATTATATGTTAAGAGGTCAATGAGAATGGATTAAAACGCTGCTTCTCAAACTTCTCTAAGTATTTCATGGGTAAAAATGCAGGTTTTACTTTATTAGGTCTGGAGTGGAGCTTGAGGAGCTACAGTTCTAACAAGTGTAGTGATACTGATGGTACACATCCATGGACTACATTTTGAGTAACCATGAATTCTAGGACTAATTATTTACAATTCAAAAAACTAAGCTTCTTTTCTTATGAGGAGCAACCAAAATGAAGACAGAAATCTACACAAATGTTTTAAACTATATTAAAAATAGTAAGTACTATAACATTTTTTTCTGTGTGATTTTTTAATCTTCATTGACTAGATTGGCTAACATTGGTACGAAGTTGACAGTATGTCTTGTACCATGTATCTACGTGAAATGTTTGGCTTCTCTCTTCTCAGCAGGTAAGGTCTCATTAGCACCTGTGATTTAAAAAGCCTGAGTTTCTCTCAGCAAGATGTGGTTTTATTAATATGTGTTATATTTATATATCTCTTATTTTATGATGTTATTATGTGCAACCAAATGTATAGTTATTTCTCTAGGACCTGTTTACTTCATAAATATTGATGGCTGAAGGTGTGAATCTTGCTAGGGTCTTTTGCATAACTATGTGAGAGTAAACATTAAACAAAAATGACTTAAGAATAAATGAAAATAATAACTTGTCTTAAATGGCAAGGAAAATGACAAGAATAAGAAAATAAAAGTCATGAAAAGAATATGTTTGCTACCTGCTAATAAATATGAATGTAATTATTTTTGAAGAAATAAATATGTAGACATCTAATTATCTCTTTCAGGAGAATTGTGAATTGTTCACTAAATATATTGTCTGAAATACCTTTATTTGGTTTTTCTTAGCACTGTGGTATGATTTTAAGTGTTTAACAACTAGCTTTCTGTAATAAAAAAGCCAGATTTGTAGCACTTTCAGATATCCACAGGGTAAACATTCACTATGGTCAATTTCAAGCAACCAACATGACATTTGTGAGCATAAAGTTAGGGAAAGGTGCACAAATGGGGTTTTGCAGGTCAGCAGAAGACATTTCCAACACACCACTGAATTAGTAAGCTTGAACACCATTTTGCTTTAACAATGTTGTATCATAATTGTCAATGAACATTTGCACAATGTACTGTATGTTTTCAATTATAAAATGTGAAAAATGCAAGCAAGATGAAGACAAAATTAGTTATGAATCTAACATCCAAGGAAAGATCATTATATATTTGTATCTAACTTTCAGAATTTTTTTATCATTTTATTTTTTGAGAATCTTTATTAAAATATCTACATGTATATTTGTTATAAAATTGAAAATTATTTATTTCATTTTTGTGTGTAACCCATTCAGCAGATTGTATATTAGGATTTACAACAATAATTACTTATTCCTTAAAAATGCGTGCTACCTTGAAGCTATATTCTATCAATATAATAAATTAATTCTATTCTCTATAGTTGAATAATATCTACATTTACAGTGGTTTCAAAATTATAATATGTTAAGAAACATTCTCATACAGAAATCCTTGTGTTCATTAACCTCTGTTTCTTCAGGGTAAACTCATAAAAGGGACATTATTAAGTATAAATATATGATTACTATTAAGATTTCAGGTATGTGTTGCTAAAAGTTTAAACCTCTATAAGAGTTGTCTAGGAGGCCCTCTTTTATCAGATTCACAAGATCTTACTTAGAAAAGAGAAAAAACCCAAAGATTTTTTGAAGTTTAACTAGACCACACAATATCTCATTCAATTTTTAAATCTTTAACTTTATTGGCCATTTTCAGTTTTCATTTTTGAATTGCTTGTTAACATAGCTGACCAGCTTTTAATTTTTTTTTTGCTATTAATCTAAATAGGATATTTATTTAGTAATAACATTGACTGTTTTTTCATATTTGTCCAATTTAGCTCTTTCTTCCTAATTCATCATAATAATTTGGTTTATAATTTTTTATGTTAACATGCATAAATTTTAAACTCTTGTTAATGATAATGATATATGTATATTGTTCATAATTATAAACATTATATCAAAGTTATAAAGTGCTTCTCCTATCAGTCTCCAATTCTTTCTCCCTGATAATAATTATTCATTTTGACAAAAACTGTTACTGTTATAGATCCTTTGGGAGAATAAAATAAATCAGAACAATAAAAAACAAAAGAAAACCACAGCAGTGTAACTATATGCATTATACAAGAACACCCACGATTTTCAAATATATTTAATTTCAAATATATTTAATATACATTTAACTTAAATTTGCTGTTTTACTATGCATTTTCTATTCTTTTCCCAGTTTGAATTTTATTATTCCACTTTTTCCTCTGTTGGCGGAAAGTTCATATTTTCCTATTTGCTTTTATATTTACTCTAAAATTAAAATCATGCATTCTTTACTTCTTAAAATATAATATTAATTGATATATAACTAATAATAAAGGAAGGACTTTGAAAAATCCTAATATATTTATCCTACCTTTCAACTTCTATTTTTTCTAATAAATTTAATATATACTCTGATGGCCAAAATATCATTATTATTATTATTATTACTATTGTTTTATGCAGTAGATACTCATTTTAACTTACCCATATATATACTATTTTGTTATTCCTCACTATTTCATTAACCTCTAAGATACCATCTGGTATCATTTTAATTCTGCTTAAAAAGTAACCTTGACTGTGAGTTTTGTATTGGTGAGTTACTTCAATTTCAATAGTGTGAGTAGATCCTTATATCATCTTTGTGAAAAAAATTTCACACATATAAGATTATAGATTGGAAATTATTTCCTTTTAGCACATCGAAGATATTTCACTGTCTTCTGGCTGCCAATCTCACTTTCAGAAGATAGCTCTGAATCTAAAGATTTTTTTCTTTGAAAAGTGCTGTTTATTCTGCTGACTGTTCTTAAAATTTCTCTCGTTTACTCTGGGTTATCTGCAACTCTTCTCTCTGTTATTGGGCTATGAATTGCTTTCTGTTTTTATGCTTTGAGTTCATTGTTGTCTTGCAATTGGAATTTAATGCCTAGTGGAAACATATCATCCCTGTTCTTACTCTCCTTTCTTGATCCCCTAATTATATATGTAAGATTTTTCATCATCTCCTACCCTCTCTAGTATAATTCCTATATTTTCATGTCACCATGCTTGATTATGTATATTTTATTTTGCCTTATCTGTGGAATTAATTCTTTAGCTATGTGTATTCTCAAATATTTCCACTATGTTTTCTGTTTATTTTTCACACAGGAAATGCCAATTTAAAATTCAAATTATTCAATGATATGTTTATATTTTCTTTTTTATCTCCACAGTAATTTTAATGCCTGGAATAATTCTGTTAGCTGAATTAACTCTAGGTCTGTTCTGCTGTTTGTTGTTTGTACTCATTTTCATTCATATTGTTTTGTCTCCTGTGCTTGGTTATCTTTGATTTCATGCTGGATGTTATATTTGAAAAACCATCCTGTTCATTGGCAACAACCATGATAGGGTGACAGAAACTGACATTATTTAACATTTTTTCAATTTCTTTAATGCCTGCTTAATGTAAGACAGATGGATTCTCACATCTACTTTTGATTTCGGTGCGTTGTGATACCACATATTGTGTAGCCTCTAAAAAACTCTACTTACTTTATACCTAGTAGAGCAGAGAGAGAAAACAGATAGGGAGAGTGAGAAAGTGAGAGAGAGAATAGTAAAGTGAAATAATGTCTTCAAATTATCTATTAACTCTGTACCACACATAAAGAACTACTGATTGAAACAAATTACAATAGAAACTAAGTGACCTAATGATATACCATAGTGGTTATTAGTAATTTCCCCATACAGATGCCATCTCCAACTTTCATGTCTGTTCTTTCCCGTGAGAAGATGATCTCTTTTGACTCCCTTACTTAGGCTCTCTTGCCATTGAAAGGCACATGTAGAAATGTGGAGGGAATGAGGTCTGATTTGGGCCATGGGTACCTTTTTCAATCTAACTTCACAAATTCTACAGCATTCCTTCCATCCCACATCTACCACTTTCTATTGGTTGTCATATCACCATTTCATCCCTTTGCCTCTTTAGAGATGAGATATAAATGGCTTTATATTTTTCCTGATTCTTGCTGCTTCACCATATTTTGTTGGTTCCCTTAAGCTTGTCCAAACTACTAAAAATACTTGAGACCTCACTGATAACAACCATTGACACTGATGCCTTTTTTTTGTAATGTTGTGAATGCTAGCCTCCAAAGTACAATGTTAAAGAAATATCATTTTCTTCTTTCCTCTAAATCATGTGGGTCTAAAATCTTCCATCCTTATGGACAAGTAGAAATGTCCATCCTGGTTGTTATTTTGCTAGTAAAGTGCCTGGGAAATGCTAAAAGTACTCCACAATAGGCACCCTTGAAGACAGCCCCTGATGATCTCCACATCCTATTATTTATATCCTTAGGTAATCCCTCCTTCCCTATAAGTGTGGACAGACTTTTGACTTGCTTCTAAAGAATTCTAAAGAAATATTTCACTTTCAAAATTGTTATAAAAAGATGGTAGTTACTGTCTTGGGTAATCTCTCTCACACACGCTCTGTTTTTAATGGTTCATTCTGGAGGAAGCCAGCTTCAATGATGTGAAGTAGTCCTGTGGAATAATCCACAGGGTGATGATATCAAGGCTTCCCAAAACCCACATGAGGGAGCGTAGGAGAAGTTCCCTCCATCATCTGTTTGAGACACGCCTTCAGATATGACAACAGCCCCATCTGACAACTTAACTAAAAATTCAGGAGAGATATTGAGCCAAAACTCGCTCAACTAAGCCATGCGTCCATTCCTGACCCACAGAAACTGTGATGTGATAAATACTTATTGCTTTAAGATGCAAACATTTGGGATAATTTGTCAAGCAGTAATACATAACTAATACGAACTTTTCTTTCTTGGTTTATAAGGTTTATCTCTTGCACTCTCTTTGATCAAACCCAAGTCCCCAGCTTGACCTCTTGTCCATCTCTTCTCTGTATCTTTCCTGAGGCAACTTCCTAAATTTATACACCTCCCTAGACATGCAATCATCCATCCCTCCTGATTCTTCCCACCTTTCAGGAGCATTGCTACTAAATAGGGTGAATGTCCTCACACACCACACTTTGTTCTCAAGTCCCACTGATCTCTCTGCCCTTTCCAAACAAAGGAATATCCTTAAATTATTAAAAAATTCTACCTGGTCTTTGTAATTTGGAACACATCACATGATCTCAATGTGCCTAAAAGTTAATAAAAGCCTCATTGCTTCCAATTGTCAAATTTTTCAACTCTAGTATATATAGCATAGAAGGAAGAGTCACAGAACTTGCCTTTCAGTTTTATATTGGTTGAAAGGGAAATTACACACACACACAAATTAATAATTTCACTTTTGCCTCAGAGCTATTTTTCTTATGCCAAACTCACTGGAATTCTATAATCACAAACTTCTTTTTAGGAAATGGCTTTGCATTTCTACTCCAAGCTCTCTCAGTGTAAGATCAAACTTAATTTGTTATTAAATGCTTCTCAATGTACTTCTCAAGAAAGTGTGGTGACTTTCCCCTTAATGAGTTATTTATTGTGATCCATCTCCAAGTGGAATGTATCTTTCTTTGTCATTGTCTGTACATATTTATTATAGTTTTACTTTATAATTCAGAAAGAGATCATATTTTTTCTGTGACTTGGCATGTCTGAGAAAAAATTTTAAAATCTTTACATTTGAATCACAATATAGCAACTATCAAATGCTTTGTTCTTATGATCAAATGTATCTTTCTCTGTAAAACTCCATTGTCTTAGAGCATTTAATATTTTAAAATTGATGTTTGGGGCGCCTGGGTGGCTCAGTGGGTTAAAGCCTCTGCTTTCGGCTCAGGTCATGATCTCAGGGTCCTGGGATCGAGGCCCGCATCGGGCTCTCTGCTCAGTGGGGAGCCTGCTTCCTCCTCTCTCTCTGCCTGCCTCTCTGCCTAGTTGTGATCTCTCTCTCTCTCTGTCAAATAAATAAATAAAATCTTTAAAAAAAAAATAAAAAAAATAAAATTGATGTTTGAGGAGAATCAAATTTTCTTTTATACATAAGCTTATCACCAGGGACTCAAGGAAAAAACTTATTTCAGTAAACCTGAAATTTTGGTATCTTCAAAATTATTTCCACTGGGCTTGGTATTAGCCTTGTAGCTTAGTCCTTCCATTATCTATACAAAACCTTCATATGGTTGTCTTCATATGCCAACAATCCATCTGTATAAAAGTGAGCTAATTTTTATATATTTTATACTCAATTCTTATCTCTCAAGCTAACACTACTGTCTTTTCTACATACTGATAATTTGTCTTTTCCATGGTCTCAGGGAGATGAATTACAATATAATCTGTGTTTTCCCTTTCATTCTGGTCCTGCAGGCCTTGATTTATGCTAATTACTCTTCAGAAGGGTGAAGATAAATCATATTTTTGCAAGTTTTATTTAATGACACGTTGTCCTTGTTCATTCAGGCTGCTATAACAGATCGCTATACACTGTGTAGGTTATAAACAACAGAAATTTATTTCTCACAGTTCTGGAGGCCAGAAAGACAACAGTCAAGGAGCTGACAGATTTGGTATCTGGTATGAGCCCTCTTCCTGGCTCATAGAGAGCCATGTTCTTTCTCTGTCCTCACATGGCAAAAGGAATAAGGGAACTCTCCACAGTCTCTTTTATAAGGGCACTAATCCCATTCATGTTCCCCCCTGCCCCCCGCCCTGCTCTCATGACCTAATCACCTACTAAAGTCCACACAACCACACTGACGATTACATTTCAAGATATGAATTTGTAAGGGACATAAACAGAGTCCACTGCATCCAAACACTGCAGACTTCTTCCATTCCTTCCTCCATACCACCAACATAATAAAATTTCTCTACTACTATCTTAATAAATACCTGTTTCTAAAATTTAAAGTTCCCTCAATGATGACAATTGGATTTGAGTCATTCAAATAACTAGTGGGAAAAAATTTTTGTTCAAAAGATACCTAATCATTAGGTGGCTAAGGAACTCCTTGAAGCCTGGATATAAAGGTAAAGGTGGAGATTATTCCCTGGGAGTAACAGTGAAAATATTCCTCCCACTGAGATTAAATCTCTCTATGGTAGGTTTTCATTGCTGCATCTATCTTGTAATTGACATAAACATAGTTGTAAAAAAATTACTGCTTCATCATTTGGAAACAGGAGGTTATTTGATCAAATTACTGGCAAATAATTTAGAACCAATAAAACATTTAGGATAAAAAGCTCTTAGGGACACTTAAGTGGCTCAGTTAGTTAAGTAGCCAACTCTTGATTTAGGCTCAGGTCATGATTTCAGGGTTGTGAGATTGAGCCCCCTGTGGGGCTCCACACTGGGAGTGGGGCCTATTTACAATTCTCTCTCTCTCTCCCTTTCTCTTTGCTCCCCCCCTTCTCTAAAACAAAACAAAACAAAAAACTCTTAGAATCTGTTGCCATGAGAATCCCATACATGAACTATTTCCAGTTGGTTGACTTTCAATCACTTGAAATGTATTCAGAAGAAGATATCTAGATTTCCACAGGCCTTAAGACCTAAGTGATCAATAATGTGATGAGCTTTGTTTTCTCTATCAGACAACAGAAAACACACCCTTGCAACTCCCATGAGGAATTTAGACACAAGCTCCATATGCACTCACAAGTAAATTTTAAACATTATTTTAGGAATGTACTCTTGATACATGTGGCATGTCCCACTGGTTTTGCAACGTTTTTTATTTGTTCATTCACTCACTCATTGATTCAATAATACCTCTATCCACCCAGAATGGTAATTGAGGCAAATAGCCTTTAAGTGGTTCCCAAATAAGCCTCACATCTTAGAATTCATGCCCTTGTGAGATCCCCTCCTGGAGTATGGACTAGATCTAGTGACTCATTTCTAATGAATAGATTATAGCAAAAGTGATGTCACTTCAGAGATTAATTAGAAAAGGATTGTGACCCCTTCCAATAAACTCTGTCTCACTCTTTCTCTTTCTCTTGGAGCCTCTTATTCTGGGAGAAACAGGATAGCATGCTATAAATAGCCTTATAGAGAGGCTTATGTGCCAAGAAACTGATGTTTCTGGCCAAATGCCAGTGAGTCTGAAAGTAGCCAACAGCCAACTAATGACCTTGGAAGTCAGTCCTACCCACTGAAGCCCTTAGATAATGTTTTGGGGTTTTGTTGTTGTTGTTGTTGTTTCTTAAATTTCACATATGAGTGAAATCTATGGTATTTGTCTTTCTCTGACTTATTTCAATTTAAATTCTTTATAATCAGAGACCATACTTTGTATAATTTCAAATCTTTGAAATTTATTGATACTTTTTTTTATCATTCCATATGATCCATCTTATTGAATAATCTATATCTGCTTTAAAAATGTTTATGTCTTCCTTGTTGACTATAGTGTTTTATAAATATCTGCTATGTTATATTGGCTTATAATGTTTAAATCTGTCTGAGAAATGGATATTAAAACCTCTATGTTTGTGAATTTGTCAGTTTCTCCATCATATATATATTTTTTTAAATTTTTTTTAAGATTTTATTTATTCATTTGACACAGAGAGAGATTACAAGTAGGCAGAGAGGCAGGCAGAGAGAGAGGAGAGAGGAGGAAGCAGGCTCCCTGCTGAGCAGAGAGCCCGATGTGGGCCTCGATCCCAGGAAGCTGAGATCATGACCTGAGCCAAAAGCAGAGGCTTTAACCCACTGAGCCACCCAGGCGCCCTCCATCATATATTTTGAATACAATTATTAGTTTCATCCACATTTGCCCTTGTTATTCCTTCTTAATGAATTTACTAAAGGGAGCATAACATTTTATCTTTGGTAATACTTATTGTCTTAAATTCTATTTTGCTTGGTATTAATTTAGACACATTAGCTTTCCATATGTGGCCCCATCATTTTACTTTTAACAATATTTAAATTTAATCTCTTGTGAACAGTGTATAATTGAGTATCGTTTTTTATTCAGTCTGATAGTTTCTCACTTTATTTGGAATATTTGGTCCATTTATATTTGGTGTAATTTTTTATATGTTTGGGATTATACCTACCATTTTGCTATTTGCTTCCCACCGTTTACTGGTCTATACTGTTTCTAATATGAAGTCAGTAGTAATTCATAATACTGTTCCTCTTTTTCAGTGTGAATCGAATGTGTAAATATATGTCTTTCAGCACATTTGGAAATTTTTGCTCATTCATTCTTCAAAAACCTTGTCATCCCCAAAATGTCTCTCCTACCCCTCTAGGGCTTTAATTACATTGTAGTAGAACTTTTGATACTGTTCCACAGGTACCAAAGTTTCTGTTGTATTTTCCCTTAATCTGTCTCATGCTTTTCAGGTTGGATAATTTCTATAATTCTATCTTTAAGTTTGTTGGCTATTGTGGACACTACTGCTATAAACACTGGGGTGGATGTGCCCCTGTGGATCACTACTTTTGTATCTTTGAGGTAAATATGCAGTAGTTCAATTGCTGGATCATAGGATAGCTCTATTTTCTACTTTTTGAGGAACCTCCATACTGTTTTCCAGAGTGGCCGCACCAGCTTGCATTTCCACCAACAGTGTAGGAGGGTTCCCCTTTCTCCACATCATTGCCAACACTTGTCCTTTCCTGACCCATTAATTTTAGCCATTCTGACTGGTGTGAGGTGGTATCTCACTGTGGTTTTGATTTGTATTTCCCTGATGCTGAGTGACGTTGAGCACTTTTTAATGTATTTAATTTCAGGAGTTTGAATTTCTGTGTAGAATTTCCTGTTGATTCTTTTTAAAATTTTCTATTTTCTACCAAGATAGTCCATTTGTTTATTTATTATAAACATGTATGTATTCTGCCATATTTATTTTGTTAATATAAAATTTAATTCATTTCAAGGTCTATCAAAATTGACCACCCTGGGGCACCTGGGGTGCTCAGGAAGTTAAGTGTCTGACTCTTCATTTCTGCTCTGCTCATGATCTCAAGGTTGTAGGATCAAGCCCTGTGTGGGGCTCTGCACTCAGCATGGAGTCTACCTGAGATTCTCTCTCCTCCTCTGCTCTTTCCCAATATGCTCCCTCACTCTCTCTCTCAAATAAATAAATAACTGTCCTTTCTTTTCTGTATGAGTCATATATTTCCTTTCCTTTTCTTTCTCCCCCCGCCCCCATACATCTAATACCTTTAGATTGTACCTTGGACATTGTGAATGATTCATTGTGGAGACTGGACTCTGTTGTGTTCTTTTAATGTGTCTTGTTTTTGTTTGTGTGCTTACTTGTTTTAATATAACTGTGCCTAGACTTGAAATAAAATATATGTCTCTTTTCTGGTAGGAAGCAGCAGAAATTTTTCTTCAGTTCTTATACACTTGACTGAGTTGCTTGGAGTTTTCCTTGGGCATGTGCATTTCACAGATTAGATCAATATTTAACCCAAGTTCATAGGTAAGAAGGAGTAGTCTTCTATTGCTCTCTTCTTTAGGAAGTTTCTCTCCTTACTTTCTATCTGTGATGGTCTTCCTGACTTACATATACTGGTTATTCAAGTCAGTTCCACAATGAGTTTCTATAAGATTTAGCCACCTCCTCTAAAACTAGCTGTGGCCTTTCCTTCATCAAAAATTTATATAAATGAGAAAGTTATCCAATGTTTCTTTATTTTCCTGCTTTTGTGTTAGCTGATTATTCCTGTAGTAGCTGATTAGGTTATCTACTTTATCTCATTTTGCCTTTTTTACATATTTGATTATTTTTTGGTTGTTCTTAGGTTTTTATATACATACTTAATTTATTACTACCTACAATAAAATAATATCATATCATTCTACACATAATGTAAAGGCCTTACAAAAATATACTTCCTTTAGCCCATTCCTGTACTCTGAGATATTATTGTCATAGATTTTATTTCCATAAGCATTTTATATCTTACAATGTATTTTTGGTTTTTTGTTGTTTTCAACACTCAGTTATTCTTTGAAGAAATTATTTACTATTATTATTGACACTAGAAAAATTATTATTCCACATGTATTTATCATTTCTAGTGTTCTCAATTCTTTGAGAATTTGGTCTCCATCTAGTATTATTTTCTTTTTGCTCATTGGACTTCTTTGTACAGTTCTGGATTATGTGTAGTATATTTTTCTGACAAAATAAAGGTTATATCTCCTAGATTACTTTTCATCCAAGTGTGGACATATAAGCAAGATTTAGCCAATATGCAATTTCTGGTAGTGCCTTTATTATGATGTGTCATGACTAACACTTCCCCCCCCTTCCTAACTCGCAATGGTGGCAAAGACTAGAGTGAATGAAATGGAATGGAATGGAAGCCATGTGTTGAATATAGAAAAGTAACAAGTTAAAGGAACCTAGGATCATGTTGAATTCTAACATGGAAATCCAACATAAAATATTCAACACTTATATGAACATGATATAAATGTCTAATTTATTTATATCATTGTTAGTTTTGACTCTTTGCATTACCAAGTGAAATGATATCCTAACCAATATAGAATTTAGTACCTAGAAATGGAATGCTGACATAGCAAAACCTAGGATATGTAGCATAGCTTAGCAGCTGAACACTGGGCATCAAGGACACAGTCTGGAAAGTGAATGCTGAGGATCCTATAATGCCTACTAAAGTAAACCTGTGCCAATAGAGACTATAATTCTAAGGGAAAATGACTGGTAAAAATTAAGAATGCTTATGCATGTGACTGCTTTTTTTCCTGCTTTTACAAAAATCCTATACAACAGGGATGGATTTTACCTAAATCTAGGCATTATGCAAGATATTATGCAATGAACTTTGACAAGGATGCTTTTTTGTCTATAATTTAAACTCCAATATGACCAAAGTCTATAAGGATGGGGAAAAACTTAGCCCAAACTGAAGCTAATATAAGAGATGGTTCTCAAGAAATAAGATTGTGCTTTTAAGCCTTTCTGAATCATCTTCCAGTAATTGTTTTCTCCCAAGTAATGGGAGCCAGCCAAGCAGTATACCTGAAATAAAGATCTTTTTCTTTCCACTCAAACCTATTGTTTCAGATGGACCCAAGTTATATGTGATTAAGTTGAGTGACTGATGGGCAGAGCAAGAGTCTAGTAAATGAAAGACCAGAGATTTTAGGCTCTGAATGATTTCTAAGTATCATTGCCCCAGAATTTCCCAGATTCCAACAGACAGGAACCTTGTAAAGTTTTGAAGAAATTGTATTACCATAAATACCACCAATTTTGCTGGGGAAAGCCTGTAATTATTAGACCCCTAAAACAACCTCAAAGAAAACCTCAAAACAAACTCACAGAAAATAAGTTAAGAAAACTGGCCTCAAGTGGGTCTTACTCTTTAATGCCTACTTCAGAGGACCAAGAGAAGATAATGGACAAAGAACAATCTCACATTAGATTAAGTTAGAAACCACAGAAGAAAATGGTTAAGGATTTAACTGCACAGAGAGCATAATCAGTGGTAGCCAGATGGGCTAACGAAGAAATTTACTTTTCTTCTAGAGTAGGGAAGGTCTTAGCAATTTGTCCATTATAAGAATTGATCATTTAATTCAATGGTGAGACTTACATGTTTCTCATTCTCTTAATGGAAGTTTGAATTATAAATATCCTATTCCTACTTACCCACTGTATGTTGGGTATGCTTTTAATTTATACACACTCCCCAAAATAGGGAATCACATATGGACCTGAAAACTGCATATAAGTCAGAGATCCAAGACTATGTATTATACATAAGTTTTTGGTACTTTGTGATTATCTACTTTAGGGTGGGGCTGAATGTATTCTATGCAAGGGAACAAATATGTGCAAAAATAATTCACTGTCCAGATGTGCTAGCTGTGGGAATTCTCTTTTTATATAGAAGTAGAAATTTAGCTGGGTAATAGCCACCAAGAAAAAAAGCTGTATTCTCTAACATCCTTTTTTTTTTTTATCAGTGTTGCCATGTGACCAATTTACTGAGAGACAATATAAAAACAGACAATACCAGATAACATGGTAATGGAACCCTGACTCATAAAATCTGCAGCAACCATGTTGGGAAACCAAATGATAAAGTCTATGGCTATTGGCCCAGAATACTCAGGACTTAGTCAACAATCGCTGGGTTATTTGCCTTGCTTTCCCAGCATGCAGCTCAGGACTAACCACGCAAAACCGAATGTGGACTCCAAACCAACCACATAACATGATCACTGCTAGCTGGCCTGCCTCAAGTTCTCCAGGCCAGAAGATCCAGTTATACATGAATCTTTCCTTTTTTTCTTTTTTTTTCCCCAGGATAAAGCTTTCTCATCCCCTTCCTGTCTTTGAGTCTCTCTCCAGTCAAGTGTTGATGGCTGCCTCCCTTGTAAGAATAAATACCCCCTGTTTTTTTTTTTTTTTTTTTTCTCGCATAGGTCATCTGTGTTTATTTTCACCTCTGGTCAATGGGAAATGTCAAATACAATTCTGATTTGTTCCTCAAAAGAAATATTTTCTTTTTCTTTCTTATCCTTTCTCCTTTGCTACTGGTTGAACTGAGGCATGATACAACATGATTGCAGTAGCTAGAGCAGTCTTATTCAACTACAAGATGTTGAAGGTGGCAGATGGGACTACCTTTGCTGCCTTTTTGGAATAGAGACATTATAGCAACTCAGACTTCATAGGAAACAAAATAAACTTCTATTTTTTTTTAAGATATTAAATACTAGGAAATCTTCCTTACAGTATCTGAATGGACAAAATAAATAATATAGAACTTAAAAACACCATTTATTTTGAACTGAAATATAATTAACATATAATACAGGTAATCTTGTTTAATGATACCATTCAATGAATATTGACACATGTGTACAGTTTTATAACCATCGCAAAAATCAAGACACACATTTTAATTCACCCCAAATATTTCTGCCATAGCTCTTTGCAGTTAATTACCTCCCAGCCAGTGTCAAGCGTCAATCTATTTCCTGGCCCTTGTATTGTTTTGCCTTTTCTGAAATGTCAAACAAATGGTGTTATGAAATATTTAGTCTTTTGTTCATACAGTAAGCAGGATATTTTTGAGATTCATTCATGTTATTGTGTGTGAAAATGTAAAAATAAAAGGACGGTTGTGGGTATCAGTAAATAGCAGATCTAACTCCAGCGACAAGTGAATATGAGTTCTATGGTTGCAGTTACTCTATAGACCATAGAAGTCCCTGGGAAAGAGGCTCCAAGGTACAAAGGAGGACATTGGACATTTGATAGAGTAAGTAATACTCTTAGAGTAAGTAGAATAATACAAATCTTCACATTATATAAATCATAGGTAATGACTACAGGTAGCACTTTGACAAATATTATAAACTATTATTTAGAGACACAGGTAGCAAGAAAATTACAAATACTTGTGAAGTATGTTTCTGTAGAGGAGGACTGACGTGTTAGAACTTGGATCATGGAACTACGATTTTTCATGATCCTCTGTGCATGTATTTTTACTCTAATGAAGGCAATACATATTATTAATTAGAAGAAGAATTCTGATAAAGGATCACAGAGGATGATTGATAAGCTGAGAAATGAAGAAATAGAGAATAGAAGCTCAGGAAACTGGAAGAGTGTACACGATGATGTTGTCTCAATTCAGATCTAAGCTTGGTACAAGGGACACCAAAGTATGAATTCAAAGAAATGGCCAGATTTGAATAAAGGTAAAGCAGAAAAATCCAGGCCTTTTGTCTCTAGATTTAAGTCACTAGTTCTTCAGACATTAACAGATCTTAATACTGTTTCTGTCAGAAAATATCATACATCTGAACTGTTAGTACTAAAAAGAAAAACAAAATCTCCTCAGCATGTCAGTTACTCATTTCCTCAGATGGTGTCACCCTGCTCTGGATTTAGGGACTCAGAGCAGAGACTTTATTAACAGAAATGTAAGGGGAAGAAAAAGTTATATTCCTAACAGTAGGTCAATAGGCAGATGGTCAGTAGCAGACCAGTTCCATGGCAGGATGGGCATTGAGAGCCACAAGGAATGCATTAGGTTCATGGCTTAGGTTCAAAGCAGAGGACAGTAATGAAGGCGGGTATTGCTTTCAGGCCAGGTCTTGGGAAACTGCCTGATGTAAAACAGAAAAATATTGATTGTAAGGACTCAAGGGGGAAGTTGTAGAAGAGGAAATAGGTTTTTGTGATCGAGTCTAACTTATTGATCCAGTTGGACTTCTTGATCTCAAACTTGTTAATCAAGTCTGATTCTCTTCTCACTAGCTGGACAATCTTGGGCAAATCACTTCTTTCTGTGTTTTAGTTTCCTTCTAGGTTGCCTGGATGGCAGTAACAATATTAGAAAAATTAACAAAATAATAATATCTAAAGATATATATTGGGCGCCTGGGTGGCTCAGTGGGTTAAAGCCGCTGCCTTCGGCTCAGGTCATGATCCCAGGGTCCTGGGATCGAGGCCCACATCGGGCTCTCTGCTCGGCAGGGAGCCTGCTTCCTCCTCTCTCCTCTCTCTCTGCCTGCCTCTCTGCCTGCTTGTAATCTCTCTCTGTGTGTCAAATGAATAAATAAAATCTTTAAAAAAAAATAGAAAAATTAACAAAATAATAATATCTAAAGATATATATTGGGTGCCTGGGTGGCTCAGTGGGTTAAGCCTCTGCCTTCTGCTCAGGTCATGATCTCAGGGTCCTGGGATTGAGGCCCGCATTGGGCTCTCTGCTCAGCAGGGAGCCTGCCTCCTCTTCTCTCTCTGCCTGCCTCTCTGCCTACTTGTGATCTCTCTCTCTCTCTCTGTCAAATAAAAATAAAAATCTTTAAAAAAAAAGGCAGTTTTAAGAGCTTTACAATTCTGATTAATTCTGATTTTATGAAGTAGAACTGGAGATTTGAAAAGTGGTGGTATCAAGAGGTAACTTTGAGCATTTATCCATTTTGAGACAAGTATCCTAGCCTAACCCTTATTCGATTGTCACAATTTAGTCCTTCCTATATACTTATATATACTATGTTTGCCAGATTCAAGTGCTTTCAGGATCCAAGGAGATAATAAAAATTTGTGAGGTGAATACATATAGGACTACAGGGATTTAGGAAATAATGTCTGGTCATGCCTAATCTGACAAACATTCTTATTCAGATAAATTTAAATCAATATAGTAATTAGGCAAAAATAAATCTACACACCAAAGCATCAAGTTTTTTATTTGCTATAAATCTGCTTATCTATTATTTATCTAAGTCTATTAGTTAATTTCCTTGGAAAGCTCTGTAACTGATTCTTCTGGTGACCCATTCAGACTCCTTTTACATTGATACCATCAATGTAATGTAACAGACCTTGTTAGTGTAAACTATTAAAAGCTTCTACATTTCCAAAGAAATGTCCTCAGGCAGACAGGAGTTAAGGTGCAGAGGCAATGACTGAATAATTAACAAAAGACTCACCATTTTTGGCTCAAAGAGAGAACTAACTCTGAAAGCCTAAGTCATGTTCCAGAGCTGCCCCACATAATCAAGATGAAGCAAGTCTCTACCTGAGGACTACATACTTGCTCAGTTTTTTACCACCTTACACTGGTCCCATTACTCCCCTTCTCTGGGAAACACCCCTTTGGCAACTTGAACAGAATCCACATCTCAGGCCCTTGTAAATTGTCTAACTGAAGACAACATGGTATTTTCTTCAGAGAATATACATTCTGTCTATTATGGAGACTATGCATGTAAATAAAATACCTCTAAAATTAAAACAAACAAATCTGAAACAAATTATATGCATACTCAGTAAAAAAAAACAAACAAACTTAGAGGTAGAAAGAAGTTAATCATAATAGGTTATGCTAAAACTGGAGGGATAACACCACCTTCCTTTCCTACTTCAAAAATAAGTCATGGTATTCTGAAATGTTATTTTAGTCTGAACTTGAAATTGAGAGTCTTACAAAAATTCATTCTACAAAATGGAGTAATCCATAAAACATATCAATAAGAGAAATTGTGGGGAAACAAAATGCACATAAATGTTAAATGTGAAAAAAAGAAGAAAAAAGTTTAGAGAAAATTATGTCCATAAAGACAATGAATCTCATAACTGATAAACAAAGACTTCTAGTCCACCTGTAGTTCCCTCCAGAGTGTTTCAAACTACATTAATTCTTAATAAATATATATAACAATTATACCGACAATTCTTACTTCGAAGGCAAGTATTAGAATACCTATCACATTTTGAATAATGTTTTATTGCTATAATGTATAGAGTCAAGATTAGGTGGTAAATCGATTTCTCAGTGTACTTACTGAAATTTTAAATTCTTTCCTACTGATATATCCCACAGGAATGTGACCAAAATAATCTGGCTTTATAGAGGCAGTAAATAAAGGATTTAATGTATACTGTCTTTAGAAGGAATCTCTAATTTGTTTTATATTTATATAAAACAACTATTGTAAGAGGAAAACACTAATGCCTGTAATTTTTAATATTTAATTGTACATAATTTGTTTCCCACAAATACTGCCTTATTGAAACATAGAAAAAAAAATAACATGAAATTTGACACCACCTCTTTTCAAGCATAGTGAAATGTCACTTCATATAGCATGCTTTGGAGTTAATAAGCATGAATTCGGTAAATTTATCATGCTGACATAGTATATCATTCATAATAAAAATATGCTCGCTAAAGAATTAATTGCCTGGATTAAAAAAGTGGGATTATGCTTTTAAAATAATGAAACAAGATGGGATGGGGAAGGAGACAAACCATAAGAGACTTCTAATCTCATAAAACAAACTGAGGGTTACTGGGGGGTGGGAGGGTAGGGATAGGGTGGATGGGTTATGGACATTGGGGAGGGTTTGTGCTTTGGTGAATGCTGTGAAAGATGTAAGCCTGATGATTCACAGACCTGTACCCCTTGGGCAAATAATAAAAATAAAATTAAAAAAAAAGTGAATAACATAAAACGGAAAAGCAAATGTAGAATCTCCATATCCAGATATTTTGCAAGTTAATTTTTTTTTAAATTTATTTGACAGAGAGAGAGAGAGATCACAAATAGGCAGAGAGGCAGGCAGAGAGAGAGGAGGAAGTAGGCTTCCCGCCAAGCAGGGAGCCGGATGTGGGGCTCAATCCCAGGACCCTGAGATCATGACCTTAGCCGAAGGCAGAGGCTTCAACCCACTGAGCCACCCAGGCACCCCCCAAGTTAATTTTATATTTATTCGGCTTACTGTTGATTTGACTTTGTCAAAAGTAGAGTCAGATACTTAACTGAAGGCTTTAAAACGAAATATTTAACCTGAGGGTCAGAAATACCTATGTACCTGTCTTACTTTCTAACAGGAAAAAAACTGTATTGAACAAAATAAGGAGAAAGTATAAATTTGACCTCCTAGATTAAAAAAAATTGGGGTTCAGATTTGGAAGTGTCAAGAAACATGATAAAAGCTGAAATGGAACCAGCTCACATACATTTAATTTTACTATTTTTTTTGTGAGGTTAGAGACAGGAAACTCCAGTGTGAATTGGTTACTTTCCCCCATAAGTGGAGAGTTTATTAGGCAGTGATTATCACTTATTCTCCATTTCCATGGAGAAGTTTTAAGTGAACATGAGAGACATTTACATTGGGTACATTTATGAAGTTCTTAATGCTTACCTTTACAGCAGAAATGGTATGATAGCATCTCCAAAAAGAGAATAGACTATACAACATACTAGAAAAAAAATGTCTACCAGCATATGGCAGCTGAACAAGATGGATTCTCAAACGTTTTTTTACCTCAAGATATTATTTATGTATTTTTTTGACAGAAATTATAGCTGATGAACTGCATTAAGAACTGTACCCACAGAGGACACAAGCAGGCAATTTGCAACAGGCTCTTACTTCTACAGCTCTAACAGTCATTCTCTTTCTTGACCCTTTAATCTGAAAAAAAAAAAGAAAAGAAAAAGAAAAACTTAACTTTCTACTGTATCTCTGTAATACCCAGTTTTTGTGCCATTTTAGTAGACAGGAAACCCCTATATATGAACTCCCTTTTAATGCAGGAGTAGCTCGCCATAAAAATCAATGTGTTCTGTACTTTGCTATGAAGCTGTCAGTAGAATCCCTTGTTGATTCATGTACTTTTTTTTTTTACTTCATTATACATTGGTCTTTTCATTAAAATTCTGCATTAAGACAAAGTTATTGTTTGTAGTGAAAGTTTGTAGTGAAGAGTGGAGGAGTGAAAGGAAAGGCATTTTCATAAATCGACAATGATCCAGGGGCAATCTTATGGAAATCTCCCTCCCGCAACATGTTGATTTGAGTCTCAGATGAAATCGTGCAGGAGTAAATTATTCAACCTGAGAAAAACAAGTTTATTCTGATAAAAGCAGAAAATAGTAAAATGGAGAGGAAATAAGTTTAAGATTACTATATGTGGCAAAAATATTTTCTTCTAATTGCCTCCAAATAAAAAATGTTTTATATTAATTGCCTCAAGAATTATTCATGATGTCTCTTGTCTATTGGGTCCTTCTTGTCTTATGTGAAAGTACAGCATTTCTTTCGGTGGTTCTCAGACAGTGGTATGGAATGGGTGCGTAATACTGGGGGCCCTTCAGCCATCCTAGAACACTGATCCGATCTACCTTCTACAGGGGCTGAAGTCCCCTGACCTAACAGAGGATGGGTAGGGTAGCTTAATAATGAAATTGAAACAGTTAGAAATTCTTAATCTGGAGCCTCCTAGACAAATGTGGGCCACCAATCCTTTTGAAATCTATTAACAAAATCTATTAGTATGATGCCAATTATATAGCAACAGACTCTTAAAAAAAACAAGTCCTAATTTGTTGTGTTTGCAATTTTCTGTGGTGTAGATATTCCCAACAATGTTGATTCCAGACTAACAGTATATCACTGAACACTGGGCGGGAAATGTGCAGTAGCATACTATTGTATTTTATTTATGACATACTGAAACCATAGAATATATAACCTCAAGAGTATAGATAATATTAAATCATAAGTTTGAGTTTTTTAATGATTCGTCTCTTTAAAAATAATTAAAATGTACATCTATGCAATTTAATTTTTAACCATCAGTTTGAAAATTCCTAAAAATTAAGAAATTGGTTCTTATGAGCCAGGATGAGTTGGCTCCAGCACACTCTCATACGCGCGCGCACACACACACACACACACACACGCACACGTACACACACAGACACACATATACATATGCCTAATTCAAGCTGCTTTGTTATAGACAAATTGTACTAATTAGCCCTACACCTAAAGTCTATAATGTCGACTACTTTAGGGATAATCTGGAGACCAGGATAAAAAAAAATGGGTCAATACAAAATAGTACTTGCTTTGGAAGCCTTTCTTGAGAGCTTAGTGGATTGTCCTTAAGGCACCTACCAAGACACAGAGAACTAAAGTTCGAAATCTCCAGTGCTTGTTGCCAACTGAAACTAAATTTAGGATACCTGAGTATACATGACAAATAATGCTCCTAATTCTTGGATGATCCTTCTGTCCCAAATTCCCAGCCTAGGGTTCTATTTTGGTGTGCTGTGGTAAAACTCTTGGCAAGTGTCTTTTTAATCCAATCAATTTTTTTTTCTATGAAACAAAATCCTCCTTGTTTGTTCCCTTCCCACTTGGCCTTCTGTTGCCTTGAAATGCCTACGTGAAGAAGACGATTTCCTAAGTAGATGACATAATATTACATAGTAAGTAGAAGGATGAAATTTTGACTACATTTTCTTTTTCTTTTTCTCTTTCTTAAATAAAGACTCCATCTGAAGATACGACCCCAGTGTTCTCTGTGACCTGAATACCACTTACTAAGTTAAATTTAAGGAAGAAAAATGGCATAAAAATAAAACTCTTAATTTTTTCTTCATTATATATGTATAGGAAAGTAAGGATCAGAAAAGTGAAGTAATCAGTCCAAGATTAAATGAAATATAATAAATGTCAATGTTTGAACCCAGGGATACCTGCCTCTAAAGCTCATCCTCCCACCATTTCTCTTAACTTAGTTCTGTATTAAATCTCAAAATTAAATGAGCACTGAGGGTTTTAACTGTACTGGCTTGAAATATTAGTCTCCAAATACTCCTCTATTTCAGAGTCTCAATGAAATCTCAAACAAAACAAAACAAAACAAAACTGCAGTAGGCTTTCAAGGGAGAAACACTATGGGAAAAGACCAATGATATGAAATGATGCTAATGGTAAAGAAAATAATTAAAATGAATTCATCAAGCAAAAAAATCAGGCAATTTAACACTTGTTCATAAGAATATTTTCATTATTACATTATCTAATTCAATCAAAATTGTGCAAATTAGATGTACAGACATAGTCTAAGACAGTCTTTTAGAAAGTTTTAGAAAAGTTTTAGAACATGGTCCAGAGTGGGTCACAATACTATTGTGACCACCAAACTGGCTTCATGCCTACTAATAGATTACAACCCACAGCTAGAAAATTATTTATGTAAGGTATACTTCCTTTGGTAGTATACTTCCTAGCTTCAGTAAAATTTTCTACCCTATCTTTTAATCTTATGTCATTTCACCAAATCACAGAAAAAGAGACGAAGAAATTCTACAAACTACCTACTGTCAGTTCTCTGTTTCTTCATTCACATCTAAATATAGTATTATTTGCGTATATTCTTCCTAAGCGATCACTACAATCATTCGAATTTTTGATAGCTTGTATTGATATGCTTTCTTTGTTTTATTGGGCAGAAATGTAACTTTGAAACTTTCACTTTCTCAACCTTGATCTGGATTCTGGGGTCCCATACAACTCCTTTCCTTTTCCTACAGGACACCTTAAATATTTGAAGAAGTCTTTCCTGTGTTACCTTATTTATTTCTTCAAGAATATAAACACCCAGTTACTTAATATCCTGCATGTAACACAGTCTTGAGTATCTGCATTCTCTGGGCCACTCTTTCTGCAGTTCATTCTAACTCATTTATGTTCCCGTTAAAGGACTTTGTACAGAACTGAACACCATTCTGAAGGGTTGTCTCTCACTAACTCCCTTTTACTTTAACTCTCCTAAGATCCAAAACATTTATTCATATATTCCTTTCATATCCTCTTCATCTACTTCCTTTTTTATGTGTGAAAAATTTATTATGGGACATAAAATGCAGACTTCAACTATGAATTTAGAATTGATCTTCGAAGTTATTTTCAAATACTGCATGCAAAAAGAATCCCTAGCTCACAGTTGTTAGATCATGTCAGCCAACATCCAATCTTTCTCCAAAACACATGACTCAATAGGATCTGTTTATAACAGACCTGCTTAGATTGTCTTTGGTATTTTTTTATGTTGAAAGCTAAAACGAGTAAGGAATCATTTTCTGTTATTGAAATTTTTGTTGTAGTTGAAAAATCTGGTTTAGTGACCTCCTTAAAAAAATTTAGAAATTCTCATCAACTTAGAGACTCTAGTTTTGGGTTAAAAAGTGTTTGGACAAAATGGATCTATTGGGGGTAGAATGGTACTACAGGGAAAACTGAATTGATAGATAATTATAAGAATTTTAATAATTAAGGTAAGATGATACTAACTTAGAAAGACTAATCAAATTTTAGTGGGTGAAAAGTAGACATGAATTGTATCAAATGTTTCCCCATTCATTTAACACCTATTTTTTGAGTACTTACCTGTGTAGTTTTTTGTTGTTGTTGTTTTTCATTTCAGCCAAACTGTTTTTTGTATTAGAACTCACTTACTATTGGAAGACTAAAGGATATCACCATTCTCAGATAGCATTCTCCTATTTTAAAGCCTTTAGTTTATTAATCCACACTTGCCTGAGGTCACCATTATGTTATTCTTTTTCTAGGAGTGAATTTTAACTTGAGATAGCTTAAAACAGTTTCTTGTTTCTACTAGCCAAAATTAGCTACAAGATTGTGCCATCCCAATGCCTCTTCCAAACTCATTTTTTTCCCAACTGTCAGTTTCATATGCCATAATTTAAATGTCAAGAGTTATTGGGTCCGAACAGAACAATTAATGCTCACTTTCTTTTATGTCTTTCCTGATGTGAGTATCGAAGTGCTCCTTGGTTAATCAAAGTTATTAAAGCAACTTCAGATGTAGTCTTTTCAATTTAAATCCCATGTCTCTTCTCCTGTCATCCCTTCCTTTCTAAAATCCCCAACATCCCTATATCATGGTCTTATTCTGATATTAGTCTACCAGATTTTGAGCTTTGAAAATTCTTTTCCTTTTTTTAAAAAGGTTTTATTTATTTATTTGAGAGAGAAAGCGAGAGAAGTGAGAGCACGAGCAGAGGAGTGAGGGAGAGGGGAGAGGCGGAAGCAGTCTCCCTGGGGAGCAGGGAGCCTGATGTGGGGCTTGATCCCAGGACCCTGGGATTATGACCTGAGCCGAAGGCAAATGCTTAATCAACTGAGCCATCCAGGTGCCCCATTATTTTCCTTTTTAATAATTCATCACCTCATAATCCTAGTCTGCAGTATTATTTATTCCCTCTCTTTGACTCTCTCTCTCTCCCTCTCATTGATATTGGTCATAGTTTTTTAGAGAGATGGTTGAAAAACAAACCAGAGTCTATAATTTACTGGTCTCCTATCCTGGAACTACCAATCGTCCACTAGTTGACCAAATCACACTTTAGGTATATGGTTATCTTCCAAGAATGCAGTGACTCTGGGATAGAGCATAAAATATGCCCTTTACCTATATGAGGTATGTAAAAGTAATTCAAACAGCAAAATTGATATACTACTCAAAACACTATTTAAAAGATATCCTGAACATAAAACTTAAATTCTAGCCAGTGAATACTTACTACATAAAGGACCATGATTCTTAGATATACATGGAGGACCTCAGTGATTCAGTTCGCTGAACACCCCTCTCTTGATTTTGGCTCAGATCATGATCTCTGGGTCATGGGATTGAGCCCTGTGTGGGGCTCCATGCCCAGTGCAGCATCTACTTGAGATTCACTCTCTCTCCCTCTTACTAATGCCCCTCCCTCCAGTCTCTCTTGCTTTCTCTTTCTGTCTCTCAAATAAATAAATAAAATCTTAAAAAAGAGTATTTATAATAATCCGCCCCTTTGTGTGCCTATTTGATCTCATACACATTTAATGTACTTCCCCTATTCTGTCCACAGTATTCTGTCCCACAAACTACATTTGCCTGGTACTTTTGTGTATTCTCTTTTAAATTAGATTTGATAAATGAGAGGCACTAGCAAGAGATTGGAAGACAGGAATTTCATGCCCTCACTCTCTCTATTTTGGGACGAATCTCTTACATTGTCTACATTTACACTGTGGTTTAAATCCTCCATGAACAGCCCTTCATTTCATGGACACGGCTCCCATTGGAAGTCCCCATTATTGTTTCAACTCCTTCCAAGCCAAGACTTCAGGTTCTAGAAATCACCTTTTTTTCCTTGTTCTTCTACCTCTGGAAAGGTAAGATCAAATACTGTTAATCTGGAATTACTTTCCCACCTTTTGGGATATTGATCTCATAAGATTTGTACTTATTAGTTTCATTTATTCCACATATTGAACTAACTGTAATGGGATTTATTTTCCTGACCTGACCTAGACTAATACAGTTTGAAGGGGATCTGTATGCCTCAGTGAATCTATGTGAGCTTCTGGGTTTCAACTTCAGCTAGATTCCCTGGCAAATCACTTTGGAGTGATAGGAAGAAGGATCTTTCTCCCCTTTATTTCCATTCTCCTAGTAGGAACTATACAAATTTCCATTTATCTAAATAAGCCTATTACAGTTTATCACAGACCTTATACCAAAATCTCTTATGTTAACAGCTAAATGCAGACTCTTAAAATAACAGTCAGAGGATGAGATCATTGGGCCCTATCCTTGACTAAAATAGGTGTGACTTTATGACGGATACATCTGTAGTCTAGCATTGTAATATTAAGGAAAGAGTCTGTCCTCACTGCCTATTGTCTTGCCTATGACATTAGGAAGATGTCTATTAAAAGACTTTTGAATGTAATTAATTGAGGTGTATAGGTACTTGGAAAATAATAAAGCGTTAAAGAAATTTAAGACAGATATTTGATTAGATGTCCATGAGAAAAGTTCTAAACAACAACAACAACAACAACAAAAACAAGTTCTTGGGGCACCTGGGGGGCTCAGTCAGTTAAACATCTGCCTTCAGCTCAGATCATAATCCCAGGGTCCTGGGATGTAGTCCCGCATCAGGCTCCTTGCTCATCAGGGAGCCTGCTTCCCTCGTTGCCTGCCACTCCCAGGCTTGTATGCTCTCTCTCTTTCTCTGACAAATAATAAAAATAACATTTTTATTAAAAAAGTTTAAAAAATTAAATTAAAAAGCTTTAAAAAATTAAAAGTTTAAGATTAAAACATCTTTAAAAAAAAGTTCTTGACCTGTAAACTATTCCTATTCTGATTAGTCCTTCTAAAGAAAAATAAAAAAGCAATTTTATAGCCTACACAATTTTTTTTCACAGAGTATTATTAAAAAGTTAAGCAAGTCTCATTTTGTAATCTGTCTTTCTGCATGATGATTTTTAACTTTCTTAAACTTTACATCTATACTATTCAATGCCACTTTTCAAGCTTCATCAAAATTCAAGAGAGTTATTCATAAAATTTTTTAAAGGTATTAAAGGTATATAATTAAACACTCAGAGTTCTGTCTATCAGACCAAAGTAGGTTTAAAATACATAGACCCAATGAGGGGAATTCAGTTCTTCCCTAAGAATAATTTCATTGACCAGTGCACCAAAATTTTTCATAAGAATTTAAGTATGTGAATTAAATCTAGAGTGTTTTACTTAGTATGGTACTTACTAATTGGTAGATATCTCAACTAAATTTTATACAGCAACATTTTACCTAAATTAATAATTCAAAATATATGTATATAAACCTCTGATGCAATGTCCTAATCCTTCTACCAGCTGAGTAGGCATATATATTAAAGAATGTAGACCCTTTAAATGTCCACAATCAGCTTCTACAAAGGTGTTCCTAGGTAAATCCTGGTCAATTCAAATGTATTATAGTGAAATTCAGCTGAAGTCCCTCTGTGCTGATATGGAAAAACCTTGAGCTTGTGTTGTATCTCTGGGCCAAGTTGGCATTTCTGAACTGGTTTTGGTCCACCTTAGTGCTTATATATTGGTAAACGCAGAAACAACAGTTTGGGGGTGGAACACAGAAAGTTGAATCAAAGACACCAATGATGATGTTGTTGTTGTTGATGATGATGATGATGATGACGTCGTCATTGTTTCTTGGCTGGAACAAACCTTGTCTGCTCTGGGCCGCAGCAGGCCTGACTGACCACAGGTCCACAGGTAGAGAGAGTCTCCAGTCTCCCAAGGACACTGATGATTTTTGAGGCTCATAAGAACCATCATTGTATTTCCTGCTTTTGATTTTAATATCCCACACTGCCAAATAGCTAAAGAAATTCATGTAAGGTTTCTTATCCTAGCTAACCACCCCTTTCCTAGAGACCATTAGCTTCTAGTGGCCCTTTTTTCTTACCCTTATATACCCCTCTGTTCTGACACCTGTACACCATGAGACCGTATCACTGCCAAACTATTTTGCTATTGGTGCCAAACCACTTTGTCCTTGAAGCAACAATCTGTACTGTGCTCCGTCTAATTTTCCAGCCACAGTCTAGTTTTGCTATCATTAAAACTGTATAAATTATAACTGAAATATACTAAACCTTTAGGTGAAATTTAAGGCCTTACTTAAAATTTATTAAGTAAAACCATGCAAACTAAAATTTTCATTATTATTACCAAATGGATGAAATACAGAGCCTAACTGTAACCAACATCTACAACTGCTGATCTTGGTTTGAAAAGCAATTCTTATTTAAAAAAAATTAAATTGGCTACTGTTTCCAAGCAGCAGATGAGTAGGTTTGGATCTAATTTTCTGCTACTGCTGAGTTTCATCTCACGATGTCCTGATTTACCTCTTCACTCTCTCCTTCCATTGTGTTTTTCAGATTCACCATGACAACTGCTTTTCTATTCACTTCTTCTATAGTTTCTTTTATCTCATAATTTAGAATCCCCTTTGCTTTGCCTAATCATGTTCTCATCCTCACAGGAAAAGTTATGTATTTAACCTTATGTATCCCTTTGATTCTTAGAAATACTGTAAGGACTTCATTTTCCAGAAAATGTCAATGATTTTTATTTTAGTTCCTGAATGTTAAAACAACATTCCCATCTCTAAGATGCCTTAGAGAGGAATCGAGATAAAGGCTCAAACACAGGCATGGTAGATTAAAGATGGCCTCAAATTCATTGTCAGTCCTCCAACTGGAAGGATCTAATTTCCTTGCTTTGAATCTGGGTTGATCTTAGAGACTTCCTTGACCATATACTATGGCAAGAATGTTACTCTGAGACTTCTAGGGCTGAATCATAAAAAGCCTAAGAGATCCTGGTTAGGATCTGTTCTTGGAGCCCTCAGCCACCATGTAAGAAGTCTAGCTATCCCATTGTAGAGACCAAATAGCAGGCCCTGAGATTACATGGAGGGGAAAAAAAAAAAAAAGCTGTGCCAGTCTTTAAATCATCTCTGCTAAAACGCCAGACATATGAATGAAGCTATCCTAGAGCACAGAGACCACAAGCTAAGTACCATTGAGTGACTCCTGTCGATATTGTGCTAGAAAGAAAAGATCACCCTGCAGAACGTTCCCTGTTGTTACAAAGTAAAAACATAATAAGATATATTAAATGATTGTTGTTTTAGGCCACTAGTTTTTAAGATAGTTTGTTATACAGCCATAGATAATTGAAACACAACTGAACATTAAATGTATCTGCTGAGCTTATTGATCAGATGACCAATGACAAGATTGCTGTGAGACCACGTATTACCTACAACAATGATGCAGGTTATATTTGGTATTTAATAATTCAAAATATTGTGGAATCTGGAACAAATTATCTTGAAGTATCCAAATTACTAGTTCAACATTTATACTGTAAGGCAGCTTATATTAATATCATTCTATTTTATAATCATTATGAATTTAAGAGTCTTTCTTGAAATCATCAAGTAGTAGATTAGGAATAAGGAACAACTATGTTTAGAGTGAAATAACTCTATTCAAAAACTCCAACTTCCATCTGAAATCACCCCAAGGAATAAATGTGTTGTGTGTTGTGTGTGGTGTGTGGTGTGTGTGTGTGAGAGAGAGAGAGAGAAAATAATCTAGGCCTACATTTATTGATTGATTGATTTTGTTGATTAGTGGGCTAATTTAAAGCCAAGACATAATCTCAATCTCACTAGGTCTTACGTTCTCCGGAAATACAAAGTTTTCCACCTCCTTTCATTTTTAATTTTTATGACTGCATCTCCCAATTCAACAGCATCTGCTGGCATAAACTGTGAGTCTCCATGAAGGATTACAAATAATAAGAGAGTCATTAGTGCCAAGGCAACCCTCTCACATCCTGAGGTCATCACTGATGCTTCTTTTTGTTTTTGTTTGTTTTAAAAACATATACACCTACAGAAACACAGGACTGTCACTGTAGACTACTGGTAAGAAAGGCTTAATTCAATAGTTAGAACTTTCACAGAATCAGGAAAAGAAAAATAAAGCTTACTTATGCTAAATGTGTCTGGTACAAATCAAATTGAACTGTAAATGGGGCTCCCAGTAACCTAACAAAGAAGCATAATACTTTTTCCTTCCATCACCTGTCTTTACCATTCTAACCACTTTTACCACCTATACTCTTGAAAATACAAACCACCAAACAAATCATGTTTTGCAGTGAGCACTGTAGCACTAATTTTAGATATTTTTCTTTTACTCTATAAAAAAGAAAATGAAATAAGCAAAATATGAAACATTATATTATATTACCATCAGTATTTAAGAATTTCTGACCATAATTTTTGTGAAATTAGCAAACACCTTTGACATCTACATGCTCTGCTAAAATGTGTTCAGTTCTTTTATGTTATTTTTTCTCAAAATCAATTTGGTTTCTCAGTGTGAGAAATGTATGAGCTTTTAAAACACAGACATTAAACATCTTTATATACTATTATAATAGAGTGACATTTAAAAGATACAAGTTGAAATAAAAAAAAATCTATAGATTCTAATCCCTAGATGAAGAATTGGATCCTAATACAAAGACCCGGTATATATGCACAAAAACATAAAATCCTGACTTCTCTAAAAAGAACTTGAATCTCTCTAAAATTCTATTGAAAATACCTATGAAGATATTAGAAATATAAAATAACTTTCCCTACAGCTAATTAAATACAACTCATCAGCCCATTTGATAGCAAGATCTTGAAGAAATTCCATATAATATGTTAATTAAGAAAAACGTGTTCAGTTCTCATCTCATTAAACTGATCACTTACAAAAGTAACAAGGGTTACTTGTATCTCCCACGTCGCCTATACACACACTGAAGACTCCAGAGAGCTTATCATTGCACTCTCAAGGAAACTGAATTTCTGTGTCTCTTAAATAAGGAGTTGGAATTTGGTTTCCTTCCAACCCCCTTTATCCCTCTTAGATTATGTTCTCTTGTTTTAAGAAATAGTGCTGCCCTCAAAACTAGCAATAAAAAGGAATCTACAGTAATTTTGGAAACTCTTTGGGAAGAGCATAGAGTGGATGGTTGGGTTTTTTTTTGATGATTTTTAAAAATTTTTATATTAAAACAAAAATAAAAACAACAACAAAATCAGGACATGGAGATGAGAGATGTTTCTGTTTCTGGAGTATAGAGGATCACTAGAAGAAAGCCCTATAAAGCCGAGAAATTAACCGGAGGGTTGTAACCATCAATTTGCTGCTTTGTAATTGGAGACCAAGATAACAATGGAAGATGAATTTAAAGAATTAAAATAATAACCATAAGTTTGAACCCAGAGCCCTAGGAATAGACACTGCAGAACCAGGAAAACTCTTCCGTGAAGATTCAAAGCAATATGTCTCAGAAAATTATCTGTTGGAAGATACCATGTAAATTTCACAAAAAGAGATAATGAGATAATAGAAGGAAATTGCAAAAAGTCCAAATAATGGTTAACTAGAGAGTGCCTCTTATAGTGAAGGACACATATTACAAAAAAGGAACATTAATCTAGAGGGTATGAAACCAGAGTGAGCCATTACTGAAGAAAATAATTTGTTGAATAGAAAAGAAGAAAAAATATTTAAAAAGCAGTTCTTAAAGGAAATAACTCATTAGAAAAGAAAAAGTGATAATCTGAACAAGAAATAAATGAGAAGAAAGTTTCCAATATGACAAACTGAGATTTTTGGATTAAAAAGTTTGAGTGTCAGATGAACTAACTTAAAAAAAATCCACTTGTATCTTGGTGAAATTTATGAACTCATATGATAAAAAGAAAAATATATAATCTGTACAGAGAGAAGAGTTGATATATAAAAGAAAAAAAAAACATTAGCATAGGAGTCAACTTCTCATCCACAATACTAAAAGGTAGATGTCAGTGGAATTTACAGGCCTCAGAAAAATAGCAGACTATATATTCTGAAAACTTTGCCAGCTACAGAACACCTAAAAATGCTGGATAAAATACTACAATCATTCTCTTTCCACACAAATACAAGCACATAGGTTTGGGTGTTAAGAAAGTAAGGGAAAACCAGCCAGTGCAACCTTAGTGTGAACTATGTGTTACCCAGAAGATACTTGCTGACAAAAATCCTTGAGCCGACAAAAACCTGGTAAATGGGACTGACATTTTAGAGGACACAGCAATGCTTTCAGTGCACCATGAAAAAGGTTAGAAAGTATTTTCTCTCTTGCAAAATCATATTTCTTAGCTGTACATTTGGATGGAAAATAAAGGGTCTCCCCTAAGAATTTGCACCCATAGCCTTGCCCTATGTATATTTAGGATATGAAGATGTGTAATCTCTATGCTCTGAAAACCATGAGCTCAGACATCATTTTAAAGTGCTCCCTTCTTAGTGGTCCTCCAATCTATCAGGAAGAAGCAACTAAAAATTCTCTCTGGAGGAAAAAAGCTTAAACTCAGACTTACGAAGTCACCCAAATGTGAAAACAGATCCCTGAATAAAGAAATGTACATGAACACATCAGAAAATAAACATAAATAAATATTTGAATTAGACCCATGAGTATTTCTATATACAAGCATATGAATATATGTATGTGTAATATATATATATATATTCTATATATGAGTATATCTATATAAATAAAGATATTGTCAGATAGGAATATAAAGTAAGTATATATGAAAATTAATGAAATGAAAGGGGACTAAAAACATGAGCAAATAATTAAAAACTATAAAAATGGCAAAATAAATATGAATGATTTTAAAATATTGTTTTTAAATTAAAAATTAATAGGTTAATTAAAGGGAAGATTAGAAATAACTGAATACGGAATTAGCAAATTAGAAAATAGATCTGAAGAAATTACCCATTTAAATATAAGAGAAACTAAGATATTGTAGTGAGTGTGGATTGGGGGTTAGAAAGTGTATGTTGTTTTTCAAGGCAGAGGTTTCTGCATCACAATCAAGCAACAAAGTGAGCACTAGCTTCTAACAGAGAGGTATGGGTCTCCTTTGATGCACATATGACTGAGAGGAATCTGGAGATTGCAGCTATTTGAGAGAATCAGACTAACTATCCCTACCCCACCTGAGTTCTAGTCCTTCCAAGGGCCTTGACCATGGCGCAGCTGATAAGTCAGAATTGAGAATTCAACCTTCTCAGCCAGTGTGCTATTCTTACATTTAATCCCTGGGCTTTATCCTTAGCTTTTTCTGCCTTAGCCTGTAGACAAACCCTGGCTTTCAAAATATGTCATCTTCAATTGGTAATTCATCATATTCAGTTTTTTATTCAGTGTACCTATAGCACTCAATAAAAGCTGTCCAATTCTATAAACCTTTTAAAAATACATACTTTCCCCCAAATCACCAAATACCTGAGATATTGGAGGCACCATCACACTCCTGTGTCAGTATTCCATTAGTGTTCACCCTTGGAAAAAATTCAGTAACTATACTGAAACAGCATTCCAGGGGTTATCAATTCTCTACCTACTACCTTTGATGGGAATCTTAATTGTCAGCCAATGGATAAACATGATTTGTAGGACCACTTTTGAAAAGTAAGTTTTATTATTTAGAACAGTTAGATTTACATAAACAATGAGAAGACACAAAATTCCCATATACCCCAATATCCAATTTCCCCTATCAATAACATTTTGTATTAGTATTGTGCATTTGTTGTAAGTAATGAACCCATATTAATACATTATTGTGACCTGAAGTCCATAATTTATTCATATTTCCTTAGTTTTTACCTAAAGTTATTTTTCTGAACCAGGATTCCATTCAGAATACCACACTGTAGTTCACTGTTGTGTCTCCTTAGGTCCTCTCAACGGTAATGATTTCTCAGACTTTATTTTTGATGTCAATTTAGAGGAGCACTGCTCAAGTATATTGTAGGATCTCCCTCCATTGGAATTTCTCTATGTCCTTCTTATGATTAGACATGGGTTATGGATTTTGGGGAGAACAATCACTGTGGTAAAGTGCCATTTTCATCATATCTTATAAAAGGTGTATGACATCAATATGATTTATCACTACTGGTGATGGTCTTGATCATCTCGCTGAAGTAGTGTTTGTCAAGTTTCTTCACTGAAGAGTGAGGGCTTTTTTAAACCCCTCTTTTTCCTACTGTGCTCTTTGGAAGGAAATCGCTATGAGAAGACCACACATAACAACTGAACAGTTATACATTATTTTCTTTAAGGCAGAGTATATAGATAATTTATTTGGAATTTTCTGTATAAGAGATTTGTCTCTTCTCCCCAATTTATTAATTACTCAATCATTTGTATTAGTATGGACACATGAATATTTCTCTTATACTTTGGGTTATAATCCAATAGAACATCATTTTTGCTCAAATTGTTCCAGCTTTGGCCATTGGCAAATTTCTCAGTTGCTGTCTGAAACTGAGCTGCTGCCTCACTAAATTTTTTCAACATGTCTTTCTTTTTGTCACTATAAGAAGCTCCAGGATCATACTGTATATTTCCTAAATGGGAAATCCAAGAATCAGTCCAAGAATCAGCCAAGAGCAAGCTTTTGTCCAAAGAGTTCTGGTTCTATTTACTGAAGGATGGTTTCAGAAACCTAGAACTGAGTGCTAGGTAAACTCATTGTTACTGGGATGCAATTTCTTTTGGGCCATTTAAGTGAACAGAGAAAAGAAATATGTGTGTGTGTGTGTGTGTGTGTGTGTGTGTGTGTGTTAACCCTTACCTATATGTGTATATACCCACACCTATAATTATTTTTATTTGTAATCTTCTGTGTTATATTAAGCTAAACATAAGTTCATGCTGATAACTCCAATTCTAATCC
This sequence comes from Ailurus styani, assembly GCA_002007465.1. Taxonomy (NCBI): domain Eukaryota; kingdom Metazoa; phylum Chordata; class Mammalia; order Carnivora; family Ailuridae; genus Ailurus; species Ailurus styani. The sequence goes on along the minus strand of LNAC01000351.1, from coordinate 315,131 downwards.
ATTATCATGTGGATTATTTAGCTTCCTTGATTTATCTAAATTCTCACCTCCAACAATGACGAACCTGGCTTCCATCAATGCAATTATTTGCTAGTTTCAGCATTCTTTCCTCCATCTCCTTCAGTGAGATTGTTTCATTTGTTTGTAGTAGAGTTATAGTATCTTGAAACCATCTAAATTTCTACCTGAGATCTCCCTATCTCCTAAATAATATCATTAAAATATCACGTTGAGGTTCATTTTCTATGTGCCATAAATTGTTACGAGTTTTGACAAACGCCTATGTTATGTCCACGATTAGAGTTGCATAGCATACAGAATAGTTTCACTCCCCTAAATATCCTCAGCTTCATCTATTCATTCCTCTCCTCTTTTTTTCCCCCTAAGTCTGGCAACAATTGATCTTTTTACTCCTTTTACAGCTGTACCTTGTCCAGAATGTCCTAATGGGGATCACATAGTATGTATTCAATTGTATGAATGTACCACAGTTTGTTTTTTGTTTTGTTTTGTTAATCCACTCACCTCTTCAAATACATCTTGGTTGCTTCCAGTTTGGGGAGAATATGAATAAAACTTCCATAAACATTCACATGCAGGTATTTATACCTAAGTTTTCATATTGCTTTGGTTAATACCTAAGTATGGAATTGCTGGATGAGAGTGACACTATATTTTACTTTGTAAGAGACTGCCCATCTTCCAGTGTAGTTGTGTGCCTTTCTGCATTCCCACCAGCAATGAGTGGAAGTTCCTATTGTTATGTAGCCTCTTCAGCATTTGATATTGCTACATTTTGTTTTTATTTTAGCCATTCTAATTGGTATATAGTGGTATCTCATTGTTTAAGTTTGCAATTACCTAATGATAAGTTATAGAGAACATATTTTCATATTTTCTGTCATCTGCATGTCTTCTTTGGTAAGATACTTCTTTCAGATCATTGGCCTATTTTCAATTTACTTTTTCTTATTGAGTTATACTTGTTCCTTGTATATTTTGGATACAAATCCTTTAATCAGATATATATTTCGCAAGTGTTTCCTCCCAGTCATTGGCTTATCTTTTCATTCTCTTCACAGTATCTTCCACAGGACATTTTAATTTTAATGAAGTTGAAATTGCCACTTTTTCCTCTCTTAGGTCTTGTCTTTGATGTTGTATTTGATGACTCATTTCCAAACACGAGTCACTTACATTTACTGCTACTTTTTCTTATAAAGTTTTATAGTTTTGAGTTTCACATTTAATTAGGTCAATTGTCCATTTTTAGCTAGTTTATGTGGAAAAATAGTCTATCTGGATTGATTTTTTTGCATATGGGTATCAAATAGTTCCAGGGGAATTTGTTGAAGGGCCTATCTTTTCTTTTTATTGAATTGCCTTTAATCCTTTATGAAAAATCAGATAACTATATTTATAATATATTCTATGCTATCTATCACATCCATTTATGTGTCTATTTTTCTCTAAAACTGCACACTTTCCATTTCTGTACTTTAATTTAGTCAGTTATTTTCATCCTCGTTGTTCTTTTTCAGCATTGTGTTGACTATTTTGAGTCTTTCTCATTTTCATATAAACTTTAGTTGGCATCACTTTGTTGATATCCACAAAATAGCTTACTAGAATTATAGTTAGCATTGTTGGAATCTATAAATGAAGTGGGGAAGAATTGACATATTAAAGATACTGATTATTCTGATCTAGGAACATAGACCATCTCTTCATTTATTTAGATTTTTGATTTCTTTCATCAGAGTTTTATAGTTTCTTACATAAAAGTCTTACACATATTTGTTGTATTACACCTAAGTATTTCAATTTTGGGAACTATTATAAATGGTATTGTGTTTTAACATCAAATTCCAATCGAAATAGCAGTTCTAGTTTCAATATGATAGCATTTAACTTTTGTACATTAATCTTGAATCTTATAACTTGCTGTAGTTATTTATTAGCTCTGGGGATTTTGGTCAATTATTTGGCATGTGATACATAGACTTTTGTCATGTTATCCATGGACTAAGTTTTACTTTTTATTTCCAATCTGTATAAGTTGTTTCCTTTATTCATCTTATTGTACTGACTGTGTCTACAACTGTGAGGATGAGACTGTTGATAGGGTACATCCTGCCTTATTCCTGATTTTAGGGGAAAAAATCCAGTTTCTTACATTAAGAATGATGATAATGGTGTATTTTTCACAGGTATTCTTAATAAAGTTGAGCAAGATTTCTCCTGTCACTAGTTTGTTGAGGCTTTTTTTTGTTTTTTGTTTGTTTATTTGTTTTAATGAATGACTTCTTGGATTTTGTTAAATGCTAACTATGGCTTCTTAACATTATTAACTAAATTATTTTTGTAATTTTTTACTTCAATTTAATTAACATATACTGTATTAGTTTCAGAAGTAATTTAGTGATTCATCAGTTACATATAACACCCAGTGTTCACTACATCAAGAGCCCTCTTTAATGCCCATAACCCAATTACCCCCTCCCCTCCAGCAACCCTGTTTGTCTCCTATAGTTAAGGGTCTCTTTGGTGTGCCCTCTTTCTGTTTTCATCTTATTTTATTTTCCTTCCCTTCCCCTATGTTCATCTGTTTTGTTTCTTAAATTCCACATATAAATGAAATAACATGGTATTGTATTTCTCTGTGGCTGACTTATTTAGTTTAGTACAATACCCTCTAGTTCCACCCATGTCATTGCAAATGATGAGGTTTCATCTTTTTGATGGCTGAATAATATTCCATTGTAAAAATATACCACCTCTTCTTTATCCATTCATCTGTCAGTGGACATCTGGGCTCTTTCCATATTTTGGCTACTATAGATATTGCTGCTATAAACATTGGGGTGCATATGCCCCTTCAAATCACTATGTTTGTATCTTTTGGATAAATACCTTGTACTGCAATTGCTCTATCTTAGGGTAGTTCTATTTTTTAACATTTTGAGGAACTTCTATATTGTTTTCCAGAGTGGCTACACCAGTTTGTGTTCCCACCAGCAGTTTAAGAGGGTTCTTCTTTCTCTGCATCCTTGCCAACATCTGTTTTTTCCTGTCCTCTTAATTTTAGCCGTTCTAACTGGTGTAAGGTGGTATCTCATTGTGGTTTTGATTTGTATTTCCCTCATGCTGAGTGATGATGAGTGTTTTTTCATGTCTGTTGGCCATTTAAATATCTTCTTTGGAGAAATGTCTGTTCATATCTTCTCATTTCTTGACTGTATTTGTTTTTTGAGTGTTGAGTTTGATAAGTTCTTCATAGACTTTGGATACTAGTCCTTTATCTGATAAGATATTTGCAAATATTTTCTCCCATTCCATAGCATGCCTTTTGGTTTTGTTGACTGTTTCCTTTGCTGTGCGAAAGTTTTGTTTTTTGTTTTTTTGGTTTTTTTTATCTTGATGAAATCCCAACAGTTCATTTTTGCTTTTTATTTCCTTGCCTTTGGAGACATGTCTAGCAAGAAGTTGCTGTGGCTGAAGTCAAAGAAGTTGCTGCCTGTGTTCTCCTCTAGAATTTTGATGTATTCCTGTCTCACATTTAGGTCTTTCATCCGTTTTGAGTTTATTTTTGTGTATGATATAAAGAAATGGTCTGGTTTCATTCTTCTGCATGTGGCTGTCCAATTTCCCAACACCATTTGTTGAAGAGACTTTTTTTTTTTGATCGAATATTCTTTCCTGCTTTGTCCAAGATTAGTTGATCATAGAGTGGAGAGTCCATTTCTGGGTACTACCCAGTGAACTGAGATATGAACAGTAAGTATTATATGCAAGGATTTAAAATGAAATGGTGTTTCATTTATGTTATATAACATTATTGTCTGCATATAAAATGGAGACAGAATAAGAGGCAACATGAAATAATGAAGAAATCAAAGTATAAAAAATATGAAAGAATATGGAGAAGAGACATTTAGTGACACCATCTGGGTAACAGCTATCTTAGAAGGAAAGAAATGTAAATTAAAATTTGTAATATCAGAAGACAATGATGATAAATTTCTCAGAATTAACAGTTAGAAAGTTTCAGATTGAATGTGCTCATAGAATCATATATAGGAAGGATACAGTGAAAACTAATCTAGACATAATATTCTTAGAAATTATGATTAATTCTAAGTTTAAAGAAAAAATACAGATTAACTACAAAAGAATAAAAATCCAGTTTCTGTCAGAATTTTGAACACTGTGTTAGATATAAGAAGACAATGAAATATTTTTTAAGTACTCAAGGAAAAAAATAAATTCTTTGGTTCTATGTTTAGTCAAATTCCCATTCAAATGTGATGATCTACATAAAATATCCAGAAGTATTTAACCCTCAGAATCTTTACCAAACAAAGACCCACATTAAAAATACATGATAACTTATTCAACCATTAAAAAGAAGGAGCAATTAGTAGACTCTAAAAGATCTGAGATGTAAAGCTGAACAAATACTTGGTAACTTTATTTCTGTCAAAAGGAAAAAATAAAAAGTACACAAAGAAATACTTCTTAAAAAAGAAAAAGAAAAGGAGAATGCAAATCCATGAAACCTAAAATTGAAATGTAGAAAGTAGTAAAATAATGGGATATGTGATTTTGTTAAATTAAAATTAAAAGAAAGCCTGGGAGGCACAGTTAGTTGAATATCCAACTCTTGGTTTCCATTCAGGTGGTGATCTCAGAGTTGTGACATTAAGCCCCATGTCAGACTCTGTGGTCGCCATGGAGTCTCTTTAGATTTCTTTCTCCCTCTACCTCTCTGCTCTCTCTCTAAAATAATTGAATCTTTAAAAAAAATCTGTGTAAATTGATATTTGTCAAGTAGAGTACCAGGTGCAGTGTTGGATATCAAGCCATAGTTCAACAAAGATCCAAGGGAAAATAAAATAGAAAAGTCTATTACTTACCGGTCCTTTAGGAGATACAGGGCAAGCCTCAAGGGATCACATGGAAAGATGAGGGAAGGGTGAAGACAGAGTGCAAGCAGCAGAGTAAGGCCCATGAGTAGAGTGCTTCTGGGGTTCCAGAGTTAAGGTCAGATTGGTCAATTCAAACCAAAAAGAGCTAGGGTTTTGATAAACTCCACAGAGTCTTATCTAAGGAGTGTCCTAGAGAAGGGATCTGGGAAGCAGGAGAGACTGTTTCCAGAAGCACTGGGGAAATCATATCAGGAACTTAAACTTATGACTCTGTTGACTGTTATCTAGGGCATGCACTGACGAGAGGGGCTAATGTCAATTCCAGGCCCCTGTAGGCCCTCAGTCACACAGAACGGATATGGAGGCAGCATTATTATGCAATTGTTTAAACTCTCAACATGGGAATTTCGGGGAGGTATGGAATGGTGTTGGACAATTGTGACCTAATTATAAATTATTGGAAAGATTGTATCACCTACAGTGTAGAGATAGTCTATCCCTCATTGTTGCTGACAATTACCACTGAGTCTGTCTTCTTAATTTTTCAATGACTTCAGTTTCTAGATCACTTCAAATCTTTCTAATATGATTCCTTATATATCTTAATTCTCTATGACTTCAGTATACATATGGATGATTCTCCTAATATTTTGGCATTTCCTTTCCTTTAACTGTCTTTCAGTGGTCTTGTCCATCACCCAGTCTCAACCACACATTCCATGGCCATACTGTACAATTCTTCTTTGCCAATAAATGCAATCATTCCATAAATTTCATGGAAGTTTCATCTTCCACAAACCCATATATCACATTCTCACTCCCTCAACTACATGCTGCACAGTTCTTTGCACACTAACACATTCAATCTATTTATTCTTTCACCATGCTGACTCTTCTTACCCATCTAAAATTCCATGACTATCAAATCACTTCCTTGAAAATATCCTCAGTTTCCCCACCCTCAGATTGACTCTCGCATCATCATGCTCACTTGCTAAAATCACCCCTGATTAAATATAATTCAGCCTACTCCACACCTACATCCATGAAACTGAATGTGGCTATAGAAAGGAAAAAGAGCTATATTGACAAGCCCTACTTTAATCAAGACCATTATCATAAAGTGGTTTTTAAATGCTGTACAATGATTACACTGTATTTTTCTAAACATAGATTCCACCATTTCCCTAGATAACTACATCTAACCTAAAACCTATGACATATCTTCCCCTACGCTTACTCTCAACTGATGAACTTTTCCTATTTCACTGCAAAAAAAAAAAAAAAAAATTAAGCAATGAGAAGCAAACTTCCACAAACTCCCACAACTTCTTTTCCCAACCCTCCACCATCTGCACCCGTATTATCTACCTTCCCACCTGTTACTATAGTGAACCATCTGTGCTCTATATGAAGCCAATCTCTGCACTTGCATACTAGATCTCATCCCTTCTCAGTTACTTAAGGAAGGGCTCCAAGGATTTTCCCTCTCCTGCTTTGTTAATCTCCCCTCTTCATCATGTCTTTCAACATAGAAATATATTATCCCTCCAATACTGTGTAAAAATCATGTGCCATCATTTCCCCACTTCTCTCCCAGGCTATGTCCTCTTCTTTGTTCTTTTCCACAGCAGAATTCCTTTATATATTAAAATAAATATATAGAATATATAAATAATAAATATATGTAGTATAAATATATAATAACTATAATAATTAAATATATATATTTACTCATTGTCTCTGTCTTTAATTTCCTTATACTAATTATCTCCTAAATTCTTTCAAATAAGGCTTTTGTTTCTAATTTTCCATTATTCATGTCTAGCTCATCGATAAGGTCATAACTGTTATATCAATATAGCATGGCCCAATTTTAAGTACTATCCTATTTGAAGCATTGGGCACAGTTCATCCCCCTCTCCTTTCTATACTTTATTTCTAATATACCGCATCACTTGGTTGTGTTTCTTACTTCATTGATTATTCCTTCTCAGTCAACTTTTCTCTCAAAACCCTTAATATGGAAGTATCCCATGATTCAGTTCTTGGTTCTCTTCTCTGCTTTAATGACACTAACTACCTTTGTGATATCTTTAAAAACCAACCAAATTCTAGTGACCCACAAATTTATATTTATAGCTCAGATTTATTTCCCTAAATCCAGAACCATATCTGACTCTCTTTTCAAAATCTCAACTTGGAGTTCTAATAAATGTCAATATTTCATATCCAAACTGAACTGTTTTTGCCTCTCGAATACATCCTATACATAATTTATTCCTTTGAGTTAAGGATGATTTATAATCTAATTATTCAAACTTAATCTCATCATTTTTCTCTAAAACGTCAAATATGATATTTCAGAAAATTCTGTTGATCTACTATTATAATATATCCAAAACCATATTACTTGTTAGAAACTCATAATTAATATCTTGGTACTTTCTAGCCATCATCATTTCAGTCCATAGACGTTTTATAACTTTAACTTAGGATATGTCATCACTAATGTCTTAGTACTAATAAATTTGTCAATGGCCTTGCAACACAAGACCCAGGCAACACTACCTTCACTGGTATAATATGATGTAAACTTAATTATCAAATTGGACTCAGCTGATTATCTGAAAATAAAGTTCAAATATTTCTATGTTAACAAACACTATTTTTATAAGATCAAATAATAACAAAGTGGATTAGGGATATAATACTATTTTCCTACTTTCCAAATTATTTTTCTGTGAACTTCCCAATGACATTTTTAATAAAGAAGAAACTAGACAGATAACTTTATTACAAAGACTTGCATGAAGAATTAAGGAGTTATTAAATCATAAGTGATCATGTATATTTATTTGTGTGTGTCAATATATGTAGCTATATTTGAAAATCATGAGGACATTTTTATAGTTCCTTTTATTCTAGCATTGAGACTACATTAAAAGACAAAGTATAAAGCCATCTGCTATATTACACATAATGAATTTAAGCCCGGTGATGGGAACGAGCCTAGCATGTTGAAAGAATATGTTGAAAGTCAGTGAGTCTGCTGCAGGCTGGCCTAATGCAAGAGTTACTTAAGAAAAGATTTTAGAGGTAGTTTGGAGCCAGATCATACTGTGCCTTGTAGACCATGGGAAAGACTTTTGAGGTTTTTCTAAGTGTTACTTAACATTTCAATTACAGACCTTCTTTTTTTCTTACAAATAACACACAGAAGAACTGTATAGCAATACCTATTATTTGAAAGGTATAGATATTATTAGTTTTGCCTTGAAATTTCTTATGTAAAGCATAGGTACTCATTAAAATTACATAAAATGTTGATTTGTAATATATCTCTTACATCAAAGCAAAACAAAATAACTTTCTGCAACTTAATTTTATTCAAGTAGTAGGCTTATTTGGCCCACACCAAAAGACGCAGTTATTTTCAGAAAAGGAATTATGTTTATTGGACGATGGCTCAAAGTCAAAGTTAGTTTATATTCTGAAAATTCTATTCATTTTACAATTTTATATAAGACATAAGCAACTAACTAGGTAATGTAGGAATCTTAGCTATTCTTTGTCTCAATTTTCCTTACAGTAAACTGCTGAGATATAAAAGTTAAATTTTGTAGTGTTACATATTTTATGTTGCTTAGTCCATTTCAAAATTTGCATTGCTGAGGAAAAAAGCTTAGAAAAAATAGGGCAAGGGGGATAAAAAAGAAATGTAGACACATCTACGATCCAGGAAGAACAATTACATATCACTGGTAAAGTATCCATTATTTACACGTGTCAAATAATTTATCGCTACAGAAAATGTTAATTAATTAAGAAACTGAATTCAAATATATGCCACTGAACATCTATTTGCCCTGGGTGAAGGTACAAAGTAAAAAAAAAAAAGTTTCGATGTTTTATATTTTTAAAGCATGCAGAAAACATATCTCACTTCTGGTATGATAAAGGCAGAGATTTGTAATACCAGGATGGTAAGGTCCAATTCAGTTTCTTTCCCCCAAATAGCTATAGATTAACATGGAGTCAAACAAAATAGAGAATTATAAACTAATATGTTGCTTTTTAAATTTATATTTTAAAACTGAATATCCTCAAGAAGCTATATTCTCTAAAAAATCAAAATAATGTCAATTTTAATGTTTTCCAAATGAACCATCTGTTTGTCCAGATAGTTTCATTGGTTTTGAAAAAATTCCTTTGTAATTCAAAAAAATTCTGTGGCATTTCCTCTTTCAATATTATATCAATTAAAGATTCCTTTTGAGAACAACTGATATTTATTCTATTTCACGTATCCCAGAACTTCAAAAAAAATACTTCCCTGTATCAAAAAAAAGAGAGAAAAAGGTGAAAAAAACAAATTTTTGTCTTTATAAGAAAAAACATTGGCTATAAGTTGCAATATCTTATAGTATATACTAAGGAACAAAGTTTAAGTGTATACGTGTTGTTCTTTTCTTTAAAATTTCATTTTAGCTAAGATGTGATGATGCAGACCTATCCATTCACTCCTTTTTAAAAATGAACAGTGCTCAAATGTCCTGAGGCAAAGAAGAATCTAATTTACTTTTAACAACAATCAGAAATTCTGAATTATTTCACAGTCCTTATGACATTTTTGAATCAACCTTCATTGTTATAGATTTAAAATCTAATCTAGTTCTATAGCTCCGTTTTCAAACAAGACATTGCTACTTGGATAGCTCATTAAATTAATGAAACTTGACATGTCAAAACATGAACACATTATCTTATTTCTCCTCCAAGCTTGCTTATTCTCACTACTATGGAAAATAAAACCACAGACGGAGAATTCAAAATCTTCTACAGATAATTTTAAAGGTCTTAAAAAATATCTGGGGCACCTGGGTGGCTCAGTGGGTTAAAGCCTCTGCTTTCGGCCCAGGTCATGATCTCAGGGTCCTGGGATCGAGGCCCACATCGGGCTCTCTGCTCAGCGGAAATCCTGCTTTCCTCTCTCTCTCTCTCTGCCTCTCTGCCTACTTGTGATCTCTCTCCCTCTGTGAAATAAATAAATAAAATCTTTAAAAAAAAAAAATCTGAATTGCAGGCAGGAAGGAAAAAAAAAAAAGTGCTTACAAGTCAGGGGCTGGGCCCACCACAGCCTGTAACACATCAAAATTCTGGGTGTGTTGTGTCCAGAGCACCACCTGGGAAAGCACTGTGAGCAACAGGAAGAAAGCCTTCGTTGAGACTCAGGATTGTGCAGGAGGTGAGCGCGAATTTGCTGGCACTCAGGCAGGGGAGATGAGTGTGATGACACTCTATAGAGATGACATTTTAGTAATAAATTAAGAAACTTCAAAAACGCTATTTGAAAGGCATGCTGATAATGAATATTTGGAAAGCGCTGCAGTGTTACTATATAATAAAGCCTTCAGAAAACATTTCTTCTCATAAAGTAGTTGATTTCTTCAACATCACTGCCTTGCATTGGGAGCCCAGTGTAAACTTCTGTAGCCATTAATGAAAGTCACTTCCATCTGATCTCTCCCTTCTTTTTCACTTTTCATAACCAAACTCCTGGTTTTGTCCTTAGTCACACCATAGAGCAACAAAAAATGTGTTCACTCTCACCCTTGTTTCTTCATTTTCTGGTCAACCAGGAGTAAACTTTTAATAGTATAGTTTTGTCATGCTAAGTCCCTTTATACGGATATATGGACATCTTAATCTATGCCAGGATAAAATACAAATTACACAGTCTTCTGAATTCTTTATGAACAAAACTGCCAAATTCAAATTGAAATATATGTGATATCTAATGTTTAATGCTTTGAGCATGTTAAATTAATATATCTGTGAATTTTCTACCTGCCAGCTGCTAAATAATTCAAATTTAAATAAGGTAATTAATTATATTGTGCATGTTTGAGGCACATAGTTTGCATCTAACCCACTTCAAACAACAACCCACATAATCATCAACACATAACAAAACAACCATATGTGTTAAATATGTGTCAACCATTTATTTCCCTCTTTTGTTAGGGAGAGAGAGCGAGAATATGGCCTTTTTAAAAATTAAAAGTAACATAGTCAAATTTTATTAAAAATATATTTCGTATATAGGTCTTTCAACACATCTTGAATATTTTACTTTACGTATAATATTTCATGACTGCATGTTATCTGTTCTATCATATGGCTGTAGAGTAATTATTGACATAGATTATTAATAGCTTTTGCTAATTTGCTGGTTCTTGTCCTGTTTGTTCCGTGAGCCATTGTGACTCTGATCTCTGTCTCAGGAGACAGACTCTTGCAGCTTGTGTTGGGGGTCCTCCTAGGTCAGCTGTCTTCTGGCTGGTTTGATCAATAGACTTGGGAAGGCAGGAGGAAGAGAGAGTGTACTTCTTTTTTTCTTTTGGGTGAAACCTCTCACATCAGCTTCATCTTCTATGAGGCTCCAGGACCCACTGGAAACACTCACCATGGTTTTAGGTCTTACTAGGTGACCTGGATCTCTGGGTTCTACTAATGTTCTTCCTTTGTCCCTCCAGCTTAAAGTGGTGAGGACTTCCTGCTCTTGCCAACCTTATAATCCCTTATTGGCATCTCTACCCTTCCATCAACCCATGTAGCCAGTTCTCTATGGTGAGCTCCCTCTGTTTTGCTTATTGGGACTGACTGATCATGAAGAACATCGTTGTGTCTACATCTTGGCTTATCTTGATATTATTTTGTGAATAAAGTCCTCTAAGTTCATTGCTTAGTTAAAGGTTGTGCTTTTGATACAAAGTGCCAAAATATTACCCGTAAGTTTTGGATTCAATAATAGTTTTAAGAGTATGTTTTAAGAATTGCTACACACTTCCACCAATTCTGAAACTAGTATTAAAAAAATAAACACAGCATTATAATTTAATAGTTCAACACATTACATCATTGTTTTCTTAATTTCTATTTCTTTGATTTTGGTAGAGTTTGCAAAAAAATCTGATATATTTTTATTAGGTAATTCAGGGTTTTAACTAAGTCCCAACTGATATATTAACCCTACATTAAAGGTAGAAATGTGTAGCATAATCATATCATGAACACTTTCTTTCACGTTGAAGTTAATTACATCTCTTAAGTCTGCCCATGTGATTTTAGCACACTACTACATTGTCGCACCAAGGGTGCTTCAAACCTCTGATCAGCTCTGCTCAAAATTATAAATGGATGTTTGAAGACTAAAACCTCATAAGATATAATACATTTAATTAAGGGAAGAAAAGGCAACAATGTGAAATAATATTATAAGAAGAGATTAAGATAAATGGCAGTTTAAAATTATATTTCATGTTACAGAAGTAGCACTTGACTATTTAAAACTCTTTAGAGAACACAGAGAAACAAACCAAATCAGCCATAATTCCTTTCTAAATAGGAGAAACCCTTTGCAAACATCATTGTCATTTCAGTGCTGTGAGGTTATTTCCACCCTTTATATCAAAAGAAGTTTAGGTAAAATTGTGTGTGTACATTTATGTACATTAAAAACACACACATGACATATATTTATGATAAATGTGTGTTTTATGCATAATACTCTATATGGAAATTTCTTTGACCAGTTGAATAAATAATCTATTAATTTATTTTTTACATAGTCTAACATTTACCCATGCCTCAAAACTGGGTAAAGCTGAGAGAACTGGGCTCTCACTCAGAACTTATTTTTTTTAATAAATAAACAGACAAGCAAACAAACAAACAAACAAGCAAATAAAGGAGTTGTCTTCTGTGGTCTGATATCATCAGCTTATAAAGAATGAGATGCTATAAAGCTTCTTTTCCTAGCTATTGCTTGAATGGGAGCAGGCTCTTGATAACTTTGTACTCTTTATGAGGCCTTCAGAGGAAATTCTTGCCTGGCTTTGAAGTACAGCAGGATATTTGTGTCTCTTTTGGGCAATGGACCTATGTTTAGCTTGTGAGCAATGAACTGTGTTACTTAGCAAACTTTCCTTTCCATGTTGTCTGTAAGAAACCTTAATCAACTATAAGAATTTTGTAGGCCATGAATAAAATATTGAACATTTTTCCTGATTCTATTTCATCTCTCTACTTTTGTGAGTTTGATCTATCTTTGGTATATTTCTTTGTGTTACATATCTCTATAGTTCCATTGTTGAAAGAGAATGTGTTTGCATTGCTTAATCACATATTTTGTAACTGCACAATCAGATCATATACCAACTAAACAATAGTTCAACAACTTTCATCATAATGATGTGAATATAAGATATTAAGCTTCTGGGTTATTCATTTAATTTTCTGTTATCTATAGACTGTTCTATTTTTGTACTTAAAAAAAATAAGTAACTCAAATATGCATACGGTTTCTCTAGTTCTGGAATCCCATCTGTTTTTTATTCAGAAACGTCTTCAGAAAAAGGCCAGAAAATGAAAGTATCATAACAGACAGACACAGAGCTTATTTAAGCTTGAATTGTAATAAAAATATTTTTAACGAAATACAAATTACTGTTGAAATAGCGTACTAAAATATAGCAGGATTCAAAATTTTGCATCTGTTGATATATTCTTCCACCTGTGAATTTTAACTGGCTATAGAACAACTTAATCCTGTTCCTTGCAAAAAGTGAGATCATACATTTAAGAAAGTATTGGCCTATTAAATGTCCTCTGGGTTATCTCATATAGGGTGAATTGAGAAAGAATTCATGATATAAAGCAGGGGTAGGCAAACTTCCTATAAAGAGCCAGATAATAAATATTTTTAAAATTCGCTGGCTATATAATCTTTCAAACAACTACTTAAATTTGCTGGTACAGTATAAAAGCAGGCATAGACAGTAAGAGAGCAAATGGGTGTAAATGGATATACGTATAATGGGTATACCTCTAATAAAACTTTATTAGAAAAATCATACATTGATTATGCATATATTCAACCTGTTATCCTTTTTTTCCTCCTGTTAACATTATGCTAATATTCAGGAAAGAGACTGCACCATATTTGTTTTTTGAAAATGCCCATCCTATGGTACTTTCACTCCCTCTCTTCTCCAAGTTCTGTGATAGGTTCTTATAGGGTCCTGTCACAACCATGATCAAATTGCTTACCAAAAAGTTTATGCTAATATACATTCCATACAACAGTTTATGAGTGTGGATTTTAATAAGGTAACAAACTACCAACTGAGAGATATTAAGGGGCCATCAGAAACATAGCTACAAAACAATCTATCTCTGTAATTCTAGATTCTCAGAGGTATGACTTAAAATTCATAATGCTCAGCCATTACAAATAGGATAAATTTAGTGTTCTCAAGGTCTTATACAGCTACCAGAAATATTTAAAATGCTAGTAATGGGGCGCCTGAGTGGCTCAGTGGGTTAAAGCCTCTGCCTTTGCCTAGGGTCATGATCTCAGGGTCCTGGGATCGAGCCCCACATCAGGCTCTCTGCTCAGCGGGAGCCTGCTTCCTCCTCTCTCTGCCTGCCTCTCTGCCTACTTGTGATCTCTCTCTGTCAAATAAATAAATAAAATCTTAAAAAAAATAAAATGCTAGTAATATTCCTTTTAGTTCAACACTCTTTACAGAAGTTATAAAGTGGCTACATATTAGTTATGACGTTTTTCTGGTTTTCCTTGTCATCCATTCCTCTATCTAGCTTAGGAAAGGAAGGAAGGGAAAGGATGGCATCTATGCTTTTCACATGTACAAACACAGCCACATTCCCTGTTTCAAGGGGCCTACAGAAATGGTGATTATTGGGTGCTGATAATCCAAATACTCTAAGTTTAATATAGGTTCTGTTTGTATGGATTTCCATGGAAGTCGTTCAAGACTTGATAATTTTTTAAGATATGTAAACTTAGAGTGTTGTCAACAATAATAAATTAGAGGGCGCCTGGGTGGCTCAGTAGGTTAAAGCCTCTGCTTTCGGCTCAGGTCATGATCTCAGGGTCCTGGGATCGAGGCCCGCATCGGGCTCCCTGCTCGGCGGGGAGCCTGCTTCCTCCTCTCTCTCTGCCTGCCTCTCTGCGTACTTGTAATCTCTCTCTGTGTGTCAAATAAATAAATAAAATCTTTAAAAAATAATAATAATAATAATAAATTAGAGAACCAATGCAAAGGTGTGATTAAATCAGAGAGATAGCAGTAAGTACCAGGAATTAAAAAAAAAGTTTGAGGAGGTTCTGGAAGTTTACTCGGAACTTTCCATTAAAAGGTAACATTGTACGTCACTGCCTCATCAGTATATGGGAAATACCTTCCACAATGCCCACTCAAAGAAACAATTACAACACTACTTACGTTGTTTTAAGTGCCAAAGAAAGTTAAAAAAAAAACATTTTGGAAGGTAAAAATAAACATACAAACAAAAGACCCAATGACTTTAAATTTATAGATTTAGAATTGGTTAAATCATGGATGTCTGGAAGGAGGGAGCCACTGTGGCAACAACATGGTCATGGAGAGTAGAATGAAATAAGACTATCACAAAATGGTATTCTTACCATCTACATTTCAGAATGGCCATATCTTCTGACTCTGATGTATCTAGAAAACACCTAATATCTTTCCCTCTCAGTCAGAAATTTTGCTCTAGGTCTAACACAGTCAATCGCACATTGATAATTTAGGCTTAAGAGTTTTCTTGGCTGAGTTCTAAACTTCTGAATAGCCTTTTTAAAGGGTTCATTATAGTATATTACTCTAAATCATTTCTCAATTTAAATCAGTTCAAAATGTTAACTGTTCCTGCTGTGGGCATGGTAAGTTTTGACGAGGATGTAGAAATATATAAGTATAGAGCCTGTCCTCAGAGAACTTAACAGAATGTTAAGGAAAAGGGAAATAGGTAAAACGAGATTTCTCATGTGAGAGTGAGTACTGCCATAAGAAAAATGCAAAGACCTAGGGAGGTGAGAAGAAGGAGATCACATTTGGCAAAGTGGATCAGGAATGAACATGACAGTGGAGACGGACATGGAGAACAACGTGAGGTTAACATGATGAAAGTTACCTTGAGCAATTTTGCTGAGATAACAAAGTGTAGGCTCTGTTAGCAGCATATAAGCACTTGAGTTTGAAGCCAACTGACTCCCCAGACGTGTGAAAATGAATATATTCAGGGTAGAAATAATGTGGGAAGGTAGTCTGATGAAAGTGTTCAAGAACTGGAGAATAATGTGTTCCACTGCTTTTGAGCCTGGCGCCTGCTTTCCTACCCATTTCATCATGACTTTTGGCCCAGGTGAAAGTTTTTCTTTTATTTCCTTATAGATGTACAGAAAAACTAAATCAATGACAGAATGGATCCAGAAATAAGAGAATAAGGGAAAATTTAAGAAATATCTGTGCTTATCCAAAACATCACATCACTATAAGAACAGGCATCACATTTCATGATATAAACTCCTATCTTAGTGTGTGCTTTAAGCAATACAAAACACTTTTACAGACACATTCATATTTAGTTCCCAGCTATACCCTAATGTAGAAAGAGGGCACACAATTATGCTGCAGATGAGGAAACCAAGAATCAGAATATGGGGGTGGGAGGTTGTCCGAGGGATAATACCATCTAACTTTTCTACAGCAAGACGAATAATAAAACAAAAGCATTGTTTGGCACTAAGAAGCACTTGACGATTGTCCTGGGTTGGTATGATGAAGAAAAATTCTACTGAAACTTAGAGATGGTAAGAATCAAGAACAACAACAACAGCAACAAAAATCAAGAACAAGATTATGTGTTAGAGGGAAATCTTACTTCAGTTTGAATTAGGGAAAGTAGTTTAGTTGAAGGATCAGATGGAGTTAAGCAGTGAGGGTTAACACAAAGTTTTATTCTGAACAGAAACAGAAAATAGAAACCAGTAAAAATCGAATCAATGCAAGCATTTGTAATGAAGGAGAAGCACACTGTGACCACACTCTTTTTTTTTTTTAAACATTTTTTTTTAAGATTTTATTTATTCATTTGACACAGAGAGAGAGAGATTACAAGTAGGCAGAGAGGCAGGCAGAGAGAGAGGAGAGAGGAGGAAGCAGGCTCCCTGCTGAGCAGAGAGCCCGATGTGGGCCTCGATCCCAGGACCCTGGGATCATGACCTGAGCCGAAGGCAGCGATGCGGGCCTCGATCCCAGGGCCCTGGGACCACGACCTGAGCCGAAGGCAGCGGCTTTAACCTACTGAGCCACCCAGGCGCCCTGTGACCACACTCTTAATTTCCCTTGTGTAGCAAGTAAGAGATCTGTCGTGTAGGGTCATCAAGAGCGTGTGACAAGTGCAAAGCAATTTAGCAAACTGACAGTGGCAGAAACCAACTAAACTTTTAATAATAGTATACATTCATACTATCTGCCACCCCAATGCTCCCTTATGTGGAAGAATAACATTATAGTAGACCCTTGACTGATCTTGCATTTGGTACGAAGACTGCATTGGTGGTACCAGAATGTTGTACAGTTATTTAGAGAGGCTTTGGGGAAATAAAAGAGATACGGATCTTTTAGATAGTCCTCGTAAAGGCTCAAGGTTACCTTAAAACTTAGACTTACACTTGAAATACAACTGGCAATACAACTGGGTGGTTGTAACATGATAAATTACTTACAGCGCTAAGTTTTGTTTTTTTTCTCTTAATTTTTAACATAGTTACTAGTTTTGTTAAGAGCAGCCACTAAAATATTTAATTGGAATTTGATTCCTGTGGCAGTGGTAACAAAATTATTCTAGCCCAATGTAAAATGTGTTTTTTATGCTCTCCAATTCAGTTGCTCATATCTCCAAAAGTCTTGCCTTCAAAGTGGACTTTATTCTAGGTTATGACAAAGTAATTGTCCTTTCTTATGTGCAAAAACCCAAAATCTTGTTCAAGTTAATTTAAGTTTAAAAAAAAATCTATCAATTATCTATCCAACATCTATTTTTTCTTAGTGTTTGTGTGTATGTATATAAATACATATATAAAGAATATAAACATATGTTCACATATATACATGTTTATATATATGTGAAATACAGTGAGAAGGCCAAATACAAAAATATTTGAAATCTGGTAAAGGTGGGCATGAGGGAATGAAGGCAAGCCACAATCTCATCTTAGGAAGAACTGCTTAGGTTTTGTCCACTGTTCAAGCTGTTAATACCCTTTAACTGTCATGTTACTAGGCCCTCCAGTCTGTCACATGTGTAGCAAATAATTTCTGATGAGCATTCTCAGGGGGTGAAATCATGTAAAATCAGACCCTGCTATACTGGATCACACATCTTAAATCCACAGAACATGACACACATTGAATAGTAGTAGTCACCCTTTCTGTTTCTTCTTCCATCTGTGTTTTAAGATACCTAAAATTTTCATAACTGAGTATTAGAGAGAGTAGTTGTTCATGTCCAGGGAAGCCAGTCAGGACATTGCCTTGCCTTTCATCATCTATGCCACCCTATTCTACCTTCAAAAGTTACAAATGAAAGATGCTTCATTTTGATATATTTCCAGAGTGATAGCCTTCTACAGGGCATGAGGTTATCCTATAAAGTTCAATTTACAGGCACCTGGGTGGCTCAGTGGGTTAAAGCCTCTGCCTTTGGCTCAGGTCATGATCTCAGGGTCCTGGGATCGAATCCCGCATCGGGCTCTCTGCTCAGCAGGGAACCTGCTTCCTCCTCTCCCTGTGCCTGCCTCTCTGCCTACTTGTAATCCCTCTGTCAAATAAATAAATAAAATCTTTAAAAAATAAAAAAATAAAGTTCAATTTAATTTGACAATTAACTCCTAGATAGGTTCATTACTATAACATTTAGGAAGGCAAGCCTTCAGGAGATATTAAAAACTCTGTAATGGTTTGGGTCTGCATGTTGCATATAGTGCTTAGATATGGTTTTACACATTTTTGTTTAGTCCTCCCTATTACAAACCCATATCCCCACACTTTGCTCTTACTAGGTCAGAGTACATTTACTTCTTTATAATTCTATCTTTGTTATCACACTTTTTGAATGAGAGGCTGTGGGTGGCTTGGCACCTAACCACAACCTACAGTGTGTGTTATATTAATATTAAAGGCCCTTTACATACACTGTGATTCATAACCCCAATCACATTGTTGACATTTCTGGAAGTTGATCCACCATGAAAAGTGTGTGTTCATGCATGTGGGTGTATATATTTGTGAATTACATACTTGTGTGATGAATCATAAGTTAAGAAAAATAATGTGTGATTATCATCTAAATTAGAAATATGGAGAATTGGAAATAAAAGATAAGTGGTTTAAAAGTTAATCATAACGGAAGAACAAAAAAATAACCAGAAAGAGTGGAGGAAGAGTAGTGCCCCTGCTACATTTATAATTTTTTTATTATAAAGATTCCAATTGGATGAAATTATTTACTTTACATTACAAAAGGAAGAAAGATAGTGTTATGCCCTATATGCTTCATCCAAAACACTAAAAAAGAACCTCTTATTTCCCCCCACTAAGAAAATCTCATGACAAGCATGAACCTCTTCTCTGCAAATTGGTGGGGTCATGGTGGAGACATTTGTAGATCTAGCTAAAGAACAGACTCTGGAAATTATGTGTGGTTGACACAACTACAGAGTGCAGAATGAGTTTACTTTTCTTTTGACTTACAGGGTGTTTTCAGAACTCAAGTCTATATTCACAGGTAGTTTTACTTAAATATCTGTTCCTGGGTTATCTGAGTTCCAGAGGTAGTTAATAGTGAACTCTGGGATATATCATGTTTGTATTTGCATGGGAAGTATATATGAAATATAATTACCTTAGGCATGGTTATTAGGTTGGGATTTTAAGCAAATACAAAGTTGGAAATAAACATGATGAATTTCAATGTACAGTTACCCATTGGTAATAGAGTACCAAAATGCAATGATCAATATGCATTATTCTATGAATAAGTTACAGATTTTACTGATTTGACTACTCTCTTGTCAAGGCATTTCAGGGCATAATTGATTAAAATGTTGCATAATTTCACAGATGCCCGATTTACTCAAAATTTTATATTGCTATACAACTCAAGGAACAAACTTAACTGATGCAGTTTAATTGTGTGTTTTTCCCAATTCACTGTACTTGATTGAGGTGCATGCTTCACTGATTGAACTAAATACTTCATAGACAAAAATTTTAGTTTTTATCAATGGAAAAATATATTTCCATACCTTGATTTTTTCAGTAGATAAGTCAGAGTATGCAGAAATCCTCTTTGGAAGGCAAGCTTTGTGGTTATGGATTATCATCTTTATTGCTATTATTTTTTTTTATTTTGTTTAAGGAGTCTTCCAGGCTCATAAACATTCTCTGCAATGTACTTCTTAAGCAAACAAACAAACAAACAAACAAACCAGGAACAGAATTCACAACAACCTGCTGCAGTTAGGCCTCCCATTTAACTGTAGGTAGTGTAGAATTAAAGTGCTTGTCTTTTTGACAGTGTTGCTTCTTTTCACTGTACATGGGACAGATTGTTTCTGAAGCATACATTTTCTTAATTGGAATAATGCCTTAAAAAGTTTTTAAAAAGTAATAAAGAGTAAAATGATAATCATTTTCTTTAAATAAACACCAACATTCTTATGTTATACTCTTGTTTCTTTATTTTAAGATTTTTGGAACATCATAGCAGATCTTCAGATTGGTAGAAAGAGACCACAGATATATTTGGCAAGACTAATTTAAGTTCCTAATTTAAACAGCAAAGCATATCAAAACTTAGCTGAAGCTCTTTGGCAAGATGGAGAAAGAGAGGCAGACCTAACATTTAATAAACTTTCTCTACTTTTACAAGTTTTAGATTTACAGAAGAGTCTCTGGATATTGATGGGGGTTTCCTTACATATACCCTGCACCCAGGATCTGCTATTACATATAGTTCAGATCACCTCCAACTCAGAAAGAAACCTCACAATGAGTGAATGATAGAGGAACATGCAATTTGCAGACAAAGAACCCCAAGTGATCAATGATCAAATAAATAAATTATCAACCCTACTATGAATCATTGATAAGCGTTATATGACAGTAGATCAGCATTTTTTTTGCTGAGTAAATTAACAAGAAAATCAATGTCTAAGGTTTGAAAAACATTTGGAGAAAGAGAAATTAATATATTTTGGAGATAGTAAAATTTGTAATTATATAGCAAATATTTCCAAGAAAAGAAGAAACGGCATGTAATTTACAACACATCAATTCTACTTTGAAGTGTCAACCACAGAGAATCCCTTATGTTTTCAAAAGAGACATATAAGAAAGCTCATTGTATCTCTATTCATAAGGACTAAAAATGTGGAAATCTTAAATAGCCCTCAAAGGTGAATAAATTCATTGTATTTTAGTTTATTCTAACACCAGAAGAGTATATAGTAATGAAAATGAACTCTATCTACATTTATCTCTAGATAAGTGTCAAAGACATAAGTTCAAGTTTAAAAAGCTAGTTGTTGGGGCGCCTGGGTGGCTCAGTCGGTTAAGCCTCTGCCTTCGGCTCAGGTCATGATCTCAGGGTCCTGGGATCGAGCCCCACATCAGGCTGTCTGCTCTGCAGAGAGCCTGCTTCTCCCTCTCTCTCTCTGCCCTCCTCTCTGCCTACTTGTGCTCTCTCTCTCTCTCAAATAAATAAATAAAATATTTAAAAAAAAAAAAAGCTAGTTGTTGAAGTATCAAACACAATGAAAATGGGGCGATTAAAAATATATTAAAGCATATTTATTTATTTACAAATTCATATAAAGTGAAAAGTCAAAACTTGCATTGGAATGATTCACTCTCATGTTAGGCATTGCTTCCTAGAGGTAGAGTAGAGAAAATATGAAGTGGAGGGGAGACTTAGCTGTATCTTTTTGCTTCTTTGTGTTTAGTTTTCTAAGTATTAATGTACTTCTGCAATGAACATCCATGTGCATGTCTTTTAATAAAACATACATACATTTCTGTTGAATTTTACCTGGTGATAGAACTGCTTGGCCTTAAGGTACAGAAATATTTGATTTGATTATATTGCCATTTGTGAAGTTATTGTACAAACTAATATTTGTAAAATTCCAGCTGTAACATGTCCTGCCAACACTTGGTATTGTCATTGTTTCTTGTCACTCAATGTCTGTTAACTCATATTATTATAGACATTCATTTGAGTATCTTCTTAAATTATGTACCTATTTGAGTCACTATTTATTAGCTTTTATTGCATAATAAAATGCCTAAAATTTAATATATTGAAACTATTTTGCTCAGTCTGTGAATGTATACTAGGACTGATTTCAGGTAAGCTCACTCATGCAACTGCAATCATCGTGCTTAATGATGCAGCTTTGTTTCTGGGATTGGCTAGCGTGGATTAGATGGTAGGGATGACTAAAACACATGTTTTTAATCTTCCAACAGGTTAACCTGATCTTATTAACCTAACTGGCTGGGTGGGACCAAGTGCAAGAGGAAGACACATGAAAGACTTCTTGATGCTTGATTTTATATATGCTACAACATTACTTTAGCCATGCTTCATTGGTAAAGGAATTTGCAAGGCTTTTCCAAATTTAAAAGGTAGAGGATGTCTATTCCTCTTGGTGGAAATAATTGAAAATCCATGTTCCAAAGGCTTGGATACAAGAAGAGTCAAACTTCGTGATCATTTTTCTAATCTATTACAAAGTATGAAACTTTAGCCATTTTGTTGTTGTAAACATCTACATTGTGGCTTTCTAGTCACCTATTTTTGGGGATGAATAGTATTTTAATAAGAAAAACTCCTTAATATTAATGTGATTTAATTGATCAATTTGCTCCTGTGTGATTAGTGCTTTAGTATTCTATGCAATAAGTCCTTTTCAAGTTTGGAGTTACACATGTTTCCTCCCGTATTATCCCTTAAGTGCTATCCCATCTTGCCTTTTAAAATCAGATTTCGTTTTTATTTGAAATTGATTTTTGTGTTGGGGGTGTCAAAACATTTTTTCCACTTTGAGAGTCATTATCTCAATACAATTTGTCACAAAGACCATCATTTCCTATTACTTTGAAGTGATGTCTTTCTAAGAGTTTAAAAAATTAATGAATTAAGTGTCCATATAGGTGTTGGTCAGGCTGTTTCTTGATCTCTATTTTATTCTTTTTTTTTCTGTTTGTATATGCTTGCACCGAACATACTCCTGTAACTAATATAGCATTCCAAGTCTTTTTATCCTTTATAGTGGGTCTGTTCTCTTCCCACTTTGTTCTTCTGCTGTCATAGTGTCTTGGCTATTCTGAGCCTTTTGGATTCACATATAGAAGAATCAGCATATAACTTTTCAAAGGAAAGTTTTTCTTGAAGATTGAGATTTTATTAATTCTACAGACCAATTATTCCCAAATGATATCTTTGTATATCAAATCTTTCAATCTATTGTCTATATAAATCCATAGCAATCCATTGGATTATCTTTATGAAAGCCTTGCACATTGTCAGGTTTATTCCTAGACTTTTAGAGTTCTTCATGCTACTTTGAATGGTATCACTTCAAATTTTATATTCTGTGTCTTTCAGATATAGAGAAATTAGAATAATTTTTATATCAATCTTATATCCTGCAACTTTGCTTTAGAATTAGTAACATATTTATTCTAATTTAATTTTTTATAAAAAATTCTGTGAATCAGTCATACCATATGGGAATAATACTATCTTATTTATTTCCAACCCTATAACATTCAATTTCTTTTTCTTGCCTTACTAGACTGGCTAGGAGCTCGAGTAAACTGGTAAATAAAGGTAATGATAGTGGATATGCTTGTTCTGTTACGAGTTTTAAATGGAAAGCATTCAACACATCCTTAAGTATCAGCTATTATATTTTACCAATTATTCTAGAAGTTGCTAAATTACATGGTAATTTTTAAATATTAGATAAACTTTAATATACTGAATAACCTGATTCATTCACTATATAAACATATGGGTAACTTTTGATAAAATTTTTTATATAATTTTTTGAGGTTCATGTTTTAGACTATAATTTCTCTTTACATACTATTCTTCTTATACTTGGATATAAGGTAGCCTTACAAAATAAGCTGGGGAATTTCCACTTCCTTTATAACCTCCAGAAGTTTTTAAGCTATATTAATGGCTATCTTCCTCTGTTGGGTAAAATCTTACTGTTCGGGCCTGAGAAAACTTTGTGTAAAGATCTTTAAGTACAGATGTAATATCTCTTTTTAGGTTTAGGACTATTCAGAGTTTTTATTATTTATTGCATCAGTATTGGTAAGTTTTATTTGCCTAGGATATTGCCATTCCACTTACATATTCAAATATATCAGCATAAAATATTTTCATGTTATAATTTTTTCATGTCTTTAAGTAGGAACTGAGTACATATCCTTTATTTCAATTTCTTTCATGGATTATTTGTGTTTTCTCTTTTTGTGATCATTGTAGCCACTTATTTTATTGATTTGTGGATCTTATGGAAGTAATTTTAACTTTGTTGATCCTCTCTGTTGTGCCTTTGTTTATAGTTCAAAAATAACATTTCCCACTATTTTTTTTCTTTCCTCAAACTTTTGAGGAGTTTTCTTGGCTATTCTTACTATGTTGTAAGGACATGGCATACATTTTCTTTAGTCTTTAACTCTGTTTTGTTTTGTTTTGTTTACCTGATGGCATCAATAGTCTTTAACTCTTAATAAGATTAAAATTCCTTTAATTTTGACACAGTTTTATTTCCAATTTATTTTTAAACTAGAAATAATGCTGCAATGATAATCTTTGTAGCTTTTCAGAATCCTTAATTATCACATAAAATTCAATGACAATAGCTTCTTTTTCTTAGGATGACACCTATGTTTTATCAGCTAGGTACCGGGCAGTAGCAGTAACATTCTTTTTTTGGTTTGTCTCTCCTGGTATGGAAATCATCCCTATGAGTGAGTTGGGGTAAGAAGGATAAATGCCCCTGATTTTTTTGTAGAGGAAAGAGATCCAGAGTTCATTACTGGGAACTACGAGGTGAAGCAGCCTAATCTTAGCCATACCCACTCAGACTAGTGCTTTGGTCATAATGACCTCAGAGTAGGAAGCAGGAAATGGATTATGGTAGAAGTACCATGGACTCTCAATTTTCTTACCAAGATTTACTAGAATTTTTTGACGAAGTATTTCTCCATTTGATGTATGCCTTTAGGATAATTTCCAAAAATTTTTCTTTATATATAACTTTTAGCAGTTATGGTTGTTGCACTGGAGAGCGTATCCACTGAACTCCTCACATTATCATTCATGAAATTGTTGCCCTATTTTTTTCTTTCCTCTCATTTATACTTTTGTGTTTCGATTGCTGCATCTGCTCCTCCTTCCCAAAAATATTCTTTTGAGCAGAGGTCATCACACTACAGCCTGTACCCCAGATCTGTCCCACTGCCTGATTTTGTAAATGAAGTTTTACTGGAATGCAGCCATTTTCACTTGTTTATGTATTGTCTATGCCTACCTTTACTGTCTTTGTGTTACTATGGCAGAGATGAGCAGTTACAACAATGACTACATGGCCTAATGACCACATCTGCTATCCTGCTCTTTACAGAAAAACAAGTGCCTACTCTGTTTTAATGCATTCTTTTTTTTTAAATTAACATATAATGTATTATTTGTTTCAGGGGTATCCAAATGGGCAAAGAAGAAGTCAAATTCTCACTCTTTGTGGATGATATGATACTCTGTGTGGAAAACACAAACAACTCCACCCCAAAACTGCTAGAACACATACAGGAATTCAATAAAGTGGCAGGATGTTTTAATGTGTTCTTATTCTCCCTTGTTAAATCATTTTTTAAAACTGGGCATGGATGATATACTTTTAAATTTTACTTCCAAAAATATATTAGAAATTTTTTACAATGTTACATTTAATTACATTTCATATTTAAAAAATAATTCTTTCCTATTTGCGCTCCCCATAATGTTACTTAAAAAATGTTTTTCAATGGGTTAGAACATTTTCTCAAGAACTTCTTTCATGTTATTGATATGAAGGCTACCCATTTTGAAACGTTGCATAATTCTATTTCTCCCTGACAAGTAAACGATATTTTATTTATTTATTTATTTATTAAAATTTATTTATTTATTTGACAGAGAGAGAGAGAGATGGGACACAGAGGGAGAGTGGGAGGGAGAAGCAGACTCCCTGCTGAGCACAGAGCCTGATGGGGAGCTTGATCCCAGGACCCTGAGATCATGACCTGAGCGGAAGGCAGATGCTTAACTGACTGAGTCATCCAGGCACCCAAGTAAATAATATTTTAATTGAGAATATGATTTTGTTTCTTTAAGATATCTGTCCTCAATTTATAAGACCATTCTTTTTAGTCTTGGAATTCAAAATTTACTTAATGATAACTACTAATATTGATATTTCATTTTAATTTTTAATTATTTTTCATTCATCTTTCCTGGGTCTTATGTAAGCCTACCAAGCTATAGTCTATTCCTTATTTACATACTGAATATTTTTCTCTACTAATTGAGTCTAACTATATGTCTCTCTATATTTTTCTTTTTGTGGAAGGCTTATATCTTCCATGTTACAGCTGATGTATATGTACACAGTCACTTATCTTTGCACTCATATTTTCATCTATTTTCGCTATGAATTTTAAGGTATTTATCCTACTTGAAATTCCAGAACATTTAGCTTGTTTTTACTTGTGACCATCTCACATCTACTCTGTCTATTAAATTTCCAAATTTAAAATCCTTCATCAGAGTGTTTGAAAATCTTTTCTTAATGTATTCTTTTAGAAACTCTTATATTTTTTCCATGTATTTAAATTTCCCATGTGGATTTTTTGTGATTTCTACTAAAATGGTAGTAGATTACCACTCAGGAGTCTGAGTCCACCTAAGTTCATCAGTACTGAACCTTGGCTACACATTGCAGTGACTAGTGAAGCTTTTAAAACTAGTGTTTACTGGTTCCCCAGAGGTTCTAATTGAATTGTGCTAAGGAGGCCCCAGGTGATTTTAATGGGCAGTCAAGGTTGAGTTCTACTACTCAAGTTCATTGTTTTTAATTGATTATGGCTTGGTGTACTCTTCTCCCCAACATCTGTTAGCTGAAAAACAATTATGAGAGTGGAAACTGGAGAAGGAATATTGCATCAAATATCAGAAGATTCATACTGAGGAACTGCGAGCCACAGATAAAGAGCTAACACCCCAAAAGCATAATTACTCCTAGGTCATATTCCTGGAAAAACGGATCTTCAATAAAAAAATAAACTTCAGGGCACCTAGGTGGCTCAGACAGTTGAGTGCCTGACTCTTCATCTCAGCTCATGTCTTGATCTCAGGGTTGTGAATTCAAGCCCCAAATGGAAAAATATAAAAACCAACCAACCAACCAACCAACCAACAAATAAACATGTAACTTACAAAATCCATGATTTTTGGTCTCTTTTTACAACTGCTTTAATAATATCTTCCATAATATAAGTACCTAAAAGGTACTAAGTGCTATGCCAACCGACAGTGGGGGAATAAAATGACAAATACGATTTTCTGGTCTCATATACCCTTCATATTTCTTGAGCAAGCACTATTTTCCTTTACTTATATGCTTCTTTTTTTGTATAAATGGTCATTTAGCCTGATGTTAACCCTGTCTTACTCATAAATCTGAATATTTTCAGATTAAGAATACATAGTATTAAAATGATTTGCTAATATTAATTTCTCTCTTGGGTCTTTGTCTTAAATAACCCCTGCTTTAATATACTGTACAACTCAAAGTTGGTTTATACAAATAGAATTCCTCAATTAATATGCATCTCAAGTTCAATCATTTTCCTTTTCTATCCTACTCTGAACATTTGGCTCAATGAACTAAAACAAACCACTAATTTTGACAATTAGTCACATACTTTCTTGTATAATTATGTAGTTTATATCTATGTTTCTTGTCTTGACAATATAAGTTACCTGAAGTTAGAATCACCGCCTTATTCTCCTTCATAACCTCTTTGATTCCTGGCATTATGCTAAGTAAATGGCATATATTCAATAAATATGACATAATTTTTTTTTCATTATGAAACTACTTACATGCATATATTGTAAGAAAATGGGAACATAACAGAAGCACAAATTTCCGAAAGCCTACTGTATTCCTGTGTTTTCAAAGTAACCATCTAGGAACTACTGACTACATTACTTTTAGACAGTTTTCTGTTGGTATGCTATTATCTATTGAATTTATCATTTACTCTTCAGAAATGGGGCCATCCCATAAATACTCTACAGCGAGGTATTGTTCACCTTAGGAAAATATCTTAGCTATATATTTGATGCTAGAATATATTTTGTCTAATTTATTATAAGAGCCAAATAATTCAATTAATATTCCTGACCAAATGGAAATAACTCGATATTATAAGGCTTAAGTGAGATTTATAATTTTGTATGCAAAACTGAGGATTTTTAATGCCATATATTTAAAATAAAGATGAAAAGTATTGAGAAAAGTGCAGTATCATTTTTTAGGGTTGAAGGTGGGCAAAGTGTACTTTAGATCTCTTTCTTTTGAACGCTTCTTTACTTTCTCCTCGTCCTTATAACCTTTCTTGTCTTCTCTTTGTGGATTTGAGATGATAAAAGGGAGCTGAATTTGCCTTCTTTATTGGGATATGTCACTCCTGTGATACACAGCACTAAATGGAAGACAAGGTGGTTCCTAGGGCAATAATACATGGAATATTATATATGTGCAGCTTGGATCTAGGATTAATAGTTGAAAGTAATTTTTGATATGTCTAGACTGAATAGCCTAGCTCTCTAGAGAATTAAAACATAGATTTAAGTAATAAACATGGTAAAAAAATCAAGATCTCAGGCATATATGCTCTCATCTCTGCTATCACTCTAAAACTTAATTAGAAGGATTTCCATGAATAATTTGAGTTTGACTACCCACATATTTTCTCAGTCCAGAAATAAGGTAAACGAGGCTATATTCCCAAGGCCAAAGAGAAACAGAGAAAAGGCAACAGATTTGATAGTTCAACAAAATTTTAAGACAAAAAGGAAAATGGAGAAGTGGTAACTGAATTGGAGACAAAGTTATTACCTGGGTGCCTACAGTGTGGAATACCAATAAGCTAAAAGCCACAGAACACTTAATGCTCCACAGAACCCTTAAAGCCTCATTATGTGGAGGAACCAGCTCAGTACTGCAGAAGTCTGGGACTGAAAAAAAAAAAAAAAGACTTGTCAAAATCTAAGTACAGAGCAGATGGAATCTCCAGGTCCTCTCTCCCACTGAGAACCATCCAGCAACAATCATTTTCTATACTCACAGGGCACATAAGATTTATTCTTTGGGTAAACTGAATGTGAAATACTCCAGATGCAGGAGCATAAGCCACTTCATAAGACTGGAGTAAATTACCTTTTGCAAACTGGAGAATTAATTAAAAACCTACATATTAACTGGCACATCCACCCTTTCTTGTGTCCAGCTTCTGCAAAGCAGGTGGATAGATTTATATCCTGTAAACAAAGAGAGGCAAAAGGAATTCCCAGTTTTTAACTGGGCACAAATCCAACAGTGCCAAATTTAATTTGATGCTCGAGGATGAGCACTGTAAGGAGATCTCCACGCATAAGTGGGGAGGTTAATGCGGAAGACTGAACAGCTAGATGCTTTGTGGGTTTAACTTTGGCAAAAATTTGATAGGTATATGACAGATCTATTTGAGCATTTGGAATAAAATAACAGTAGAAATACTGTTTAGAAAAACAATGAAAAGTAACTACAAGAAATGACTAAACAATATGGAGGGATTAACTAAGAGAATTCGGTACTGGGTTAGAAATAGGGCATGGGCATGTTGTTTCTCATTGTAAGTGTTTTTAGGCCTTATTATTATTTTTTAATACCATGGCTTATACTACTTTGATAAACAATAAAGGTAATTTGAAAATAAGTAACATTGGGATTCAAAGATGCATTGTAGGGCAAAAAAGACAACCACTACATAATTTTCCAGCTGTTCCCTTCACTCATAGATGATCTTGATCGATTGTCCATAGAACTATGCATATTCAGAACACATATACCTATATTAGTGAGTTTATTATTTACATAAGACATATATTATTGGGTAAATATTAAACTTTTTATAGAAGATTTTGGATGATAGAAAAAAATCACAAGATAGTTGGAAGTGGGATAAAAGTATGAGTGCATAGGTAAAATTTTATGTACCTTATAGTTGTTATAAATATTATCCCTAGTATGTCAAGTGGCTCTTTAATATTTCTACCAAAGCAATACATAGTCCCTGAAGAAAATTTAGAATGAATGATAATAAAATTATTCATTAAAATCACTTCCACAAATTAAGGTCAGGCCAACATGGCTTCATTGGTGAATTGTACCAAATATTTAATTAATTAATTAATTAATTAATTAATTAATAATTCAGTCCTTTCTTTTTTATTGAGATAAAATTGACATGTAACATTGGGTAACCTTAAGGTGCATGATGTGGTGATTTGATATTTTTATATATTGTGATATGATTACTGCCACAGCTTTAGCTAATACCTCTATCTGGTATAATTATTATATATTTATTTATTATTTTTTTATTATTTTTTTATGTTGAGAACATTTAAGATATAATCTCTTAGCATTTGAGGTATATCATACAGTACTGTTGAGTATGATCACTATGCTATGTATTAGATCTTCAGAACTTATTCATCTTCCAATTGCAAGTTTGTACACTTTTAACATGTCCCCAGTTCTCCCACCATCCTGTAGCCCTTGGTAACTAGAAAATTTGCTTCTATACTTCAGTTCTTTAGATTCCACATGTAAGTCAAATCATACAATATCCATCTTCCTCTGCCTCTCTTATCCTGCTAAGCATAATGTCTTCAAGTTCCATCCATGTTGTCACAAAGGACAAGATTTCTTTCTTTCTCAGGGCTGAATAATTTTCCATTGTATTTATATACCACAGCTTTGTCCATTCATTCATTAATTTCATTAACATTTAGGTTGTTTCTATAGCTTAGCTAGTGTGAATAATCCTGCAATAAACACAGAAGTGCAGATATATTTTCCATACCCTGTTTTTACTTCCTTTGGATATTTGCCCAGAACTAGGATTGCTATATGATAGTTCTATTTTTAATTTTTTGAGGAACCTCCATATCATTTCTATATCATTTTCTATACTGAATGCATCAGTTTAAATTTCTACCAACAATGCACAAGGGTTCTTTTATTCACCAACTTGCCAATATTTATCATCTTGTCTTCTTGATGATAATCATTTCAACAGTTATGAGGTGATATCTCATCATGTTTTTGATTTGCATTTACCTGATGTTGAGTGACACTGAACATCTTTTCATGTACTTATTAGGCATTTGGATATCTTCTCTGGAAAAAAAATATCTATTAAGTTCCTCTGCCCATTTTTAAATCAGACTGTTTTTACTGTTTTGATTAGTACTTGCTGTTGCCACATATGGCAGTCTCAGGAATTTCCATTCACACAGACTAAAGCTTCGCTATATACAAATTGCATTGCCTTTCTGAGGCTCAGCTCTTTTACTGGGTTACAAAAGCAACAGATGTCACACTCTGAGGTGAGTAGAGAAGCCACAATGTAGGGTTTACAAAGATTACAAATGACCTAGTTACAAAACCCCAGAATCTTCACTCACAAGGAGATTATAATGTGTTGGAAGCTGTTGGAGAGCAAAAAGCGTATTTTAATATTTTCAAAGTTGATGGTATTTCCCCTTTACCCTGAGTGAAAAAAAAGAGTTGTTGCAAGGAGACCTTCTCTCTCTTGGAGAACTTGATAAATGATATCTACAGTTTTGGGGAAATAATGGACTGTGTGTGACTTCTGTCTAGACAGTATAAAAGATGAGAGTAGGGCAGTCTAGAGGTAACAATGGGTCCAAAGAGAGGAGGTCGTATTAGGATTGGCCAAAGCATTTTAAAACAAAAGGGAGTGATTCCCACGGATCAGATATGGACCACAAGTGGCAAGACGTACAGGATGTTGTTGTCACCTGAAATGGGGGAAATATCTCAGCAAAATGAGGGGAGGCAACTCTGATGCCTGGGGGCTGAGAATATAGGTGTAATCAACAACTGCTAAATGGCATTCCCTACATTTTACAGGAATTTCAGGTTTGAGAACTCCAGTTAAGGGGTGAGGTTTCTTTTAAGTTCCCACAAAGGGACCCATAGAAAAGGAATTAATATTGACTACTTCTCATACCTAAAAAAAAACAACCCATAAATTTGCTTCATAAGCATATTGATCAAATAGGGACTGCTCACCTGCCTCTCCATTGAGCATACAGGAATGGCTGAGAAGTCATGATGAAAAAACAGGTTGGGAAATGTATGTGTTGGTCATGCATCCCCCTGTCACGGCGAAGACCAACCTGCTTTCAGGACAGGCAGCTACAATTAGGAGTGAAGTCTAGATGTTTCATGATTATACTAGATGGAACTTGACATATTATTTATAATTGACACTGTTTTCTTTCCTGACAGTGACACAAAAGATCATGGAGCTCATTCACAAAGAGTAAAACGTCATTCACATAGAACAAATGTAGAGAGAGAGTGATAGTAAAATATAATACTCCTTCTGATTAGAGTCCTCGGGTCCTGTTTTGTGAACATAACTATTATATTTATAGCTATTACGGATAAATAAAAACATCCATATGTGCCTATCTTTGATATATATTACAAATTATATCAGTCTTTTAATACTTTTATATTAAGAAGATAATATTTTTTGCATAGTTCAAATACCCACTATAATTTGCTTCTTTTTTCCCAATGCTAATCTGAAGTGGGAGTCAGTAAAACATTGCTTGTAGGTAAAATCTAGGTCCCTCCCTGTTTTTGTAAATAAAGTTTTATTCAAACACAGCCTTACTTGCTTGCTTACATATTCTTTTTTTTTTTTTAAAGATTTTTATTTATTCATTTGACACAGAGAGAGAGATTACAAGTAGGCAGAGAGGCAGGCAGAGAGAGGGGAGAGAGGAGGAAGCAGGCTCCCTGCTGAGCAGAGAGCCCGATGTGGGCCTCGATCCCAGGACCCTGGGATCATGACCTGAGCCGAAGGCAGCGGCTTTAACCCACTGAGCCACCCAGGCGCCCTGCTTACATATTCTTTACAGCTACCTTTGGTTATAACAGCAGAGTTGAGCAGTTGTAAGAGATTGTGTGGCCAGTAAAACCTAAAATATTTACTGTACAGAAAATGTTTATGAACTTCTGATCTGAGCTCAGCTGCTTAGATGCAAGAGCAACTTCATCATAGTAAAAGATTTTTCACTCAACAGCTGATTTTCAAATTGATAGTAACAGATTGATTTTAAAGGAAAACAAAACATGTTAATGTGTTTATGTATATAGCATGCTTTCATGAAATCTTGAAAACTGCCAAATTATGCATCTTGCTTACAAATATTAATGTTAATTTCTCTCATTTGTTGCAAAGTTATGCCAGTGTAGTTCCACTACTCAATTATACGCTTATTTAAATCAGAAGGGGGTGATGTATGAGGCTTAATATATTAGTAAGCTTCAATTAAAATGATTTACAAGTAATGGACCTGGAAAAACATGTTTTGAATTTCACCATAATCCTTCTATAATATTGAGGGAAATGGATTTCAATTTGTGGCAAAAGAGAAAAATGAAAATATAACAACATAAATATTTAAAGACATGAAATGGAACTAAGACAAATCTACTAACTATTAATCTAGTAACTGATTATCATGACATATATTTGCCATGTGAAATAAAACAGCAACATTAACCTTGCAACCATTCAGTGACATATCTACCAACATCTAACAAAAACACAAAGTTTTAATGACATTGAAAATTCACTGCATTAAAAAAAGAAAATTCAATATATTATGTAACAAACAGCTCTAGAAAAAATGAGTGAGTAAAAATGAATAGATGAAGCATTTAAGATAGGAAGTCAGAATTAAGTCTGAAGACATATGTTTTGTTTATTTCTGGAAAGTATTCACACATGAAAATACCATTAGTATGATAATTGCCAAAACTAAAGGACACAAAAAGCCCTGAAGGAGAAAGATACGATGAGAGAGAAGGGAGGGGAATATAACAGAGAAAAGCAATCTACCGTATTCTGCGACATGAAGTCATCTCATTACACATAGCCAGAACTGAATGTAAACTGGTCAGCTGCTCAGTTGTCTAGGACACTTAAATATAAAAGATGTTCAAACATTGTATTTCCAAAAATGGAATGATTTGGAAACATACGAATTGTTCTGCTTTTATTTAGCATACTAATAGAAGTCAAGCACACCCACTCTCTTTCTCGCTCAAATAAATAACAAAACTAACAAACATAAAACTTATACCCAGTCATAGATCTATATTTCCCTATAATATGTTATGATAAGCACATAAAGTCATAAGTTAGCAGAAACTTGATCATCTCAGGCAAAGGAATTCTATGACAAAATCAGTTATGATGTGCTGTTTAGTAGAAATAGATGATGTCTTTTATTACCCAAATGATAAAACCGTTAACATGGTTTGGCAAATGGCAAAAGATTATTAAAGTAGATTACATATGGCTACATAAGAAATGATTCATAAATTTTCTTTAGAACCTTGACTTGAGGAAATGAATTAGTGTAAATATTGGTTAATCACATTTAACATACATTTAACAAATATCGATTCAAGCAAGGAAATTATATATTTTTCTTTTGAGCCAACAAATCCTCATTGACAAATTTATCCTAAGGAAAACTGTAGAGCAGAAACATATAGATCACTTATAAAATGTTCTACTTAATATTTTTTATAATAATAAATATTTCTCAAAGTTCTGTTTGTGACTAATTAAGCCTAGGGTTTGGGCTAAAATTAAAGTGGAACTGGTGACTGTCATTCCCAGAATGGAAATTAAAGACTGAGTTGTTGGAAGAGCATGATTCAGGTAGTTGTGGTAAGTCACATCTATCATGAAAAGACTAATATCCAAGCCTAGGACCATTGTTCCTTGGGAAAGGTGAAGGAGAAGTAGCAAAAGGAGAAGGAGTAGGAGGAGATAGAGATGGGGGAGGAGGAACAGGGGACAGAAAGGAAGGTGAAAGAGGAGATATTAAAGCTGTTTCTTATGAAATAGGATATCAGGGCTAAAATACTGCTAAAACCCAGAAGATAATATGAGAGGCTCCCATCTGAGAAGAGTAGCTACATTAAAGTTTTGTCCATCTGAAAGACTGGGATTTATCTTTATGTAGACTTTTCACTTAATTGGTTGGGAATTGTAGGTGGAAGGACAAACACACCTTATTAACAGAAATGAATCAAGACTCCTACTATTCTGTTTGGAACATGGCAATATCCCCAATGTTTCTATGGGCACAGTACTCCAAACCCTAATAATAATCTATGGTTTGGATCACAGGCCCAGAGCACTAGGTAAAAGTAGCAGTAAAACTGGTGGACAGAACGTGAGTGCAGAGGGAGAGAAGAAAAAAGGAAATATGACTATCACCACTGTCAACAAATAACAAAGAGAATGGCATACAAAAATTCCAAAAAGCACAAGATATTCTAATGCTAAAAAACATAACAGACAAAATAAACAATAAAATCAAGAATTTTGTTTCATGGAGGCACCTAGCTGGCTCAGGCATTTAAGCCTCTGCTTTAAGCTTAGGTCGTGACCCTAGGATCCTGGATCAGGGATTCCTGCTCAGTGGGGGAGTCTGCCTCTTCCTCTCCATCTGCTTCTCCCCCAGCTTGCTCTCTTTCTCTCTCAAATAAATAAATAAAATCTTAAAAAAAAAAGTTTGTTCCATATGAAATACATTTTATAAAATAGAAGACTTGAAATATTCTCAGGAACATACAAACAAAGGCATAATTTTACTTAAATTAATAACTTGGAGCACACAAAAATGAGAAATAAAGTTTGGAAAACTATAAAAGCAAAAGTAGGAAATAATGATATGAAAAGTATTGTGATTGGAATTTAAAATGCTATAAAGGTGATAAATAAAATGATTTCTAGAAAGGACGAGTTTAACAACAGAATTAGTGGATTGGAAAACAATACTGAGACATTCATGCAAAACACAGTTTAGATATGAGGTTAAAGAATTAAAGATATTAATAAAGATGGAAGCCAGGTGAAGAAGTTATAGTTCTAATAAGAAGGTGAAGAGCTTGGAAGGAATTCATTTGAGGAGAAATTCTTTAAAATGTTCCTTAATCTCAGAGATTTACACACAAATGCTCAGTTGAAAGATGTTTTTCAACAAGAAGAAAATCGAATCCAGAAAGAGGTATGGGGAGAAGCTATTTAACTCAGAAATTAAAAAATAAGAGTTTTTAAATGAAAATATATACTAAAATACACAAAATGAAACATTTTGTGCTTAAAATATAATAAATCTCTGAAAACTTTTAACTAGATGTAGGCTAAGTTGTTAATCATTGTCAGAAAGAGAAAAAAATAATTCAGTAACTATAGCATTTGTTACAAAAGGACTATAATTATATCTAGCCCCTAAAATCTACAGATAAACACTAAAGGGATGGAAATGTAATCTAAATTTTCTAATCAGAGTGGAAAAGTGATTTTGGAAATCAGACTAATTCAAACAAAAGCCACAGAAATGGAGGAAAAAACAAGAAAACTGAAGAATAAACAAAATGCAAATCAAAATGGCATAAATTAGCGCAAATATGAATATCAGCAATTATAATACCTGTGTATGAATAAACCTAAACATTTAAAAATAAAATTACTATATTAGCTAAGAAAAAAACCTCAGTTATTTGTTTCCTATACCAAAAGATACATACCTAGAAACTTATAAAAACAGGACAAATAATCCTAAGAAGCTATAATAATCATGAACCTACATGGACTTACTAACAATTCCTTCATTTATTCACCAATTATGTGTTGCTTATTGTCCCAGACGTGAGAGCTATCCATGAGACAAAATCTCTGATCTCAAAGACCTTGTATTTTAACAGTGCAAAAATATACCTTCCCTCCCTCTCTCTCTTCCTCTTTCACACACACACACACACACACACACACACACACACACATGCTAGTGCTGTGAAGAAAAATAAAGCAGGAGAAGGGGAATGGAGAGAAGGCAATGAGGAAGCCTGCCACATAGACAGCTAGGAAAAATTAAAGGGAGTGAGTAGAGCAAATATAAATGTCTTGAACATTTGCAATTTTGAATTCATTTTTATATACAATTTCAATCCTTTTATACATTTTAACTCAACATTTTCCTTATTAAATCTGATTCTGGGTTCACTTACACATCTTGATTTGACTTCAGTCTTACAGAACAAAGAACATGTCTAAATGACAAAATTATCCTTTAGTATTTGAAGCAAATGGCAGATACATTCTAATTCAGACCTCCTTGTGAAAGTGAACTTCACGCTAAATACATATTGGTACTATCTCAAATACATTATTCGAAAGCAACACATATAAAAATGCAGTTACATGCATATCTATCTATCTATCTATCTATCTATCTATCTATCTATCTATCTATCTATCTATCTATATCTGTATGCTTAACAAGAGCTCCAGGAAGTTTTAAGAATATCTAAAATAAAAGTTGCTTGCTGATCACCTTTTCTCTTCTATTACATTTGCTGACATCTATGAGTAGATTTTAAAATGCTCATAACTCTGACTTATTAATTTCACTTCCATGAAATTATAGTTAATGGGAGTAGAATTCTGTGTACATTATATATCTTATCATATATATTTATATTATTCAAATAAGTATGTATTTCTATTTTGGGGAAAGGGGTAAAAGCAGCTAACAAATTTAAGGTACCATGAAAAAAGTACTGGTTGGCTATTAAATGAAAAAGAAAGGCCAGCAACTGTATTTTATACTTACTATAAGCTAAACTCTAAAAATATGCACAGAAAAACTATAGGAAAGATATATACTAAAATGGTAAGAAGTTGTAACATTAATCAAGGCATTAGAGGTGATTTTTTTAAAACTTGAGAAATTCACATTGCTTTTAAACAATTAATTAAAATTAATTGACACTGGATGAATATTGATGATTATTGACATGTATATATACACTTGTGTAACAAAACTCCAGTGATCACCCTTTATATGCCTTCATACTGAATCACCATCCTCCCCAAGGTGAAATCAATATTTGGTTGATAGTCCTATAGATATTCTAAAAGACATGAAGTTACTGGGCCATATGCTGGCCATGTGTGGAACGTTCATCCAGATTTTTAAAGTGTTTTCATGGAAGTAAATATCTTATAAGCCCTTTTATATCATAACCAGGAGTAATTTTAAACTCTCTATAGGTGATTTTAAACTTTCCTAAGGCATTTCTAATTTCTAATCTCAATAAATATAAATTATTTTTAGATTTAAATAGAAACTGTGCTTCTTTAAGAAATGGAGGAATATTAATGACTTTTGAAAAACTCACTTATATATTTGTCCCTGTACTTTATTCTAAAGACTATCAGTTATTTGTTTTCTTCAAAAGTGGGACAATAACTAGGAGTTTGCCTTTTTTGGTTCCTGGTGTCTGGCTCTAAGAAATGAGAACATCGGGTGCCTGGGTGGCTCAGTGGGTTAAAGCCTCTGCTTTCAGCTCAGGTCATGATCTCAGCGTCCTGGGATCAAGGCCCGCATTGGGCTCTCTGCTCAGCGGGGAGCCTGCTTCCTCCTCTCCCTGTCTCTCTGCCTGCCTCTCTCCCTACTTGTAATCTCTCTCTCTGTCAAATAAATAAATAAATAATCTTAAAAAAAAAAAAAAAGAAATGAGAACATTGCAGGCCTTTCCTTTCATCTTTTTTTAATTTCCTTTTTTAAAAAATATGTGTCTTCTTTATTGTAAACTAATTGTGGAGTTAGAATAAACTGAAGAGGGTATGATTTTATTTGCCACTCCAATGTGCTAAATTGTGAAGTGATTTTGTTTCTGATGGATTTTCACCCTTGCAAGTAAGTGTAATGAAGTAAAATGTAATTGTGCGATCCAAACAAAATATATATGTATCTCTGAAAGTTTTCCCATACATATTCAGAATGCACGTGTTTCAGGTATTGCAGAATTGTTGCTCTATAAACTATTCTATAGTATTCCTATCTTTGTAACTATATTTGTTGTAATGAAAAAAACCCATAAAATGTACAATCATAAGATTTGGGCTTGAATTTCATCTCTGCATAGAGTTAGTCCCTGTTTTTTTCTTTCCTATGTGAAAAATGATGCCATATTAGTATCTCTCTTCTATGCTGAAAGAGGCAAATGGGATAATGAATGAGAAAGTATTTTCATAAACAGAAAAACACTATATAATTAGTCATATTATTTAATTTATACTGCTAGAATGGACGTAGGGCTGAATCAAAAACAGAATGAAAAAAAACTTTGCAATGTAAATGTCCATCACCTGAAGGTGAATTGTAAAAGAGCTGAATGTTACTTGTCTAGGGCCAGCTGGCAGAAAGCCTTTGTTGAGTTAGTGTTTCAATTTCATTATGGATATTTAAAGAGCACACACATTCACACACACACTCATACCCTGGGCCCAACTTTGTAAATTCTATTATGTAGCCTTGGCACAATCACTAAGTAGAGCGTCTATCAAAGGTCACTTTTACTCATTTCTTTAGAGCCATTAAAGAATAAGCATCAATTACGTATCTTGCCTTGACTATTAGAAAGGTCAAAAGTTGTAAAAAGGCATACCTTTAACTTAAAAATGTGATTATGCTTCCTGAAAATTACAGATTTATGCTCATCTGAAAAAGATAACAATATTTCCCTCAAAGGGCAAACACTGCAAAACCACAAAATCTTTTTTATATTTTTGTGCTTCCTACCTGATATACAAACTATACATGATGTTGGGGGAATAGTGTCAGGCAAAGAAAACAGTGGTTTAATTTAAAAAGAATTATGTAATCATGATAAAAGACATATATATTTATTGCAAAAAATAGAAAAAATAGAAACCAATCGCTTTTATTCCAGGATGTTCATTTAAATCCAAATATTTTGGTTA
Organism: Ailurus styani; assembly: GCA_002007465.1. Taxonomy (NCBI): domain Eukaryota; kingdom Metazoa; phylum Chordata; class Mammalia; order Carnivora; family Ailuridae; genus Ailurus; species Ailurus styani. The sequence goes on along the minus strand of LNAC01000351.1, from coordinate 275,014 downwards.
TATTCCAATTATCATTGAACTGACCAAAACAATTAAAGCAGATAAAATTTTTTAAATCATTTCTGAAAAACAGAGAGGTATGTTATCATAGACTGAAATTATAATGTATTTCAAAATTATATACTGCAGAAAGTTTGTACCTTAGAAAGGAAGTGCTTATGTGAAAAGATACTCAAAATCACACATTGTCTGGGAAATATAAATCAAAATTACAGTAAGATACCACCTCACATCAGTCAGAATGGCTAAAATCAACAATACAAGAAACAATAGGTGTTGGCAAGGATATAGAGAAAGGAGAACCCTCTTGTACTATTGGTGTGAATGCAAACTGCACTCTGGAAAACAGCATGGAACTTCCTCATGAAGCTAAAAATAGAACTACCCTACAACCCAGCAATTATAATACTAAGTATTTACCCAAAGGATCCCAAAACACTAATTTGAAGGGATATATACACTCCAATATTTACAGCAGCATTACTTACAAAAGCCAAATTATAGAAAGAGCCCAATTTTCCATTGACTGATAAATGGATAGAGGTGGTGTGTGTACACACACACACACACACACACACACACACACACATATATACATAATGGAATATTACTCAGTCATCGAAAAGAATGAAATCTTGCCATTTGCGATGACATGGATAGAGCTAAAGAGAATTGTATTAAGCAAAATAAGTTAGAGAAAGACAAATACCATATGATTTCACTCTTATGTGGAATTAATGAAACAACAAATGGGGGTGCCAGGATGGCTCAGTTGGTTAAGAATCTCCTGATTTTGGATAAGTTCAGGCTCTCAGGATGATGAGATCAAGCCCCCTGTTGGGCTCCGCACTGGGTGTGGAGCCTGCTTAAGACTCTCTTTCTTTCCCTCTGCCCCTCCCCATGCTGCTCGTTCTCTTTCTCTCTCTCTCTCAAAAAAAAAGACAAAAAGAGAGAAAGAAGGAAAGAAAGAAAAGGAAGAAGGAAGGGAAAGAAAGAAAGAAAGAGAAAGAAAAGAAAGAAAGAAAGAAAGAGAAGAAAGGAAGGAAGGAAGAAAGGAGAAAGAAACAAAACAAGTGAACACAAAGAAAAAACGAGAGAAGGCAAACCAATAAACAGGCTCTTAAATATAGAGGATAAACTGATGGTTACCAGAGGGGAGGTGGGTGGGGGTTGGGTTAAATAGGTGATGGGGTTTAAGGAGGGCACTTGTGATGAGCACCAGGTGTTGTATGTAGGTGATGAATCACTAAATTCTACACCTGAAACCTATATTACACCATATGTTAACTAACTGGAATTGAAATAAAATCTTAAAAAAAAAAGAGGAAGTGCTTACAACTCTTGATTCAAAACATGTGAAAAACAGGACTATCAAATGTAATTGGTTTGTATCCCTGGGAAAACACCAAGTACTGCAAACTCCCAGATGCAAACTGAAGGAAGAGATACATCACAAGCAACCTATTTATCAGTTGAGGTGCATCTGTAACTAATATCCTAATGCTAAAGTAGCAGAGGCTAAATGCAATGGTGACCAAAGACAGCCCATATGATAAAGACCTTTCACAGAAAACTAGGTGACTGACATAACAACTAACAAACTTTCGTTTGCCTTTGCAGATGCCATTGGAACACATGCCAAGTAAAGCAAGGGCATAACTGCAGTAGGTTACTTATAAAGGCTGTCCCCAAACACAAGAAAAATATACATCTAAACACAGAAAGGGACTTCTACACTGCTAGAATACCTCTGTATTAACTTCCTCCCTACTTGTCAAAGTCAATCAGAACCACAATTTCTGAAAACAATGTCAGAGAAAATATAAACTTAGGCCTTTACCCTTTTGCAATTAAAGATTTGCTCAGAAACAGTCTCTGATAGGACTCATATTGAATCACCCTACTGGGAGAAGAGATGTCTTCTTCTATAACAATGAGTAAACAAAGAATAATCCCTGGATACATATATGGAAGTATGCAGAGATGTAGATGTATTCAGGAATTCTGGAAAATAGAGCCAATGTTCTCCTAAAATCAGACTAGAAAATGCACAACAACACACATGAAAATGGCCCTTTACTTAGTATTCTAAATGAGACATGAGATAGTATTGTATATCCGATAATAACTATCATTTATTTAAAACATATTATTTGGCAGGTAATATAAGTGTTCTCAAATGATATGTTCTTGAAACTTGACAAATCTTATAGGAAATGATAACACTGTCCATAATTTAGATAAAAAGGAACTGGATTGAGGGAGAGAGTGCTGGAAAGAAAGAGAAGCAAGCAAATAAAAATACATTTTGCTCAGGGAAAATATCATTTTGTATTAAAAATACCACAAACAACAAAAATACAGAAAAATTTCCTGTTAGATTTTAAATATTGATTTTTTCCTGAATTATTTTAAAAATAGTTAAATAGAAGGAATGAAATATTAAAAAGTAGATAAATTATGGGTCAATACCTAGAAAAATCACATTAACATTTTATATATGTCATTTTAGGAGTTTTAAAAAGCAAAATAATATATGTAAAATGGACTATGTTATAAATACTCTAAGTGTGTTTTTTAACATACTAAGAGCTATTTTTCATACACCTATTTTTCCTCTATGTGTCATTATTTTTAATGACTGAACATTATTCTATTAGTTGTATTTATTCTTCATTATGGAAAATGTATTTCTAGGTTTTTATTATTATAAAAAGATACCCTTTCCTTTATATATTTGTTCATTTTCCTTAATACATCCCTAGTAATAAATGACAGCTCTGGAATCATTGAATCCTTTAGGGTAAGGAAAATTTTAGGGTTTTTTTCCTCATTAACAACTTCCTTCAGCCACTTGCATCAATTTATTTATGCATCAATTTAGATATAATGTGTGAACTTTTAGTCATAAGTCATTTCTATCCCATTACCTGATGAGTTTTGAATCCACACACAAAAAAATCAAGGTTTACATACCTTAATTGCAGAATAAGTTTTAATGTTGAATTTCAAAATCAAGCTTTTTTATACTCTTGCACAAAATTTCATTGTGAGACAACTGAACAAGCAACATAATTCTGAACCAAACTTTGTCACCCGTGAATTCTATATGCAGCAAAAGCGACTTTGATCTGTGTGGCTGTCATTCTCACATTTCCAGGAATTCAGAACATTTATAATCATTGTATCCAGTTTTCAATGTTTGTTTTCTTTAGCTTTTAAATAAGAGATCATTATTTCGTAAGGTTTCACAGGATAAAATATTCTGGGCCATTCTAATGAATCTAAGAGGCAAGATGAAATGGGAAAAGCAAAAATGTGTATTACTTGTCATTATGTAGGCAAACAAAATAAACACCGCTGTATCCTTAAAGTTGATTAGTAGAGAAATATACGCTTTATAAATTTGTACACTAAAAAGTGATCCTAGATGACAGATTATATATTTCCTAATTTACTAAAAGAAAACACACATACCCACTCATAAAACAAAAAAGAAAAATCTATGTCATGTATTAAAATATAGCAAACAAACCATAAAGAAGCACAAACATAAAAATATAAATAATGAACCAAAAGATAATTTGTATTAAGCACTAATTATTCATAAGAATTACCTTGGAGTTTTACATGTACTAAGTCACCTAATCTTCCCATCTAACCTATAACTTAGATTCTACAAAGCTCAGGCTCTGAAGCCAGACAACCAGGCATTTCTTCATTAGCTCTACCACTCACTAGTCATGTGAATTTATTCAAGTACTAAATGAACAGCGAGTCAGTTTGTTCACTTGAAAAGTGGGGATAATAACACATTGGCCTCAAAGGATATGTTAAAACATAAAATTTTCAGTCAAGTGAATGACATAATAAGCCCTCAATGGAAAGTTGTATTCATTTCGAAAGCCCATTTACATTTGCTTTCTACCCCATTGATCTGATTTTAACAGTACTATGTTTGCTACATATTGTCTCTAAATGTCTAATTCTACAATGTTTTACATTTTTTCCTGAGTATTTTCCCTCACGATTAACTTATTAATTTCAGATACACTTTGACCTCTACTATCTGCCTGATACTCCTCTACATGTTATAATTGCAACAGTAAACCAAACTGTTGACACATTTGTCTTTATAAACTGACATTCAAGTGGCAGTAACAACCACAAACAGAATAAATAATAAATAGATAGTATGTTAGACAATACTATGGTCTACGGAGTAAAGTATGGCAAAGAAAATGATGTTTCTGCATGTGTATTTGCAATCTTAAATATTGTGGCCAAATATTTAATGGTGATATCTGAGACATTTAACAAGCAAAGGCAGGATCATGCAGATATTGTGAAAGACATTCTAGGGAAAGGGAATACACGTAAAGGTTCCGAAGCAAACGAATGCCTGGTGCGACCTGGGAACAGAAAGGAGGCGAGGGTGGCTGATCAGTATGAGTCAGGGAAAGAATATGAGAAGTAAACTCAGAAATCTAGAGCCTCCCAGAGAGAAGTAAAGTGGAAAGGAGAAGTTAACAGCAAGGTAGATTGAGACTGAGCAGCCAGTAAAGTAGAAGGGGAATGGGTAAATTAAACAACCTAGAAGCTAACCGGAGCGCAGAAAAGATCTCACAGAAACTAAAAAAATGACAAAGCAGGGGTGGGGACAGTGGAAAAGAGGCTGGCGTGGTTTCCTTGAATAGGGGACAGGAAGAGAAACCTAAGGCTGACCTGCAGCTGGAAGAAGCATAGGAATATATACTTTTTATTAGGAGAGAAAGTCAGGTGTAAACACACAGGAGTTGGGGTGTGGGTAGGCACACTCAAATGTGATCAGGCCCCCAAAAGCAAAGCAGCACGGAACTGCCATTTCTATCAGGTTTTGCCCTATTTCAGCTCCACTGAGGTGAGCGCAGCTGGGCAGTTTAGTCCTCCGGCAGCCTCCTCAAGGGCACAGGAGGAAAACACCGCGGCTGAAATGGGACAATAATTTTATCTCCAATTCTGCCTAACAGAACTCACATCAACTGATACTGGCTTTAGCTTACATGAATTGGATACTTACTGTGTGCTGGATAAATTTAAATGTATTAGCTCATTTAAGTTTTCCTCCTCATTTAATTTTCATGTTGATTCTACCAGGTGAGCATGGTATAATATTTCATAGACTGAATATGACACCTTGTTCAAGATCTCACTTCAGAAACACTATTCTTCATCGGTATGCCATAACTTTTACTTTGCAGTGCACCATCAACTATTACATTTTTGCCCTGTTGTTTTCTGAGATCTGTAAGAGGTGTAGGAAGGTGGCCTCTGAAAGGGAAGTCTACCTCACCAATTAGTGGGAGGGTGAAAATCATAGGTCCCTTGGCCTCCTAGCCAGACTTAGGAAAGGGCTGAGTACAGAATATTCTCCTGCTTCCCTCCCACCCACTTCCCCATCCCCAATGATCTCTATTAATTCTGCATATTTTTTTCAATTCAGTGCTCTATGCCTTTTAGTTAGTGAGCACTCCAAAACTGTAGATTAAATTCTCCCTTAGTCTTGCCTTAGTCTTAATTTTCAGGACCTTTTTGCCTTTTCATGATTTCTGGTTCTCTGCAGATATCTTAGTTTGCAATTGGGACAGATTGCATCACATAATTGTCAGTTGCTCTTTTTTGGCTAGGATATCTTCTGATGTTTTAAAAACTCTCTGTGTTCATTAAATTAAAAAAGCAAAGAAAGCCAATTATTATTTTTCCTTTATCTGACCTTAGATTAATTTATTCAAAGGGCAAACTATGCCAGAGCTCTGAATGACTCCTAGAATACCATCATTTTAATAATAGTAGTGGATTATTTCTTTTAATGGGTAATTATGGTTTGACTCTAACTTGTCCATTTTATAAATTCATGAAAATCTGTGTTCCAACAGAAAATACATACATTGAATCATTTTTAATTTGCCAAGGGAAACTTAAACCACCTTTTTATAACCACAATAACATACAGAAAAGCTATTTTAACTCCTTTTCTGCAGAGGAGGGCTGAAATTTAAAAAGACATTTCTACTGCTGTTCAGCTGGTTAATGACAGAAGTATATTTTCATCTAGTGTGTGTGATTAAGAAAATATTCCACTTTTACTAAAACACATCTCTAGGTCTCTCCACACTGCTCTCTGCCCATGTACTTGAACTCAGAAGATGAACGAAACAGAAAGAAAAAAAAATGTCAATGAAGATTTTTACAGAGACACATCATGTATTTGTCAGTGCATAGCTTATCAAATAAATTCTGTGGATAAGCTCCTAGAAGGCATTAGGAAAATGGACAGCTAGTTTTTACTGACTTATGCACCTTTTATATTAAAACATAGGTGGAATTTAAGAAACACAACCACAAGCAAAGAGAAGAGAGAGAAAGAAACAGACTCTTAATCATAGAGAACAATCTGATAGCTACCACTGGGGAGGGGAATGAGGCGATGTGTTAAATAGGTGATGGGGATCAAGGAGTGCCCTTGCAGTGATGAGTACTGGGTGCTGTATGGAACTGTTGAATTACTATGTTGCATAACTGAAGCTAATATAACACTGTATGTTAACTAATTGGAATTAAAATGAAAACTTAAAAATTAAGAACAATAGCAGGTGATAACTACCTGAACACTAAAAGGGTACGTGGAAATTTTACTGATTTTTATGACCTGAATAAAGGGAGAATTGAAGAGTTTTATTTAAAGTTACAATAATCTCTGAGTTTTAGTCATTGTTCTACTTCTTCCTAGTTGTGTGACATTTGGACAAATTACTCCACTTTCTAAGACTGGTTGTCTCCATCAGGACAGGAGTCTGGATGATAACATTGACCCCAAAAGGAATTGGGGGCTTACATAACCAGCTGGCATTTATTGCATGTTTGCTATATTCCAGGCATGATTCTAAGAACACTGTATGTATTCATTCATTTCATTTGCACGTGGTCTCATGAGCTAGGTCCTATCATTGTTGACATTTTACAGACAGGATAAAGAAGCACAGAGTTAAGTATTTAGCAAATGCACCCCAGGCAATCAGACTACAGGGCCTGTACTGTTAATCATTGGACTTAGCTGCTTTTCATCAAAACTGAAAGCATGGTTTGAAGGTACTTTGAAAACTGCTATTCAATTTTTAGGTTATCTTATTATTTATAATATTGTTTTATTTCATTATATATGCGTATACTGAATACTATTTAATCTAAGATGTCATTTACTATAGATATATTAAATGTTTTTATGTTATAACTATTTTTAAAAGTTCAGAGTGAGGCATAAAAATGTGTTCCTTATATTCATAAGTCCAAATGAGTAGTCTAACTTTATAATATTTAATTGTGTACCTTGAATGTTTTCTTCAATTTGAAGACATTAAGTGTATAAAAATGAAATTAGGTATCCCTAAACATAAGCTTTCCTAACTTTTTTGGGTGACTTTCTTCTCTTCTATTGAACTGTTATGAATGTTCAATGTAGTAATTCATATATTATACTTGTGATTGAGATCATCTTGCTCATCAGATATCCCCTACTTCCCTTTATTTCCCATATAGAAGTGGAAGAGCCATATAGCCAATGGGCTGAGAAGAGAAGTCTCTTTTCCTCCCTTTCTCATTGCTTTTGGAATCAAGTAGCTCACCACTGAATAGCACTATGAAGATCAGCTGCTTTGTAGATTTATTAGACCTACAGAAATTTGGTGTAAGCAAGAATTAAGCTCTGTGCCTGTGTGTGGTATCTGTGTTCCCTAATGCAACATAAACTTATTCTATCCTGATTTAGCATTTCCCATAAGCTCTGTACCATTTAAGCAATGGATAACAGTTGTTGTTATCTTTACTAATGTTATCACCATTATCATTGACAAAACAGTGACATTCTGCAATCCCATTTTGCTGTCCTCTTGTGAACTGGGGGTTGATTTAATAAGAACTAGGATAATTAACCTGTCTCAAAATGTCTAAACCAAGGCTACACAATCATATTTTTAATATTAAATATTAGGAAGGTAACCAGAAATTTTGACCATTTCCCCTGTCACCAGGACTGGGAGTTTTTTGAACCAAAAAGTACTTTCAAGTATTAATCAGTCAAGACTCATTTGTAAAATACAGAAACTACGATGACTGCTGAACCACAGATGCCACATCTTGCTAAGGACTATCATTCTAAATTTTGGTGCTTATCTTTTATCTTGATCTAAAACTTGTTTATTTGTATCCTATGAAAAATAATCAAAATAGTGACTGATTTTCCATGAATTATATATCTGATTCCACATGATAATTAAATTTCTGACAAGTACATTTGTGTTATTGTTTGCTTTTCATTTGAAACAACTGGTTGAGCAACTTTATTCTTTATGCTCCACCATCATATTAATGATAATGGCTATGAGATCACTAGGTATCAGTCCTTCTGTACTGGAGTAAAAGTTCCATTTCAGATTTGTATCTGCCATTGCTCCTGATGCTGTCCATGTACTTATTACTGGAATGGGTTTTTATTATTATGAACAGGATAACTGTAAACCATATTGCATGTAGAGGAAAAAAAAAACTTGACCAATAAAGAAAGAACATAAAAATTTACTCCTCTAAGTGTGGAGAAGCACAGGGTAGTTTAAACTTTGCCTTTCATATATTCCACTGATTTACTGTAGACCATTAGTAATGATATTTGTAGGTCTGAGAAAGTTTTAGAATTTTACAGTTAATCCACATTTTCAGAAAAATTACCTCAAGGTATTCTAGCAAATTAGGATAATTGCAGAAAGAATATCATGTTATATAAAGAAAAATGATAAACAAAATCATAGTATATCAATGCAACACTTAAGTTTGATTCTCTTGGATCCATTTCAAAATATTTTTTCCACAGAACTCCTAGTACATATCAATAATAACTAGTATTTTTACTAATTTCATAGTAACTTTCTTTAAAGTTTTTGAGATTTTTAAGAATCTACTGTCTTCATAATCTGTGCATTTTGTGTATATAGTTGTTAAGTAGTTTATGCCTAAGAATTGACAAAATGCCTCACATGGTAATCAATCTATAAATATTTATAGACTAAATTCAAGTAGCAAAATATTGGAATTTCCCACTACTATCAGTAAATGCTGTTATTAACTGTTTCAGTCTTTCAGAAGGCCAATTTAGAAATTTTATCAAAATTTCAAAAATGTGTTTGTTTCCTCAGTATGACCTAATATCTAGGAATTTAGCCTAAAAAAATCTTCCATATGTCCAAAATATGGAATAAGCATAGATTTTACAAAATTGGTGTGAATAAAATTTGGTACTGCATATATATATTTTTTTTACTTATGTAACATTTGCATTATATATATAATTTATTTTTTAATTCTCAATATCTAACAAATTGAGTAATTAAATATAATATATCATAGTTTCAATACTATATAGCCAATTTAAAAGAGTGTGGTAAATACTTATGTACTAACATAGAAAGATGTATGATATATAAGTTAAGGAAAAAAATAGTGTAAACATTCCCTGTAACATAAAAACTTTGATAATTTGTGTGTATTCACCATGAATATCCTCTCTTTATATGTGGACAATTTTCAAAAATATGTTTAATAAAAGTTGCCTGTTGGAAGGGTATGGAAAGGAATTTCATTTACATTTTTTGTTCGTAACTGAATACATATAATTAAAAAAGATAATATATTGACTTTATATCATGGGTAAGTTATTTAAAGTGAAACAAGCAGGGAAAGTATGACAATGTTGAAGTGGCAAAGTAAGCAAATGTACATAACTATTTTTTTTTGATAACCATGTGTTAATATGCCAGGTAGCCTCAGTTTTTAGTTTTTTAATTGGAAAAATTAATTCAGTCTAATTACAGATGGTCTGACTTATGATGGTTTGACTTACGATTTTTCAACTTTGTTATAGTGCAAAAGCGATATGCATATAATAGAAACCATACTCAGAGGTTTGAATTCAGATCTTTCCAGACCTAGTGATTTACAGTATGATACTTCATCATGATTCTGGGCAGCTGCAGCAAGCCACAGCTCCTAGTCGACCATGTGATCAAGAGGGTCCGTGACTGAAACACATGCAACCATTCTGTACCCACTAAACCATTCCGTTTTTTTGCTTTCGGTACAATATTCAATAAATTACCAGAGATGCAGCATTTTATTATAGAAGAGGCTTTGGGTTAGATGATTTTGTCAAAGTGTAGGCAAGGTAGGCTAAATATGATGTTTGGTAGGTTAGGTGTACTAAATACATCTTTGACTTCTAATATTTTCAATTTATGATGTTATCGGGCTATAATCCCACTGTAATTTGATGAAGATTTGTTCATATTCATAGTTCCCATTTGCTTGCTGCACTTTATTGAAGTTTTGAAGCTGCCAAAATTTTAGAGATTTTGGAAAATGCTCTATTTAGAAAAGTTCTGATTAATTCAGCATATACTTTTTTAAATGTCTCTTTCTACCAGGCAGTTTTGCATGATAATAGTGTATTTATTTCTTAACATTTCAAATTCTCCAGCTTTTTTATCCTTTCATACCAAAAGTCATAATTATTTCCATAGCAACCATGCTCATTGTCAGAGGTAGAAATTTTGACTTCTGTTGGGTATTTCTTGAGGAGCAAAGGAACATTTAAACAACAAAAGGTGCTATTTTATGAAAATTATGGAATTGAGAGAAAAAAAGGATTGGATGTTCCCCTTAATAACTTACAGTGATAACTTATTATCAATGTAAGTTATTGCCAAAACCCAACTCTATTTTTCTTTAGTTATCTCAAGTTATAATTAATATCTTCCTTTTCACAGTCATAATTTCTTTCTGTACTGAGGTAAGTTTTAACATATACAAAATGGAGAATAAATATTTTCACATTTTCAGTTATGGAATCTGCTCCAAATGTTTAGTTTTCTGATCTCGGGTTTTTAACTAAAGGGAAATTTCGGTCTAGAAGCTCCATTAATTTAGTATTTCATTTAAAAAGTATTCTTTTTCTCCTCTCCCCCTCCAAAATAATATCAGCATCTTATTTAATACGTTATAGAATATTATAATTTAAAACTAAAGATTTATTTGATTATGCAGGTTTATGAGTGATAGATAATAAGAATTGCCATAATACATTCTTGAATACAAGAATGATGAACATTGAAGCAAAACTTGTTTTTCTTGCAGCTTTTATTTCCTGAAGTGACTGACATCACTGGATGGAGATACTGAGTTAGTAAAGTAGAAGGGAGTAGCTTTTATTTTATCATATCTATTGATTTATTTAGAGATGGCAGGTAATTTAGGTGGATCTTTTTTTTTTTAAGATTATTTATTTATTTATTTATTTATTTGACAGAGAGAGAGAGAGAGAGAGAGAGAGAGAGATCAGAAGTATGCTGAGAGACAGGCAGAGAGGAGGAACCAGGCTCCCCGCTGGGCAAGGAGCGGGATTCGGGCCTTGATCCCAGGATCCCGAGATCATGACCTGAGCTGAAGGCAGAGGCTTTAACCCACTGAGCCACCCAGGTGCTCTGGGTGGATTTTCTTGAGAATCATTTTCACTACCACCAAGAAAACATGCTTTGTAAGGAGGAAAATGGGACAGGATACAAATATACCAGCCCTGTCTCACCCATTATCACAACACGAGTTGGCCACAGATCCCAAGCTACCATTCCCCTTCTCCTGGTTTACTGTTTAGTGAATCGGCAAGTAAAACAAGAGGACAAATGGATTAAGTTAGCAAAATGTTAACTATAGGTGCTTTGCTTGTGTCATCATATAAATTTATTAATGAAATTTGAAGCTTTGAAAGAAAGTTTCCTTATACGACTTATTTTTATATTAGATAAAAATAGGGGCCCCTGAGTGGCCCAATCACATCTAACTTCTGCTCAGGTCATGACCTCAGGGTCCTGGGTGGAGCCCTGAGTCTGGCTCCCGGCTCAATGGGGAATCTGCTTCTCTCTCTCCCTTTGCTCCTTCCCGCCCCCACTTGTGCTCTCTCTGTCTCTCTGTCAAATAAATAAATATAATCTTTAAAAGAATCTATACCAAACTACTACATGAAAAGTGAATGCTGTCGCATTTGCAGCAATAAATGCACATTCTTTAGTCAAAATTTAATCAAACTGACAAATTATGAAAAAGAAGAAAACTAAGAGTGGGCAAACTCTGGAACAAACACTCTCAAGTTTTCAACTTGGAATGTGAAGATTAAACTGTAGAGCACATTGCAAAGTTCCTCTTAGGAGCAGGATGCTCAGCATGAGAATAATCTCAACTGAGAGGGCAGATTTGAGCTCCCTCTGAGTTTTCAATGAGGTCCCATATTTAAGCTAATTATGCTACTCTTCTAGCTGCTTGGTTGGCAATCTCCTCCTGATTTTCACATCTCTTTGACCATATTAAAACATTCTCTTATTTCTGTTTTCATCTACCACACCACATGTGAGCTTTCCCAAGATGGGAACTGTGCCTAGTTTTCCTTTGAATCTAAAACCAGCATTTGGTAAATGGTACAAATTCAATATATATTTTAAACTGTATTGATATGATTTGATGGACAAATCAATTAAATAAATTATTCCCTCATTTCAGTCACCTCCCAATGACCCCCTCAAAAATTTCCAAATTTTTAGGCCATTAAAATATATTTACAGTAAAATAGTAAGTTTGTAATTGAATATTGTATAGCTTTGGACAGTTTTCAAAACAGTTTAGCATATGCAGTATCATTTTATCTACAGGTAGATATTAAGGAATATTTTAAGTGATATTTTAGGGAAATTTACTACATATCAGACACTGTATAGTTATTTTATAGGCAGGTAAACCAAGCTTCAAAGTATTTAAATGAAATGCTCAACATCAGAGAGGCCATAAATAGCAGCATTCCAAAGACAAGAGCATTCCAATTCCTTTTCCATTCCAGGCACTTCATTCATTCTATGTCACTACACTATGATTCCAGAAGGAAGCAAAACTCTCCAGAAAAATGACACATTAAGCCATAATTAGCTATGTATACTTCTGGGAATAAATCAAAACATTCTTGTTTATTTTTTGCTCATTAGTTTATTTTCAATAGGGCCAGAAGCCATGAAAAATGTAATGAAGAGGAGTGAAATTCTGATAGTGAAAGAGTATTAAATATTTCAAAATCAGTATACTACAGACACTATCTTTCTAAAATTTAAAAAAAATAACATTTTGTATTTTTCTAATTATAAGGCAATACATACAAAGTGAGAAGATATTCAGATGCATTTGTGTCCTACTTATCAGCAGTGCAGTTAGATGTTTGTATATAATATATAAATAGTTATTAATGAATACATTTTTTATATGTTAATATTCATACACTGTAACTTTTTTTTATTAGATGGCCAGAGTTGGGGGGGGGGGTCTAAATTTTTTAAATGCTTAAAAAAAGTCAACTCAGAATTTTATACACAATGAAAATAATTTTTAAGAGTACTAAATAAATTCATTTTCTGATATTAAAAATGAGTTTAGTAATAGCAGTCTGTACTAAATAATTGTTAAAGAACATTTTTCAGAATGAAGAGAAGTGATGCCAAATGAAAGTCATATTTTCAGGAAAGAAGAAATGATACTTATATGGATAAATATAAAAGACTAAGCTTTCCCCTTAATTTTCTTAAAACACATATGGCTGTTTATATAGCAATACTATGGGACTGATAGAAGGCAACAGCAGACTTCCCATTCAGATATGATGGTATAAACCGTTTCTCCCAGTTCCTTCCTGATAAGTACAACCATGAACTCTGGCAACAGTGCAAAAGGCAACCAAAAGAGAACTTTGAAAGGTGTAAAGAAGGCGGCAAAGTGGTAAATAAGTGAAAAATCATACTATGTTCATAGGTTGGATGATTCAACATAGAAAAGTGTTACTTCTCTCCAAACTGACAATAGGTTTATTATAATTCCTATCAAAATCTCAGCCAGGTTTTAGTGCATATACACAAGCTTATTATAAAAAAATTATATGAAAATATCAGATCCATGAATACCTAAAATAATCTTAACAAATAATATTAAAGGAGAAATCCCTCTATTCCATAATAAGATTTATTATATATGTAGCTCTATTAAACATATATATATAATATGTTATATAATATATATAATAAATTTATTATATATGTAGCTCTATTGAAGAGATACAGACACATAAATCAATGAAATAGAATAGACACAAATACACCAAACATTTTTTTGCAAGGTCACAAAAGCAATTAAATGTAGGAAAGGTAGCTTTTTCTACAATGATTCTGGAGCAATTGGACATCTACAAGTAGGAAAAAAAAAATGAACCTTAACCTAAACATCATATAAAACTAACTCAAGAGCCCCTGGGTGGCTCAGTGGGTTAAAGCCTCTGCCTTCAGCTCAGGTCATGATCTCAGGGTCCTGGGATCAGGAATCCCTGCTCAGCGGGGAGCCTGCTTCCTCCTCTCTCTCTGCCTGCCTCTCTGCCTACTTGTGATCTCTCTCTCTGTCAAATAAATAAATAAATAAAATCTTAAAAAAAAAAAACTAACTCAAATTTGATCACAGACTTGAAGTTAAACATAAAAATATAAAACTGTTGGGGAAAAAGACAGTATCATAACATTTTACTGTGGGATTTATGGTAACAGATGCAATATATATCATAAGAGTATGAGAAATTCTTATAAGAAAGAAATCTACTTTTTAAAATCCACATAATATGCCATCTTCTTCCTAAAGTTCTTCTGAGTATTCCAGATTTTATATATATATATATATATATATATATATTTACTTTTCTTTTTTTTTTAAGATTTTATTTATTTATTTGACACACAGAGAGAGATTACAAGCAGGCAGAGAGGCAGGCAGAGAAACAGGGAGAGGAGGAAGCAGGCTCCCTGCTGAGCAGAGAGCCCGATGCGGGCTTCGATCCCAGGACGCTGAGATCGTGACCTGAGCCAAAAGCAGAGGCTTTAACCCACTGAGCCACCCAGGCGCCCTATATGTTTACTTTTCCTATGGTACTTGCCAAATGTTAACTTTTTTATAGTTAATTGTGTATATTTTAGATACCTCTAATACATTTTAATCTTCTTGATAACAAAGCCTGTATCTTTTTCACTATTAAAAAAACTTCATATAAGTTAACAAGCACATAGTATTTGTTTCAAGAAATGAACTATTGTAAACAAAAAAATAAAATATATTGGTAAGTGATGCTTTGAAATTCTAGAAGTTTTCAAAAATATTTGTCCTCTAGATGATATCTAGGAAAAATATTATTATTTCTACATCAGTGTATTCATTTCTCTTTCAAAATCTTAATCCATGTCCTTAAATGAAAGATATGTTCAAAGCAGATTGAATATTGTGATGAAGTGAGCTTCTTTAACCCTGAATGCTAGAGGCAAGCAAACTGCTCAGGAATCCCCCCTGGCTAATGTCAAGGATGTTCCCATCAATATATAATGTGGCCTTGTAGAGGCTGAATGAGGTTGAGGATGGAAAGTTAAGAAACATGCTTCAGAAGGTATATATTTTCTCTTAGGGATATTTATTGTGGCAAAGCAGTTCTTAAAGTGTCCCCAAATATAAGTGTGTGTGTGTGTGTGTGTGTGTGAGTGTGTATAATTTTTACTAGAGAAAGAAAGAAAGAAAGAGAAAGAAAGAAAGAAAGAAAGAAAGAAAGAACCCTTTTGCTTTATATATATACCTTTCATAATATACACATAGATATGTTTTATAATATATAGATATGTTTTATAATATATGCATATGTGCATATTACAAAAGGTGATATATACTATTTGATTGCTTTGGTCTCAACAAGTCCCTTCCTTACATTGACAGTGGCACCAACAGATTTGAGCTCCAGGTGCAAATTTTGTAATTGCATGTGGAAAAACTGCAACTGTTTCTGCTTCCCTTGCCTGCCACCCATCAGCTGAGTTGCTCTATAACTTGAAAAAATTATCATATTCGGTAATAATTATTTTGAGGAAACACTTTTAAATTTCCTTCCAGTGACAATCTCTTTTTTTTTCTTTTTTTGTTTTTGGAGCTTTAAAGAGTATTTTTTTATAAAATGGTATTTGTGTAGATATTGAACTCTTGGTTTTTACCATAAGAAGACAAATGTGTATAGATTCATCCTACTAAGAATTTGCAAGTGACTATGAATATTGGCTTGTGTAATGCAAGTGAGCTGTACAGATCAGATAAGTCATCTCCTTTTATCTCTTCATATTTTCTCTCAATTCTTGAAGCATCTCATATTATTCTATGGTCTGACTCTATGATATAATTCAAAATAATTCATATTTGTTTGGATTGGAACAATTTATTCCTAGTAATACTAAAGGACCTAGTTTGTTAGGGAACAGCTATTTTAATTTATGCTAGTGGGAATATACAACATTCCTGGAGGACAATTTGACAATAAATAGAAAAAAACTTAAAAATGTACACATACTTAAACAGTGATTTTTCCTTGAGGAATACAAATACATAATTACAATCGTGCTCAAATTTAGCCTCAAGAATATTTATTGCACAATTATAAGTAATAACCAATACTTATAATGATATAAATAATCAAAAACATGTGCTTGAGGGCGCCTGGGTGGCTCAGTGGGTTAAAGCCGCTGCCTTCGGCTCAGGTCATGATCCCAGGATCCTGGGATCGAGGCCCACGTCGGGCTCTCTGCTCAGCAGGGAGCCTGCTTCCTCCTCTCTCCTCTCTCTCTGCCTGCCTCTCTGCCTACTTGTGATCTCTCTCTCTGTGTCAAATGAATAAATTAAAAAAAACAAAAAATCTTAAAAAAACAAAACAAAACAAAAAAAAAAACATGTGCTTGAATATGGTACCTTCTTGAAATGGAATGATGTTAAATAATTACAACTAACATAATAGAAAAATATGTAGCAATGGGAAGAATATTCATGATATGCATATAAATGTCAAAGCAACTTTCAAGTACCTACTGTATGAATAGAGATGAAGAGATAAGCATACACATACACATATGCATAGTTATCCATAAGAAAAAAAATACTGAAAGCCTAATATTCAAGATATCAATCATCTTGTTATCCCTAGTGGTTTTTGTTTTAATTTTCCAAATTATTCCATAGAATATATGCAAATTTTATATTAAGAAATAGCAGTACCTTCAAAAAGAATAAATTTAAGAGTTAGGAACTCTATTATGAAACATCTCCTGAAATGACTAATAGACTATTATTACTTACTGCTTTAAAGCACACACACTATCTGCTTTGTGCCAGGCATTGTGCTAAGTTAGGAACTCATGACTAAGTGCACAAAGAGGAAAATCAGTACAATAACAGTTCAATGAAATTAGTGTTATCATAGATGTTTGAATAGAACCCAAATGAACTCTAGAGAAAAGTTTAACTTATACTGAATGTTTCTTTTCATTATAATAATTAGCCTTAGATTTGATGATTTTATTCCAAATTCTTAAAAGAGTTTGCTCTCTGGTGCCCTTGATTCATTTAATATTTTCTAAGTTAACCCCAGACCTTTGTCATGTATCTATTACCACACAGTTGCAAAAGTGATACATATGTCACAACTTTTCTTCTCATCTTCCTCCATGTAATATTCACTGTTTTTAGCTCTGTTTCCTGGAGAATTAATTTAAACAATGACCTCTTTGGCAACAAGTTAATAATTCTTTTTGATATAGCTTTTACTTACTTGGAGAAGCACATGACTTTCATCTTGGAAACTCCTAGGTTGAATAGGTATGTCTGTACTTTTATAGTGCAGGAAGGACTTTAATATAATTTATCTAAGATATTCAAACTTCCTCCTGTTTATCCTGATTGTGCCATGTCCTAAAATTCCAAAGAGGAGACATAAAGCAATTAAAAATGGAATATTTATCTACACCCATGGGAACTTAAAATTGCACTGTAAAGATATAGGAACTGTTTGATCAATCTGAGTTAGAGAACAACTGGAATAGCATTTTTAAATTATTTATCTATCTACACAAGATTAATCTAAGTTGAGCCAAGTATTACAAAAGGACTAAAAAGACTTTTGGGAGAAAGTCATAATTAGTGGACATTTTAGACAAGGGCATAGCACAACCATATTGTGTCACTTTTTCCTATATCTGGTCCCAGTGTAGCCTTGTCCTTTTGTTCTGGACATTTTTGTCCCCCACGTACAGGTGGTTAACAATTGTTGCCATATTTATGATACAATCTGGACTGTGTTTCATCTGAGACCATCTGCCATTTTCCTCTCCTCAGGGTTACAGCATAGCAGCAAGCTGTCCCTTTTCAAAAGTGCATCAGAGGAGGCCACCTTCTTTTTTGAATTTTTTTAAAAACTTTTTTGGAAAGTAACTTTAGAAATACATGAAAATGAAGAAACATTAGAGAGAGTTTCCATATATCTCTCAGATAGCTTCATTCAATGTTAATATCTTATATATAATATCTAAAAATATTTTATAAATAATATCTTATATAACCATCGTACAATGGACAGAACCACAAAATTAACACTTACACAATACTATTAACAAAATTACAGAGCTTATTCAATTTATAGTTTTTTCACTGCTATTATATTTATTTCTCCAACATCCCATTTAGCATCCCACATTAAAGGATGCTAAATTAAAGATGTTAAATGAACATTAAAGATGTTCATTCTCCTTAGTCTCTTAAGTATGTAACATTTCCTCTTTCTTTCCTTGTCTTTCAAGACCTTGACACTTTTGAAGAGTACTGCTCAATTTTTCATTTTTTTCCCCAAGTGTCCCTTGGTTTGAATTTGACTGATGTTTTCTCATAAATGGACTGAGGTTACGCATTCTCACAAAGAATACCATAGAAATGACAGTACGAACTTCTTGTGTAATACATCCCAGGACTCATGATGTTGATATCTTATTACTGGTGATGTTGATCCTGATTATTTGTGCAAGGTGGTTTCTACCACTTCTCCACTGTACATTACTATCATTCCCTTTGTAGCTAATAAATATCTTGGGTGTATGCTTTGAGATTATGCAACTCCATTTCTCCTCAAAATTTTATCTGCTTATTTTAACATACATCAGTGGATCAATCTCTATTAATTATTTCAGTGTGGTACATTTTCTATTTCTTTCTTGCATATTACATTTATAAGGAAGATCAGTCCCTTTTGTTGCATGTGTTTATTTAATCAGTTATTTATTATGTTGGCAGAGGTTCATGGATATTCATTTTAGTTAATGTTATAATCTAATATTATCATAATTTATTATGTTCCTCAAATTGTTCTGGTTTGGCCATCTGGAGAATTTTAAGATTTACTGTTCTGTTTTTTCATTGAGATCCCATTATCTATTTATCTATCATCTATTAAACACCATGAATTTGTACTGATGCATTGACTTTCAATTCAATACCATTCAGTTCATTTTAACCAAAATTTCTCTTTTGTAACTTATTTTTCTAACAGTTATTTGGGTCTTAATCTGGACTTCAGATACTATTATCTACTTACTGTCATTTTGTCTACTTCATTACCATACTCTTAATTATAGAGCCTTTATAGTATGTTTTAATGTCTGGTCACTTTCAGTTTCTGGTATGTTTTCATGGGCTATGGTTTAGATATTTGCTCTGTTCCATGTTTCTCTTTTTCTTCATAAAGGATTCCAATAATGCAGAGCCCTTCTTTGCCTTCCATTTTCATTACTTTCTTGGTCAGTCTTTTCTCTTCTTTATTTTTTATTCTATTGGTTGTTAAACTACCTTCTGTATCCATTATTAAAATCTGAATACATTCTCTCTTGGAAACCTTGTGATTTATTCTTCAGTCCTGAGATAATGTTGTCTTTTTTTCATTTCTGAGTTCAAATAATTCTTCTATTTATTTCTGCTACTTTTGTTTTGTCTTCTTCGCTGTTTTTTTTTTTTTGAATTTCTATCTCAAGGTCAATTTTCATATTCTAAAATATCTGTTGAATATATTTAATTCTACCTGAAAAGCAGATTACAGTTTTCTTTTGCTTCATAGTTACTTTCCTTTTTTTCATTTCCCTGCTTTTCTGTAGTAGTTCTCTATGGTCTTTACTTAGGTTAATTTTTATTATATTGAGGTATTTTACATGATTCTTAGTTTAATGGCACACTTTTCTGTCAGTCTAGCAAATTCCAGTTATCTTAGTAGAGTTTGTTTTTTTCTCTGGTAATAGGGTTGTGGTTTTATTTCAGCTATAGTACCCTAAATCTCCTTATTCTTCATTCTTTGCTCTCTAATTACCAACAGGCATTTCTTTCTTCCCTGTTAGCTTTTCCCTCTTCACTAGAATTTATGACTTAAGATTGTCTGCTAAAATGATGCTTATCTTTTTGAGTCAGCTTGCTTCATTAAATAGAGCCTGTCACTTTAAATCACATGCCTGGCACTTTTTATGATATTCCTTCCTACAAGGATTGAAGACTTTGAATACTTCCTACATAGTTTATAATCTGATATTTCGATTATTTTTTTAGGATTTTCATATTTAGAATGCACTTGTTCTTCCTACTTTCACCTTATCTTCATGGTTCTTCCCTAGTGTTCCAACACTATGTATTTCTTATAGTTTTTCTTGTTCCGCTACTAAGCTCTGTGGCACAGTGGGAGTGGTTTGGGAGCATGTGACAACTTGGCACTGATATTTATTGTTATTCTCTTTTTCCTCATAGTATTTATGGTTTTGACATTCTCTGTCTTTCAGTAATCCTGAATCTGTGGTATTGTTGAGAATTTTAGCTAACATAAGGTCATTTCACAGCATTGGGGAGAAGATTGAGAGAGGTACTTTATGATGTCTACATTGTCTACAAAGGGCAGTTTCCTAGTGAATATTCTCCACTGTGTTTTTATATTAGAATTGGGAGTTATCTTTTACTAGCTTATATTATTTTAACAGCGCTCAAATAATTAGAAGCTTGATTGTTCTTGCCTCAATGACTTTTTTGAAAAGATCACAGTTTAAACAATAATTGGGTTTTAAAATATTTCCACAAAATTTTAATGTTGAGCACTACAAGGCTTTCTCTGGTTCATTTTAGATTAAAAGCAAATTTTTCAAAATGTTGTTCACTTATATATTCAAGAAGAAGCCATTCTAATAGTATTCTTTAGAAAATTCCCCATTCACAGCCTGATATTTGCTCTTTTCTTTATCCCTCAAAGGTGACATAAACAAAGGTGTCAACATCACTAAAAAAATTGTAATTTAGTAATATAAAATAATAAAGTGAGGGGAGGAGCAAGATGGCAGAGGAGTAGGAGATCAATTATCATCAGGTCCCAGAAATTCACCCAGATAGTTCTCAAACCATTCTGAACACCTAAAAATTCAACAGGAGATCGAAGAGAAGAAGAGCAGCAATTCTAGGAACAGAATATCGACCACTTTCCAGAAGGTAAGACGTGCGGAGAAGTGAATCTGAAGTGATGGGAAGATAGATCCTGGAGGGAGGGGCCAGCTCCCGGCAAGTGAGCGAGCAACGGAGCACAAAATCAGAACCTTTAGAAGTCTGCTCCATTGAGGGACATTGCCCCAGAGGCTAAGCGGGGAGTGAAGCCCTTGCGGGGACAGTGTGGTCTCAGGACCCACGGAGACACAAAAAGACCAGAAGTCTCTGAGCATGACAGAGCTCCCAGGTATCAGAGAGAGGCTGACTGGAGAGACAGAGCCAAGCTGAGAAGGTGTCCCTCAGCTCAGTGTAACCTTGGGCCGTGATCCAAAGCATAATCGGGCCACTGCTCTTTGAGTGGGGACTGCACGGGTGGTAGATCTGGAGAGACCCCCTCATTCCTCCTCCAGGAGGAGTGGCACAGGAGCGGCTGCAGGAATCTGCCAGGTTTGGAAATTCTAAATGGGGCCGCGTGCCAGAGACAGAAACGCTCAGTCACAGGCTGGGTGAGCTCGGAGTGTGGCCAGCGACTAGGAAGACATGAGAAACTGACTGTTTTTCTCTGAGAATGCACTGAGGAGCGAGGCCCTGAGCTCTCGGCTCCTTAGGGTCAGAGATTAGGAGGCCATCATTTTCATCCCAGTCCTCCAAAGATGTACAGAAAGTGTTCAGGGAACAAAAGGTCCTGAGAGCAAAACTGAGCTGATTACTTAGCCTGGCCCCTGGCGAGGGCAGGCTTGGGCAAAGACACTTGAGAATCACAGCAACAGGCCCCTCCCCTGGAAGATCAGCAAGAACATACAGCCAAGACCAAGTTTATAGATCACTGAGAATTGTGGAACTCCAGAGCTAGAGGAAAGCAACGCAGAGAATTCATGGCTTTTTCCCCATGATCCTTTAGTCGTTCAAAGTTAAATTCTTTGAATTTTATTATTTTCTTATTCTTTTCTTTTAAATTTTTTCCTCTTTCCTATTTTAACGTTTTTTAACTATTATATCTTATCAACACTTTTTAATCTTTTTAAATTTTCATTGTTATAGTCATATTTTATCCCTTCATTGTATTTAACCTTATTTTTTGTGTACATATAGGGTCTGGTCAATTCACCAGTCTAATAGATAGAATAGAGATAGAGATAGAATAGAGATAGAGATAGAGATAGAGATAGAGATAGAGATAGAATCATAGACAGAGATAGATATAGAAACAGAAATAGATAATATTGATATAGATATAGATATAGGGTTTTGTTTTTTTGTTGTTGTTTTTGTTTGTTTGTTTTTGTTATTTTTGTTTTTTTGTTTGTTTTGTTTGTTTTCCCTCTTTTTTCTTCCCCCAGTTCCAGGTCTCTTCTGATTAGGTTAGTGTATATTTTTCTGGGGTCATTGCTACCCTTTAGAATTTTGTTCTCTTATCCATCTATTCTTATCTACATAAAATGACAAGGCAGAAAAAAATCACCACAAAAAAAAGAACAAGAGGCAGTAATGATGGCTAGGGACCTAATCAATGTGGACATTAGTAGTATGACAGAACTAGAGTTCAGAATGATGATTATCAAGGTGCTGGCTGGGCTCAAAAAAAGCATGGAAGATAACAAAGAATCCCTCTCTAGAGAAATAAAAACTCTTTCTGGAGAAATAAAAGAACTAAAATCTAACCAAGTTGAAATAAAAAAAGCTATTAATGAGGTGCAATAAAAAATGGAGGTTTTAC
This sequence comes from Ailurus styani, assembly GCA_002007465.1. NCBI lineage: Eukaryota > Metazoa > Chordata > Mammalia > Carnivora > Ailuridae > Ailurus > Ailurus styani. The sequence goes on along the minus strand of LNAC01000351.1, from coordinate 251,796 downwards.
TGCTAGGATAAATGAGGCAGAAGACAGAATTAATGATTTAGAAGACCAAATGACAGAGAATAAAGAAATGGAGGAAAAGAGAGAAACAACTACTGGACCACCAGGGAAGAATTCAAGAGATAAATGATACCATAGGACAAAACAATATTAGAATAATTGAGATGACAGAAGAAGAAGAAGAGAGAGAGAGGGAGGGGAGGCAGATTGGAGCAAATTATAGTACAGAATTTCAATAATTTGGCGAAGGGAACAAACATCAAAATCCAGGAGGCACAGAGAACCCCCCACAAAATCAATAAAAATAAGTCCACACCCTGTCATCTAATAGTAAAACTTACAAGTCTTAGTGACAAAGAGAAAATCCTGNGAATCCTGAAAGCAACTTGGGACAAGAGGTCTATAACAAACAATGGTAGAAATAGTAGACTCACAGAAGACCTATCCACAGAGACCTGGCAGGCCAGAAAGAGCTGGCATGATATAGTCAGATACTAAAAGAGAAAAATATGCAGCCAAGAATACTATATCCAGCTAGGCTGTCATTGAAAATAGAAGGAG